>CAVNZS010000003.1:0-324000 GCA_963693475.1 Ectropis crepuscularia
AACCTCTGAACCAGTCGAGTATTTTTTTTGATTGCGATCTCTTGTAAAAATATCGCGCATGGTAAATCCATATCAGTGATATTGGGGTAAAAAGTTATTGCGGGCTATCTGTGTTTTGGTCGTGATTTATTAATTCAAGACAACAAATGGATAATATCGTAGCGGTATGGTCTAAAACAAACCGCTGGCATAGAGGCATGTATAACACTTCTATTCTCTCATACTCATGTTCTTAGCTTTTTTACTATGGAATTACTGTGACTACATACTTACTTACATTAGCTTAAAAATGAAAACCTAGATGTTTCCTATAATTTTTATTAGGTAACAGTGGATGACCACTGTACGTACCTACTTACATCCATGAGTATGTAAGTAGGTACCTATAAAAAAGTTTTTTTATAGTCCATGAGAGTAGTTTAACAGATAGACAGCAGATATCATCTATTCGTCAAATTTGTTATTATTATATAGTGGCCGACAAACACAAACAAGTTGACCCAAAATTGACGTGGAAGGGGAAGGTTTGCGCATGTACACTTTCACCAAAGATACCTTAAACGTTTCTGCGCAGCCAACTTCATTGGGTCAACTTGTTTGCCGGCACCTTTACTAGACACAATGGTTGCAATAGCTGTTTAATTTACACTATTTTATTGTTTATATCTTGTAAAAATTGTTCCTAATTAATTACATACTCGCAAATTGTATGATAAAGAGGTAAAATCGAACATATCTCTGTAGTTTTTTATTTATTTAATTACTAGTTGCCAGCCCTGGCTTCGCCCATGGTACTGTATAATGTATAACATCTCTCAGGGACCAAATCATACACAAACAATTATTTAAGAATTTTTGAAATTGGTCCTCTAGTCTGTAGTTCCTATAAAACTCATAATAAATATAGTTTATTAAACAGTATTATAGTGACAAGACAAGCAGGATATGTGCCTGCAACATGTGGTAAGCAAATATGCCTGCCACATAACAGCACAGTGACACGCAGCTATGGGAACACGAAAAGTCCAAATCATTACCTAGCACTTCACTGCGCTCATTACCTAGAGATCTAGGTTCTTATATCTCTAAGCCTTGTAATTTCTCTGGAAAACATTGCCCTTCAAACCGGGACACAGTACTGTTTGTACATTACTGGCAGGAGTGTGGTACTTCCTCTGGCGGACTCTGCTAAGAGTACTACCGCTACCAACGTTATGTTCGCCTTAAAAATGACAAAATATTTTATTTTAATTTCTTGTCTAAAAAGAAAATAGTTTAACCGAGTTCATATATTAGAATCGACTACAAAGACCGTCAGCCCTCAATTATGATTGCTATTTTCTTTTTAAAGGCACTGTAAGTCCACATCGAAATGGAAATACTATATTTTTAATAAATTATTAAAATTTACCAGTTTCTGACTTTTTCCTTTGTATGCACCTAATTACCTATCTGGATGCCAAATTTGAACTTTCTATACAATGATATTTATATAATACGTCAATGTTTCTATATCACCTGGAATCGGATAAAAAACTAAAAACTAAAACTAAAAGAAAACTACATTATTAATCTTTTCATAATCAAGAAAGTAATTAATTGTGTAATGTATTTAGCTTTTGTAGACTACAACAAGGTGTTTGACTCAATAAAACATGATGTTCTTTGGAAGATATTAGCCGAGCAGGGTGTACAAAAGAAGTATATTTATGTATAATAAGAAACGTGTATACCAACTGTAAAGCACAAATAAAGCTCGAGTCAACAGGAGACCTCTTCACAATTTCAAAAGGAGTGAGACAAGGAGACCCGCTTTCACCGAAACTATTCTCAGCCCTATTAGTAGAGAGTATATTTAGTAAATTGAGATGGGACAAGTTTGGAATCAATATTAATGGAGTCAAACCGCAGATTCGCAGATGACCTAGTACCTACTGATTTCCAATGATCACAACTCTCTCAAAATAATGTTACAAACACTCTCCAGAGAAAGCATGAAAGTTGGATTAACCATGAATAAACCAAACACAAAGTTAATGACCAACAGACAAGAGCTAGCCATAGAAGTAGATAACAGCAATAGCAATAAAGGCTTAATAATAATACAAAAATTGGCAGTCATAGGAACTGCCGATAAAAGTGAAAACTTATAAACTTAGAATTTGATAGATTACTTTGGAAACTACACGGGTGTAACCGGAGGGTGTGGCCTGGTCATCATGGCATGACCATCTAGAAATGCGTCAGCATTTCCCATTGGCTAACGCATTTCTAGACGACCAATGGCTATGGTTCCGAGTTTACCCAAAGATTTCTTATCATACCGGAGCGTGACGCTAGAATTCAATTCACAGCCCACCTGTCTAGGCGCGCCAAAAGAAGTTTTCACTTCAAAAAGTAATTAAATTGGATTTTATTTTTCAGGGCTGCTGATATTCCTGATAATAGAACTAAAGGTCCTGCCAGCCGGGCAGCGTGGGTTCACTTGCAACGACCCGGCGCTCTCGCACACATTCACCGGAGACACCATCACATGGAAGCAGCTGTTTTCCACTGTGCTGCTCTTGCCGTTGGCTGTGGTATGTAACTATCTGTCCTCCAAAGCTATAAGCCCTTAATAAACTTGGCTAAATTTAGTGACTAAATTTAACAAGTTAGAAACAAACAATCCTCACTTTTGAATCTAGAATGCTAGCTTAAGGCTTATTCGCATTAGGCTAGTATATTAGTTTATTAAGTAGCTAAGTAGATTGGTTGTGTGCAAATCCCTTACGATAGACACAGAGATGCAGTTCAGGGCACATCTCTAATTCTGTTTGTCTGTATCGATGGTTGGGCACCCCTACTAACTCTATACAGTAGGTAAAAAAGCCTTTTGATTGATGCAGGGAAAATTCGGAAATAAACATCTCGCGGCTTATGTCTCTCTCACTCTTTGTGTGTATATTCATGTGCGTAGGGGTATGTTCATGTGCGTGTGTGTGTGTTTGACTTTGATGTTGTGGCTTCTGTGAACGGATGAACTGATTTGGACTTTGTTTAGTTTTGTTTGAAAGGTGAATCAGTTAGAGGCGCTCTTAGTTTTTTAAAATTATGACGTATTATGTATTATGTAATGTATTCTTTATTGTAAGTAGAGTATATTTCTTATTTTATACTTAAGTTGTATAACTAGTTATACGATTTTAATCTATGGGATACATTAAGGCCGCATTATTGGACATAATATCCTATCCGTGCACGGTTGCCTGGAAGAGATCGCTCTAAGCGATAAGGCCGCCAATTAAAATGTTTAGCATAATATTTACTTAAGTTTTTATTGTAATTTATGTTCTTATTTTTTTATGTGGCTATTAATAAAGATTTATCTTATCTTATCTTACCTAGGAGTATATACAGGGTTACTGGGCATCAGCCTGCGTTTAAGGCCGTGTTCTGTATGTTTAAACGAACAACTTTTGCCAAAACTCAGTACTTACATCTCCCAAAAAAATAAAAATAGTGTTTGTTTCTCTCTAGCACTGTTTAGCGACAGTTTAGTGTTAATGTTAATGCAGTTCGGCACATCATTTATCGACCGTTAAAGAGCGCGCGCGCTCTTGTTACAAAGAGTTCGATTCTTTTAGACAGCGCAATTTTTTTTCTTATTTTGTGCGAGTTTCTTTTTAACTAGAAAAAAAATGGCGTATTTATTGCTCTTAACATCACCTTGTAGGGGTACACCGGCTAGCTTCCCTTACTTCATAAATAATTTCTTAAGCAGGATGAAATAACAAAACACTTGAACAAATTCACACGTTTATTACTGCTTTTTAAATGAAACAACACACTTAATACGCCGAAAATCAGAGAGGCGGGACTTATAGCTAACTGCAGGTTAAAACTTAGCTTAAATTATGTTAGCATCCAAAATTTTAATGATCAGATCTTCTCTCAGGCTTCTGGCCTCCTGGTTAAGCTAGCTTTTTACAATATATTAAAGACGAATCGAAGATTACACCATTTATGCGATTTAGAGAGATCTGATGTTAGTAGACAGAGAATGAGTACATATATTATGGTTTGAAATCTATTTATAGACCAGGCTTACATTTTAATTTAAATAAAAGAAATAACCCCTGATAATTTTACATTAGCAATACCGCAGTAGGGGATAAGTTCAGCTATAAATTATGAGAAATTTATACATAAGGATTCTAATATTGAAGCAAACAAACTGATAATGATAGCCTTGGAATGCCAAATAATAATACAAATATAGATGCTTGTTTTCTGGAGCTATTTATAGAACAAACTTACACCTGCATCCAAGGTTTTTACATGAAATTAATTCTACTGTTAGTCGTCACATCAAGTATTAAATTACGAGCTCAATCAATTAATTTTACAAGTGTCTACGTCTCATCTATGCCCCGCTTATCGCGAATGATGATCTGATGCTAAAGAGATAAATATACTTTGTCTTTAGGGAAAATACAGTCCCTTTTTCACAATTAGAACAAGGTAATAAGGTACGTTCACTCAGCAGGACGTCAACAGGGTTTTAAGAGAAATCTAAATTGATGAGATAAACTGTGACGTCACGAGCGCACGCCACAGCCTGCGTTCCTTCCTTCGTTTGGTTCTTCACGCTGGGAACGCGCGAGGAAGGGTATACGCCGAAATGTTAAACGGTTGGATATCACCCACCTGAGGCACAGCACCCTTCCTTCTCTCTCCTCCCCAGGTCACACGATTTCAGGTATCGGGGTAATCTCCTTCTAGCCGAACGCTTCTCTGTAATAAAATATCGAATTATGCACTGCCCCTTCAGGACTATTCACGATTTAATATAAACGCGACCTGCAGCTACAAATCAATGTATCGAATCAAGTAATTATATTCTTACCTGCACCTTCAGGATTATTCACCACTTATTATAAGAACGACTTGCAGCCAGAGGAGTAAAAAGTAGAATGATCTCGTTCACTGCTCTTGTCAAAAACGTGGACGATTTCATATAACGAACTTTGGACTCTTTGCTCGCGATTTCGACCTTGAGTGACGCTGGCAGAGGACCTCTCACCATTTCCCGGTCTATTCTCAATGCCTTAAGGTCGATAATCGCAGAGCTTCGAGGAAGGTTCTAGAAATCACCAGAATACAACTGTTTCCGGCTTCTAAAATGACGGTTACGCCATCTATGAGTTAGGTGGCGAAACGCTTTGGCCACCGGAGACGTTGCTTCTTGACAGCGCCTAAAGCCTCGAGTATATTACTACAGATGTCGCTGTAAGTAAATTTTCACGTTCTATTAAAAATCTAATCTCATTCCACTAACACAAAATGTAAACCGTTACAACCTTAAAATTATGCAGGCTGGTTACCAATAACCGTGTATAAGCTAATAATAGCGGTGAGCAGGCAGTCTCTATTCCCGCGTCACTTGTACAGTTTTAGAATAATATAATTGGCTATGTAAAAAGTGACGTATGAAACCACGTCACTATATAAATTGCCAATTAGTAGTGGTAGGACTCTTAGCAGAGTCCGCCTGGGGAAGTACCACACCGTTGCCAGTTATTCTACCGCCAAGCAGCTACATGTGCAAACATTACTGTGTTCCGGTTTGAAGGGCAATGTTGCCAGAGAAATTACAGGGCTCAGAGATATAGCATATTAACATCTTAGATCTCTGGGTGACGAGCGCAATGCAGTGCTAGGTAATGATTTGCACTCTTCATGTGCCAATAACTGCGTGTCACTGTGCTTTTATGTGGCAGGCATGTTGGTTACCATCAGGCACATGTCCTGCTCGTCTCGTCGCTCTTTATTAAAAAAAAAACATATATCTACAGTAAACCAAACCTTAAAACTTGACTGTGTAACTTAAAATTTAAAACATTCGCATTTTTTAAATTTTCAATTGATTGTTTACTTGTTTTTAGTTCTGATAATAATCAAAGTCAATGTAATTATTTTAATTTATTTCATGTTTTTTAACATGTATATAAATATTTTGTTGGGAAAATATCGAAATGGAGATTTGAAAACAATAGAACAAAGTAGTAGTGAGAACGAAATGTTTTCCAAAGCAACATTCTTATAGGTACTTCTTAAAAATTCACAGGCCCTAATCATCATATTAAACGTTTATTTAATAAGTTTGTTTCATTACTTGTAGGTATATCTGATTCATTGAAATAGATTTTGAAATCTATTCAGAACATTATAAGCTAAAAGACAATATTTTGTACAAATATTTGTGTGATGAACACACATAGGTATTTGTTGTGTCTGTATATTTCTATGTAATGCGCACCTATTGGTGGACAATTCACACACAACACCACCTGACCCCAAACTAAGCAAAGCTTGTATGATGGCGGCCAGATAGCTGATATAATACTTATATAGTTTTAAATACATACTTGTTATACATAGAAACACCCAGCCAGACACAGTGCAAACATTTGAATTCATCACACAAATATTTGCACTGGGTGGGAATCCTTAAAAATCGTTTTAAACAGGTTTTATTGTATTTATGTTATGTTGGTTACATCATCTTTTGATGTGCTTTATCATCATTGCAATATTAACGTATAATGATGACGCGTTACATTTTTTATCGCGTAAACTTGCGAAATCGCGGAAAATGACGTGATCGGAATTAAGGCCTGTTCACACCTAAGCGGTATTCGCTGCCGCCTGCGGTAGTGAAAACCGAGTGGGTAGGTAAGCGGTAATATTACTGTTCACACCAAAAGATCCGCGCGAGATCCGCGCGGTGTAGAATAGAATAGAATAGAAAACTCTTTATTAAAAAGCCACACACATACATACAAAAAACAAAATCACAAAAGAAACTTAAAGATAACTTATGCTAGACATTTTAATTGGCGGCCTTATCGCTTAGAGCGATCTCTTCCAGGCAACCGTGTACGGATAGGATATTATACAGTAATGCGGCCTTAATATATTAAATAAATTAAACAACAAATCGAATAGCTAACATTATATACCTAAGCTTAAAATTATATACTACTTACAACAAAGAATATATTAAAATACACATACTTACTGATTTGCATAAAATACATTTAATAATATATATTTATGTATATATTAGAAGAAAAATAAACGAATATTACATATACCTACATAAACTTATAATAATAAACACGTACCAAGATCTACACAAACCAGATTATAACTTAAGGATAGATAGAAGGCAACTAAGTCTCTAAATATAATTCTTTAATTAGAACCTTGAAAATATCCAGCGACTGGGCACGCTTTATTTCCAATGGCAGCTCATTCCACAACTTGACAGCCCTCACAGTGAAGGAAGAGGAGTAAAAAGTTGTGCTGTGTTGAGGGATATCAAGTGTGAGGTTGTCCGCACTTCTCAATGACCTTGGGAGAAGACATTGACGAAAATTAAAACGCTCCTGAAGATACCGGGGTGACGAAGGAAGAAAAAAGACATTGTATAGGAGGGAGAGAATGTGAGCATCCCGGCGACGACGAATGGGCAGCCACTTGAGCTTAGCGCGGTAGCTAGAAATATGATCATACTTGCGCAAGCCAAATATGAACCTGACGCAATAGTTTTGAAGGCGCTCAAGTTTAGATAGCTGCTCTTCTGTGAGATCGAGGTAGCAGACATCAGCATAATCGAGAATAGGGAGCAAGAGTGACTGTGCAAGCGCAATTTTAGTAGTGGTTGGAAGACAATTACGCAACCTACGTAAGGATCCTCCAGATGCAAATAATCTACGGCTAGTTTCCGCTATCTGTGGGCCCCAAGACAAATGTTGATCAAATATAACGCCCAAGTTACGCACACTTTTAATTTAATAATAGGAATTATAACACCATCAAATATAACACGAGGAAGCGCGTTCCAGTCAATTTGGTTGATAATACGAGAACTACCTACGACAATGACCTGCGTTTTTGTAGGATTCACCTTCAATCCAAAAGAAATACTCCATTGTAAAATACGACGCAGATCATCGTTTAAAGCCTCGACAGCTTCCGATAGCTAGCCCAATGGAGCTTGGCAGTATAATTGTAAGTCGTCTGCGTAAAGGTGGTAGGATGAAGAAAGGTTACGAGAGATGGCGTTAATAAATAAAGCGAAAAGCAAACGAGATAAGACACCACCCTGCGGTACGCCAGTAGAAGTAGTACACCAAGAAGAGAAATTGTCTTCAAGACGGACCTTTTGGCGACGCCCATACAGGTAACTTTGAAACCAGTCAACTACTGCAGGAGATATGTTGGAAGAGCGAAGTATATACCTCTACCCATAGTGAAAGCGAATACCGCTCCGGTGTGAACAGGCCTTTATGCGGGTAAAACTGCGGCGTGCTGCAGTGCTATACCTAGTATTATTATAAATGTCAAAGTTTGGATCTTTGTTGCTCAATCACGTGACAACTGCTAAATGGATCAACGTGGAATTTGGAACACAGTCCGATTATACTCTGAATAATATCGATATAAATCAATAGATGTACCCTCCCAAACTTCACTGCGCTCATTCACCCAGAGATCTAATATATCTTTTCTCTAAGTCCTGTGATTTCTCTGGAAACATTGCCCTTCAAACCGGAACACAGTAATGTTTCCACATTACTGCTTGGCGGTAGAATAACTGGCAAATGTATGGTACTTCCCCAGCCGGACTCTGCCAAGAGTCCTACCACTACAATTCTTAATCACATCAACAAATTTAGAGGTACTTAAACAATAAACCTTAGAACTAAAGAAAATATCCTGTTATACATTCTATGAGGGCTGATACTAATATTTAAAAAATTGGCAGTCATAGGAACTGCCGATAGAAGTGAACACTTATAACTCAGAATTTGATATGTTACTTCGAAAACTACACGGGTGTAACCGGAGGGCGTGGTCTAGCCATCATGGCATGACCATCTAGAAATGTGTCAGCATTTCCCATTGGCTCACGCATTTCTGGATGGCCAGGCCACGTCCTTTGAGCATTTTCCATTGGCTGATGCATTTCTAGATGGCCAATGGCCATGGTCCCGAGTTTACCCGAAGATTTCTTATCATACCCGAGCGTGACGATAGAATTCAATTCACAGCCCACGAAAAATCTGTCTAGGCGCGCCTAAAGAAGTTCTCACTTCAATAATGTGTGTTACCAATCCAAGCTCTATGTTACTATGTCACTAATGAATCATGCTTGTCATGAATAAGCACAAAAGGTATGAATAATGAACTACGAGTGGAGTTTTATCTCATGATATACTTGGGTTCAAAAATAAATACTTATCAGCAATCAAATCCATAGTTCAATGGCACAAAAGGAACTCAAAATACACGTTGTACTTTAGTTTTATGTTACCTATGTGTATGTATTTAGTTGTAGGTACCTACTGAATAATAATATATTATCAATTGTCTGTAGAAATCTCTGATAGCGTTTCAATCTATACTAATATTATAAAGCTGAAGAGTTTGTTTGTTTGTTTGAACGCAAGGATCTCTGGAACTACTGGTCTGAATTGAAAGATTATTTCTTTGTAGGATAGTCAAAGTCAAAGTTCTTTATTGTTAAATGTACATGAGTCAATTTATCGAGGAAGGCTATAGGCTATTTAACATTACGCTACTATCAACAGGAACCGAGCAGGAATGAAAAGTGTAACAAAAACGGGAAAAAATATTGCTCTGTGAGAGCTTTCGTTGCGTGACAGCTGATGTCATATTTTAAAGGTTGCGTCATTAGAACCTAAAGTACCAACCGAATTAGTTCAAAATTTGAATTGGTACGACCAATTTTCGATAGATGGCGTTCCAACGCGCGCGCGTTCAGCTAGTACATTGATCATTTAATTATGAAGTTACAGCTGGGCTTCTACCGCCTAACGAAAAACGCTTTGACGCTTTGGCATTGCCGTCTCTTTCATTTCAAGCGAGAAGAAAAGAGACAGCAATGTCAAAGCGTCAAAGCGTTTTTCGTTAGGCGGTAGACGCCCTGGTCTAGTCACGAGAACGGCGACTGCCGATTTGAAGCCCCTGATTCGAATGCCAATCGTACCAAAATATTATTACGCCTCGTATAAGCAACCCACTAATTTTGTTCCCTCTGCTGGGACTCGAAGAACTTCTCTCGAAGTCGGGAGAACAGCGACTGTCGATCCGGAGCCCTGAGTTCATATACCACGCGCGCACCACTGTCTTTTCGAAGTCATGAGCGTAATGCCGCTAATTTAAAACGGTGAAGGAGGACATCTCGAGGAAACGGACATGTACGTAGAGTCTTTCGACGTCATGTGTCATCCACCAACCCGCACTTGGCCAGCATGGTGTATTATGACCTTGACTGTCTCCTTGCGAAACAAGACTCCGTGGCTCAGCAGGGAACATTTAGTGGGCTGTTTAATGTATCATTCATCTCTAAATGTATTTTGTTAGATGTTATCAAGGTAAAAGTTAATTTGCTCTATTTATATACGACCTTGACAACTCTCCTAAACACTGGTGCATAATACCATTAAACAGAAGCAAATAGTAATAGATTAGAGAGACATTTGCACGGTATTAGATATAAATATGTAAGCTTCAAATAACAATTATTATATTTAGGTAATATAAATATGTATATTGTTCAGTCATTTATTTTATTCATTATTCTTAAGTTTAAGTTTTTACATTAGAAACATTATAAATCCTAAACCTAGATTGCCGGCAGCAGCGGGGCAGAACCCAAGCTAGGTAGGTACCTAATTATTATTCTTTGTGAATATAGTAGAATTTTATCGAAATCGGTGTGGCGATTTTTAAAACATAAACAAAAAACTAAAATTTGCTTATTTAGAAGACATAGATTCTTTCGAAATTTTGTAGAGTGTCTGAATTTAATTGGGAAATTTTGTCGGTTTATTCTATTGCTTGTGTTATAAAGTCCTAGCTGTTGAACTCTGCGCGCGTTGCTACGCCACCTATCGAAATTTGGTAGTATCAACTCAGATTTAGAACAAATTTGGTTTGCTTAAGTTATAATGACGCAACCTTAAAAGATAGACACATGCTGTCACGGAGTCAGTTATTATTACATTCTTCATTCCTGCTCCGCTCCTATTGATAGTAGCGTAATGTTATAATAAACTAGCGACCCGCCCCGGCTTCGCACGGGTGCAATGCTGATACTAAATATACTACTAAAATGTTTATTGTGGGTTATCCCTAAGAGACAGACAGATAGACTTATAGGTACCATAATTAACTATTTTGTAAACTTTTCTTAAGGTGTACAATAAATACTGCAATACATTACCTACTTTGATCTGTCTCGTAGGGTTCGGCCACCGTTTGCAATTGCGTAAAAATTGTGTTTATTCATGACATCGTTTTAGAAATCCTTAAAATGATCAGTGTCTCTCTACTGTACTATGCATGTATCTATACTTATAATAAAACTGTAGCGGGTTGAATTCTGTACATTGAAGATATTTTGAAAAAAAAATTTTGGGGGCACTCCATAGTCGATACTGATGCCGAAACTGCAATTTTTTTTCTTTCATGTCTGTCTGTCTGTCTGTATAGGGAACTCTCATCACGCCGAAACTACTGATTCAATTCAAATGAAACTTGACATGATTTAAGATCATACTAAGTAGATGGTAGCTGTCTACTTTTAATTCCCAAATTCTGCACGGTTTTCTTGCAGAAAGGGGTGAAAGTCAGAATGTGTATTTGGTTGTAACTCATGTTTGCGGTTGTTCAATTTCATTAATTCTTATTTTGTTAGAAAGAACACATTTTTAATATAGTCCCATCAAAATTTTAACGTTATAGGTCGTGTGGTTCGGAAATTACATATAAATTAAATAATAACGGTAATAATAAGTTCGGTACATACTAACTTTTAAGTATTCTGTGGCATTGTACACACTATTGTAGGGATGTAACGGAGGTCATTTTACCGGAACCGAAGGCGGAGTCGGAGTTTTTAAATTTGATTTATCGGAGTCGGAACCGAAGTCGGAGGCATAGGCAGGATTAGAAGTGGTGGAAAGAGAGACATTTGTATTGGCTATAATTTTTTTTTTGTAAAACACTTGGACACGATAAACATTGACGAACAATTCAGGAAGTTGGGATTTTGTATTTCCATTTACTATCCAGTATCCACCACAATAAGGGATTATCTGCAATATTTATACACCTTCCCTCCGATTATAACCTTCGTTTTAAAAGTTTCGGAGCCTAAATGTAAAATATTACAAAACTGGTTTAGAAATAAACCATAAATCATTACAATATTGTGTTTGGCGTTAAAAACCCGAACAATCTGCAATATTTATACACCTTACAATTAAAACCTCCGTTTTAAAAGTCGGAACCAAAGGTGTAATAGTGATCGGAAGTTCCGACTTATTGGAGTGGAAGCTCATCCCTGGTACACACACCGCAGTCAAATCCGCCATCCGTCAACAACTTCAACTTTTTTGTATGGCCTCCATTTGGTAATGTTACCGTAATTTCGCCAATGTCCAGCGTTTGATTGTTGTTGTAGTCTTCTGAAGTTTATTTTGTACGTGGGACGGGGAAGGTCAGGTGGGATCATGTCATAGAGGGAGAATTGATTTCTACTACACTAAAAAAAAATGTGGTCGGTGGTACCATCAGCTAACCCACATTCACACAGAGAGTTATCTCGGATTCTTAATTTTAAGAGGAAAACCGGAGTGCAGGCAAAACCCAACCGCAAGCGGAAAATAGTAGATGTGGTCCGTTTGGGGATATTTTTGTATTTAAAAAACCAGGGTTTAGGGGGAATTGTAGGCTGTACTTAAACATAAAATTTGCCAGTTATAGACTTTGTACGAGACCAGAGTGTATTCCAACTTTCAAGTAACTTAGGTTGGCACGTTGCAGATAAGTCATGGGAGTACACATGGTAGTGGTCTTTATTGCCCAAAGTGGTAGCCTGTTTAGCATGGAAATCGGCGCACTCATTTTCTAAAATGCCTGTATGAGCTGGGATCCAGGCTAAAGTTATTTGCAGTCCTAATTCATGGGCCTTCAAAAGATCTTCTTTAATTTTGAGTATTAATGGGAATTTAGTTTTGCTTTTAATCTGATTGGCTAAAACAGCCTGTAAAAGCGTCTACCTGTCACCATTATTAGTATCGAGCAAGTAATGGTAAGTTTGTTCTATGGGAGCCCCCCTTAAATATTTATTTCATGTTGCTTTTAGTATTTGTTGTTGTAGCGGCAATATAAATACACCATCTGTGAAAATTACAACTGTCTAGCTATCATCGTTCTTGAGGCATAGTCTGGTGACAGACGGACGGACGAACGGACGGACGAACGGACGGACAGCAAAGTCTAAGTAATAGGGTCCCGTTTTTACCATGTACATATATTATATGGAAAACAGGGAGGCGGTTTTTTGAATATTAACAAAATCTGGATGACAAGATGTGCAAGCCCATTACCAGTCAAAGCGTGCCCAGCATGCTGGCGGCTGTACCACGCTGAATGGCAATGTTTATGCGTTGGGCCAAATAAACGCCAGCATTTTAGTCACGCGTTGCGTCGGCCAAGCGCTCGGAAAGGCTTTTGAAGATGAGGTGAGCTCCTGGCCCCCACAGGCACGATGTCTCAACCCCAAAAGGCTTAAATATAAAACCACTACCGAGGGTTGCATATTTGCGCCGTTTGGCCCGCTCAGCTGAATTAGCCGCTGCACTGGCCCCTACTCTGTGTCCCTGGAAGATGTGATGGTGCCAGAGTATCGCCGCAGCTTGCGTCAGCACCAAAATGATCATCACCATCGTAATGTATCGTATAAAAATCCTACAAACTTAACACTGCGGCTATGTTCGATATTCCACAACCTATGTAGTATGTTGCTAAATATATAAAAGAAGTTGCTAAACTCGAATAAATATATTTTTTTTGTGGAAAAACAAATTCATTCGGTTTGTGTAATGGCCACCCATCCAAATATTTTTACGTAAGTAGGTACTACTAAGTTCGCAAGATCAACGTACGCGAACGAAGTAGCGGGTTCAGCTAGTTCTACATAAAAACCTTCCTCTTGAATCACTCTTATCTATTAAAAAACCCCGCATCAAAATCTGTTTGGTAGTTTTAAAGATCTAAGCATACATATTAGGGACATAGAGACGTGGGAAGTGACTTTGTTTTGTACTATGTAGTGATTATAGCCTTCGCCGATAAATGGACTATCCAACAGACAAATAATCTTTCAATTCGGCCCAGTAGTTCCCGAGATCAAACTCTTCAGCTTTATAATATTAGTATCGATTCGGTATTTGATTGTTTCAGCTCTTAGTCACAGAAAGGACGCTCCACACAAAAGGGGCGGTGAAACCGAAGAAACAAGCAGTGCGATGGTACAAGGAGTATTTATTCGGGTTCCTGTTAAACCTCATAGCTGTCCAGGGCTTAAAGATGATCGTTGGAGCGCCGAGACCGCACTTCTTTGACACATGCGGCCCGCAGGAGGCACTGACCTGCCAAGGGTAAGATATAGCATAACCATAAACAGACCACTAAATGTTCCCAATGCTGGGACTCGCGGCCTTCTCTCGCAAGTAGAGAGTCAAGACCATCATCCACCACGCTGGTCGAGTGCGGGTTGGTGGATGACACATTCGTACCACCATACTTTTTTTTCGTCAACATTTTCTAAATTATCTGGTATAGGTACAAACCTTGTCCCGACAAGTGTTAATATTTATTTAGAAAAAATTACTTATGCATAAAAATACATCAAATCAATAAAAAAACATTACACACACTACCATGTATTTGACACACACGTATGAATACTTTCGCAATTCGGTCGTATATTTTTTATCTACTATTTCCTCGTCTTTTTAGGGTTCCGTAAAACGTAAAAACGGAACCCTTATAGATTCGTCATGTCTGTCTGTCTGTCTGTCTGTCCGTCCGTATGTCACAGCCATTTTTTGCCGAAACTATAAGAACTACACTGTTGAAACTTGGTAAGTAGATGTAATGTGTGAACCGCATTAAGATTTAAACAAAAAAAAATAAAAAAAATAAAAATTAGGATTGCCCCCCATACTGAGAACTGAAACTCAAAAAAATTTTTTTCATCAAACCTACACGTGTGGGTTATCTATCGATAGGTCTTCAAAAATGATGTTGAGATTTCTAAAATCATTTTCGTCTACACTGAATAATTTGCGTGAGAGACACTTCCAAAGTGGTAAAATGTGTCCCCCCCCCCCCCCCTCTAACTTCTAAAGTAAGAAAACGAAAAATCTAAAAAATATATATGATGTACATTACCATGTAAACTGCCAACGAAAATTAGTTTGAACTCGATCTGATGAGTACTTTTTTTTTAATACGTCATAAATACACTATTATTAAAACTTCGATCAAAGTTACAACGAACTACAAGAACTATGTGTACTATGTATATTATGTTACTTGCTGCAACGGATGTGTGATTTGTGTGATGAATGCAAATGTTTGGACTGTGTCTGGGTGTTTCTATGTATAATAAGTATGTATTTAAAACTATATAAGTATTATATCAGCTATCTGGCCGCCATCGTACAAGCTTTGCTTAGTTTGGGGTCAGATGGTGTTGTGTGAATTGTCCACCAATATTTATTTATTTATTTCAGGTCGGAGTTCGTCGCTCGCTACACGTGCTTGAAAGCGACTCATTGGTCGAGCCAGTCCAGCACGAGCTTCCCTTCAGGACACACGTCGCTGGCAGTACATTCCGGCATCTTCTTAGCCGTAAGTTTGACATAAAGGTCTCGCAAATCCTGACTAAAACTCGGTAATTCATTACGTAGGTAGATGTATATCGCAAATCGCACACTGTCTATGAGTGGAGGAGCGATCTTATGCAAGATTTACTTAAAACGGGTTTTTTTATAATTAAAATTTTAGCGACCGATAATACTAATTGAACATCGAGTTTAAGATAGTTTTTAGTAAACTACGAGTACCTATTTATAAAAATATTTGAACAAACACACAGGCAACAATTGTAAAAAGAAAATATCTACCACACATACAAGTATATGTATCTTGTTCATATGCGTCTAGTAAAAACCGGTTATTTTAATTTTTACAAACAGACACTACAATTTATAAAGCCCGACCAAAAAAAAAAGTGTCATAAGTTTGAAGTCGTTCTCAAAAGGAAGGACCGATTTCGACGCGGTTTTTTTATTTGAAGGTTAGTTACCGTGCGGTGGTTCTTAGCTTCTTAGGTATGTTTGGTTAATATCGATTCAAGATGGCCACCTCCACAAAATGGCGGACAAAATATGCTATAAATTATATAAATAAGCACGGGCAGTCCAACGTCTTCTCTAAACTATGTCCACGGCTAAACCACGTTCACGATGCATGAAACCGCATCAACATATCGGGACACGTTCGACTATATAACTAGAGTATATATCCTGCAATTTTAATGATCCTAGTGCGGTGACCAACCGTGATGACTTAAAACAACAATTAATTTCTTCTCCAGTATTACCTGTATCGACGAGCGAGCAAATCGAGCGTAGTGTACGCGACTCAAGCGATGCTACTACTCAGCACGGTGTACTGCGGCGTGTCTCGCATGATAGACCACAGGTAGGACACATACACGTACTATTTTCTTATTTTAAAGTGAAAAATTCAGGCACCTCAGACAGATTTTTCGTGGGCTGTGAATCGAATTCTAGCGTCACGCTCGGGAATGATAGATATCTTCGGGTAAACTCGGGACCATGGCCACACCCTCCGTCTTCGCCAGCGTCGTTTCCAAAGTGAGCTGTCAAATTCTGAGTTAAAAGCTTTCACCGGATTCACCCGCGTCGTCTCCAAAGTAAGCTATCAAATTCTGAGTCATAAGTCTTCACTTCTATGGGCAGTGGATTCGGAGTTGATTAGTATGACTTCCAATCTTTTTAAAGGGGTTCTTCTGCAGGTCTACTACGAAAACATACTCCGAATAATCGGATCCGACCGACAGCTGAATCGGATTATAGCCTACCACGAAAAACATTCGGATCGATACATCTCGGTCGGAAGTTATAGACTTAGGTCGGATGAGGGTCGGATCGAACGAAACGGCCGATACTATAAACCGACAGATTGTCTTTCGAGGTATGAAAGGTCCATAAGCTCGGCCGATGTATCGGTTGTCGGACTTCGTAGTAGGCCCGCTGATTCTGACGCATATTTTAATAACGCCTAGATCGATAATCTTCAAATAAACGCTTCATCTTAAGTGAGGCACAAAGCAGATTGATATCGGCGTAAGCAGTACGTAAGCAGTACGTACTGAAGTGCGCCAAACAAAACTTGAATGTAGTGGAGTGTGTACAGTGAAGGACCACACACACCATCATAATATACGTACGTGCATGCACTAGCGTTGGATTCAATTAGAGTTTTGTTTTAAAATAAAGAGTGACGAGACGAGCAGTACATGTATTTGATGGTAAGCAACATGCCTGCGACATAATAGCACAGTGACACACAGCTATTGGAACATGAAGAGTCCAAATCATTACCTAGCACTGCACTGCGCTCGTCACCCAGAGATCTAAGACCTCTGAGCCCAGTAATTTCTCTGGAAACATTGCCCTTCAAGCCGGAACACAACGATGTTTGCACATTACAGCTTGGCGGTAGAATAACTGGCAAAGGTGTGGTACTTCCCCAGGCGGACTCTGCCAAGAGTCCTACCACTACAAAGACTTTTGTTGGCAGGATTTCTGGACCTTGACAACTGATGGTGGTTTCGAACGGACTAAGCCAATACGGCTCACTATAATTTGCCTCACTTTCCTTTTTTTTTTAGAACCTGACATATTGTAACTGGCATTGTGAGCCTCTACTACCAATCTGACTATTGAGTTAGCGCGGGAGCGCAGGACTCAAAATAACCTCACCTGACAACCTAACATACATGCTTACGCTTAAAAGCATACTAATATAAGATCTGACACCTGTAAAAGAAAAATCGAATTGGCTAGGAGAGAACTATCTGACTCATATATACATACATATAGATAGTGCAATCCACGAAGACGCGCCCCACCAATTTTTTTCTCCACCAATCGCGTTTGCTCCGCGCGTCAGTCGCGAACCATTCACCAGTCATTGTAGTGTGCGTGTGCATTCATAGGTAATTAGTGTGTACCGATAACACTCAAACATTGACGGAAGCTTGCACACATATACTATAAACGGTTAGGAGGAATAGTGGGGCGCGTCTTCGTGGATTGAACTATCTGTACCTGCGCCTCACTTTACTTGCGCGGATCCGGTTTTTAGGCGTTATTATTCTATGGTTCTATGTTAGTTGGTCTCAAGAGGGCTCGACAGACCGTTGAGCTAGCTTATTTAATTATGGACAGCGTCAGTTTTGTGGTTGATTCAAACCGTGTGGCATTTTTAACTGATAGTAGTGGTAGGACTCTTAGCAGAGTCCGCCTGGGGAAGTACCACACCTTTGCCAGTTATTCTACCGCCAAGCAGTAATGTGCAAACATTACTGTGTTCCGGGTTTGAAGGGTAATGTTGCCAGAGAAATTACAGGGCTTAGAGACATAACATCTTAGATTGGGTGACGAGCGCAGTGCAGTGCTAGGTAATGATTTGGACTCTTCATGTGCCAATAACTGCGTGTCATTGTGCTGTTATGTGGCAGGCATGTTGCTTACCATCAGGCACATGCATGTAATGCTCGTCTCGTCATTCTTTATTTAAAAAAAAAAGCTTCGTATTTCAAAATTTACTTTATTTTGTTTTTGAAGTGAAATCTTCCTTTGGCGCACCATAGACAGATTTTTCGCGGGCTGTGAATTGAATTCTATCGTCACGCGCGAGAATGATAAGAAATTGTCGGGTGAACTCGGGACCATCGTTAGAAATGCGTTAGTACTCGTATTTCCCATTGGCTATCTAGAAATGTGTCAGCATTTCCGGATGACCATGCTCATGGCCACGACCTCCGGTTTCACCCGCGTATTTCCCAAAGTGATATCAAATTCTGAGTTATAAGTTTTTACTTCTATCGGCAGTTCCTGTGACTGCCAATTTTTAGGGTTCCGTAAAACGTAAAAACGGAACCCTTATAGATTCGTCATGTCTGTCTGTCTGTCTGTCTGTCTGTCCGTCCGTATGTCACAGCCACTTTTTGCCGAAACTATGAGAACTACACTGTTAAAACTTGGTAAGTAGATGTATTCTGTGAACCGCATTAAGATTTGAACAAAAAAATTAAAAAAAAACAAAAATTAGGGTTGCCCCCCATACTGAGAACTGAACCTCAAAAATTTTTTTTTCATCATACCTACACGTGTGGGGTGTCTATCGATAGGTATTCAAAAATAATTTTGAGGTTGCTAAAATCATTTTCGTATACACTGAATAGTTTGCGCGAGACACACTTTCAAAGTGGTAAAATGTGTGTCCCCCCCCCTCTAACTTCTAAAGTAAGATAATGAAAAATCTAAAAAAAATATATGATGTACCATGTAAACTACCAACGAAAATTAGTTTGAACTCGATCTGATGAGTAGTTTTTTTTTAGTACGTCATAAATACACTATTATTTAAACTTCGATCAAAGTTACAACGAACTACAAGAACTATCTGTACTATGTATATTATGTTACTTGCTGCAACGGAACCCTTCATGGGCGAGTCCAACTCGCACTTGGCCACTTTATTTTTTAAAGGATTCTATGGAAGTTTGTCTACAGAATGTTGCTGGCTAGCTTATTTAATTATGGAGCGTCAGCTCTGTAAATATTGGTGGACAATTCACACACAACACCATCTGACCCCAAACTAAGCAAAGCTTGTATGATGGCGGCCAGATAGCTGATATAATACTTATATAGTTTTAAATACATACTTATTATACATAGAAACACCCAGACACAGTGCAAACATTTGAATTCATCACACAAATTTTTGCACTGGGTGGGAATCGAACCCACGATCCTCGGCTTAGCAGGCAGAGCTACTATCAATTAAGCCACGAGGCCAGTCATTCTGTGGTTCATCTGAGTCAACTGTGGTTGATTCAAACCATATGCCATTTTCAAGTGAGCTTTGTATGTCAAAATCGACTTTTATTTTGGTTTTGAATTATGTTTTTATCCTCAGGCACCACTGGTGGGATGTGTTAGCGGGCGCCATCCTTGCGGTACCCATACTGTTCTACACTGTAAGTGTTCTCATTTACTCTATCGAATTTTAGTGACAATGAATGCCCACCGAGGAATATTTATGTAACTATCCGAACTCGAGTTCAATAGTTTTTCACTATAATTTATTTTTGTAAAATACGATACACGCAAATAAATTATTTCATTAATATCCCACGGCAACTACTACTAACTTTAATATGAAATGTTATGTGTTTGATAAAACATATTTGTTTACTTTTAATCATTTGTTTAAAAAAAATTATAATCTTTAATTTTTACTCTTCTACCGTCCATTTTAAGTAGCTATTAATATTACAACTATTTATTTTCATAAATTATATGGCCAGGTCAGCTCGTAGTCATATAGTCTTAATAGGATATTAATTTATACTTTATTCTATTTTTTCTAGATTTTCTACCTGTGCAGAAATTTCGAGTCCACGAAAGAAATTCAAGCCCAGGATAGTAAGTCAAATGACATAGATTTAAGCAGCAACATTCCATTGACAAAAGAAAAAGCCCAAGACGATAAGTAATGTAATTAACCTCTTATTATTAAGTCGCTTTAAACTTTACACCAAAATTTTAATTCTTATGTGATATGGTATCCAAAATCTGAAACGGCCCAACACTGACTAGTGTTGAATAGTATTAATAATATGGGATTGCTAGCAGATATCGACTCCATAAACGTGGTATACCGGGATAATCGGGTTCATAAATACAAAATGTGCTAGGACCCGACACTGATCAGTCTTGAATAGTTTAAAAACACAGGACAGCTATCAGACCAATACATGCAAAATGTGCTAGGACCCGACACTGATCAGTCTTGAATAGTTTAAAAACACAGGACAGCTATCAGACCAATACATGCAAAATGTGTTAGGACCCGACACTGATCAGTCTTGAATAGTTTAAAAACACAGGACAGCTATCAGACCAATACATGCAAAATGTGTTAGGACCCGACACTGATCAGTCTTGAATAGTTTAAAAACATAGGACAGCTATCAGACCAATACATGCAAAATGTGTTAGGACCCGACACTGATCAGTCTTGAATAGTTTAAAAACACAGGACAGCTATCAGACCAATACATGCAAAATGTGTTAGGACCCGACACTGATCAGTCTTGAATAGTTTAAAAACATAGGACAGCTATCAGACCAATACATGCAAAATGTGTTAGGACCCGACACTGATTCGTTTTAAATAGTTATTATAACACATTTGCTCGTAAAGGGTCAAACTTGCACCAATTTCTGTATCGTAATGTAATGAGATGCGTACTTGTGCGGTAATGTATAATGTAAAACGCACGGTTTCAAAATGCTCCGTCTAAAACAACGGTACCTTTTAAAATCTTAGTAAAGAGTTTTTATGTCAGAAAAATGGTCAACATTTTATGAATAAAGTTAACTTTGAGAGGTGAAATATAATAAAGAATTATTTAATTCGTTAATTTAATTAATTTTGACCATATATTACAACAATTTATCTGTAACAATACACAAAAATATTAATTTACTTTATTACTGCAACTATACCAGGGTAGAAGCCTTTAAAAATAATAAAAAGTGAAAAAAAATAGTAGTAGAATGAAACCCATTGGAAAAGGAGGGGAGTATTATAAAAATTAAAGGAAAAATAAATTACGGGCGATCTGAGGTCGGGAAGGGGATGGGGGTGAGTTTTTAAGGGTAAAAAACGGTTATTCTCGTTTTCCGGCAAAACTAAAAGTCTTATTGAAAAAAGTTAAATGGCAAAGTTGTAGGTAATAAAAAGATCTAAAACTTTTGTTCACACACTTTTTTCACATAACCTCAAAATTTATGTGAAAAATTCAAAAAACCAAGTTTTTGGTTTTTTATTTTTATCTTTTACAAAAATATATTTTTTTTAACGAAATTTGGTGAAAACTTATCTTTTTATGTCCCAAATACGCTGTAATTTATTTGATCAAAAATATTAATTTTTTCACATTATTTTGAATGAATATCGAAAAAAACACCCTAACTTTCAATCGAAAAGTCACCCGTCAAAATATCAGCTTTTTTCAAAAATTTGGTATGTTTTCTGTTCGTTGAAATCTCTACTTTCCGATGGTGAAAAAAAATAAAAATGTTACCATAGTAAATCTTCTCAGAAAAAGCAAAAAATCGAAAAAAACTCGAATTTGATTTTTTTTTTTCATTATTATAAAAAAAATTGAGCTATTTATTAAAATTAACACTTTAATTACTCGAAAAACGTTAGATTACATGTTACATTGATAAAAAAAGAAAATTGCAAATAAAAATATACTACTATAATTAACAAACAAATAAGTTAATAAAATTAATATTTAATAAGACATCTACAATATTTGGAGAAAGTTGTCGAATCTTCTTTAAATTATATGCGTATATGTCTATTTATTACTATTTTAAGATAAATTATATACCTGAGTGACCTACGAAAAATAGTAGCCCATCAAAAGGTATTTCATGGAGAAGTGGGGAAGGGGCTAGGCGGGTCTGGGTCTTACTACATACATACCTACTATTTCGTAGCAGCTGTTACAACCGTTAGATGATGATGAGAATGATCTCATTGGTTAAAGATTTCATACGGGCTGAACGTGCAGGTAATTGGGAATTTTGTTTAAAATGCGTGGAAAGAATGCTTACTTATTTTCATGCAAGTGGGCACTTTCTATACGCAAACTCTGCGCATCTTTATCTCCAAGATATGCGTAAGCTTAAAGACACAATAAATGATGATTATGAATTTACGCGATTCACCGAAGGATTCTTTACAATTAGACGTACTGACAAGTTTTGGTCGGGAGTTTGGTTAGATATGACGATCGAGCAAGTTTTGATGAGATCTATGAAAACTCAGGGTGGACTTCCACATGGTCGTGGTTTGTCTGAAAGTGTTTTAACAAAATTCGTATTAACAATGATCATACTTTAAGCTAACGCATATCTTGCAGATTTTGCGTATAGAAAGTGCCCACTTGCATGAAAATAAGTAAGCATTCTTTCCACGCATTTTAAACAAAATTCCCAATTACCTGCACGTTCAGCCCGTATGAAATCTTTAACCAATGAGATCATTCTCATCATCATCTAACGGTTGTAACAGCTGCTACGAAATAGTAGGTATGTATGTAGTAAGACCCAGACCCGCCTAGCCCCTTCCCCACTTCTCCATGAAATACCTTTTGATGGGCTACTATTTTTCGTAGGTCACTCAGGTATATTATTTATCTTAAAGTAGTAATAAATAGACATATACGCATATAATTTAAAGAAAATTCGACAACTTTCTCCAAATATTGTAGATGTCTTATTAAATATTAATTTTATTAACTTATTTGTTTGTTAATTATAGTAGTCTATTTTTATTTGCAATTTTCTTTTTTATCAATGTAACATGTAATCTAACGTTTTTCGAGTAATTAAAGTGTTAATTTTAATAAATAGCTCAATTTTTTTTATAATAATGAAAAAAAATAATCAAATTCGAGTTTTTTTTCGATTTTTTGCTTTTTCTGAGAAGATTTACTATGGTAACATTTTTATTTTTTTTCACCATCGGAAAGTAGAGATTTCAACGAACAGAAAACATACCAAATTTTTGAAAAAAGCTGATATTTTGACGGGTGACTTTTCGATTGAAAGTTAGGGTGTTTTTTTCGATATTCATTCAAAATAATGTGAAAAAATTAATATTTTTGATCAAATAAATTACAGCGTATTTGGGACATAAAAAGATAAGTTTTCACCAAATTTCGTTAAAAAAAATATATTTTTGTAAAAGATAAAAATAAAAAGCCAAAAACTTGGTTTTTCGAATTTTTCACATAAATTTTGAGGTTATGTGAAAAAAGTGTGTGAACAAAAGTTTTAAATCTTTTTAAAACCTACAACTTTGCCATTTAACTTTTTTCAATAGGACTTTTAGTTTTGCCGGAAATCGAGAATAACCGTTTTTTACCCTTAAAAACTCACCCCCATCCCCTTCCCGACCTCAGATCGCCCGTAATTTATTTTTCCTTTAATTTTTATAATATTCCCCTCCTTTTCTAATGGGTTTCATTCTACTACTATTTTTTTTGGTTTTAAAAATTATCGACCCTGGTCTAAACTGGCATACTGGCTGGTTCTGTGCCGTTGCTTAAAAAAAAAGTCGCCGATGCGCGCGCATTGCTAATCTGTGAACAAGTATGTAAATATAATTCCGCGCCCTTTTTTTTTCGCTGTATTGTTTTTATTTGAAAATGTCGTAGAGTTTTATTTATTTCCTCGCAAATATGTTATAAAACGTCGTATGACATACGTGCGCTTTGATAATTACAGCCTTTGCTAATTATAGCAATATCGCCTCAGCTGTAATCATCAACTTAGCTCACTTATATATTAATGTACTATTATGGACGGAAATGGTGGACTGCTTCGAAAGGGTATAAATGGATATCTATAGATACCCATATTTTTATACCCGTGGAGATTATTTTTAGATATTTTTAGGGTCTTAGGTATTTATTTCTTTGGCGGAACGGTTAATTATTTACATATTTAGGTAAATAATTAACCGTTACTACTTACGTATTATTTGGTGTAGGATTTTTTGATAAACATTTAAGAAACTTTAGAAATATTTTTAAGGTTTTTCAAAACCCGGAACATTAATGTTTTTAAACGTAGCTTTTAAAAGTTTATGATTAAGAGAGATTTATTTATGTAGGTACTTTAAGTATACCGATTAATAACATACAGTACTAATGATACCAACGGACAATCCTTATGAACTTAACCCTCGCTGGCCGTCAAATTTTGGTGTTTCAAATACATAGTTTTTTTCGACGACTTCATATTCGAACAAAAAATACCTTTGTAATAAGTATTAGTACGTTTGCCTATTGTATTACTTACCAAAGAAGAATACTTTATTCTGAAATTACGAGTATATTATTCACTCCTATAATATAATTCAAGATATCTTATATAATATCACTAGCGGCCCATTCCGGCTGCGCTCGGATATTGTCCTTTAAAGACTATTAATCGAAATAAAAACTATCCTATCTCTCAAGTTGGACCAGACTGCTCACGGTGTGCCAATTTAATTTAAAATCGGTTAAGTAGTTTAGGAATCCATCGCGGACAAACATCGTGACAAGAGATTTATATGTATTAAGCTTAGAAAACGTACATCATTTAACTACTACAACATAAGATCAGTAAATAAATAGATATACTCGTTCCTATAGCTTTATGTTTTTTTTTTCACATAAGTATAATCTTACTAGTTTATTCCATGTGCTGTGATCTTTTTTATTCCTTAAACGCATTCCAGCTAGTCATAATATTGTATATCTACGAGCTACGAGCAAATAACAATAGGGTACAATCCTTAAAAAAACTAATTAGTCAGTTAGATTGCTAAAAAATATTGTTCACGCATTTTTTCTTGTTTCACAAACAAAAATTGATGAAGATATAGTGCTTAGAAGCGTGCGTAACGTCACTCGTGGGCACGATTTTTACCCACAAGTGACGTCACGACCCCACTCTGAAAGTTTGAAGATCTATGTATCTGCCGATTTTTTATAATTTGATAAAACAAAAAATACGTGTCCCATATTTTTCCATGATCTAGCTGACGAACTAATTAGAATGGTGTATTTTTGACCCAGTGCTATATACATATATACCCTATTTATTGAGTTTGCCTAGTGGCGAGGTTATGCCTTCCTTTCCAATTTCGTCCCTTTTCACGAAATTACTATTACAAAGAATATCCAGGATCAGAGAGATGTAACACATTAAAAACAATCATCTAATTAAATACGATCAAATATAGGTTATATTAAAGTTACGGCAGGTCTAGTCGGCAGAACGGCGACTGCCGATCCGGAGACCCCCCCGGGTCCAAATCCCACGAGCACCATTGTCTTTTTGAATCAATGTGCGTAATGCCGCTAACTTAAAGTACAGCGAGGAAAACATCGTGAGGAAACTGACATGTACCTTGAATCTAACGAGGTCATATGCTAACCATCAACCCGCATGGGCCAGCGTGGTGAATTATGGTCTTAGCTCTCGCCTTGCGAAAGAAGGCCCCGAGTCCCAGCAGTGGGAACATTTAGTGAGCTGCTTCTATGCAAATATAGGTTTTAATAATTCACAGAATATTGAAACTGATTTACATAGTACAGAGCTTTGCTAGAAGCTACGTAGATGGTGCTATGTTAGAAATGTCCACAAATTCATAGTACTCTTGTGTATTCAAATTGTAATTGCACCAAAATTATGACGATATTTTCACTTTTGTAAAATTACATAAAATAATGAACAACACTCTAAGATAAGTAATGTAAGGTACACTTTCGTTTAACGATGTAGATTTTGTATTATTTTATATTATACCTCAGCCATATGAAAGTAGACGTTACTACTAAGAAATTAAAACTTTGTATTGAAATTACTGGCCCGTTCAGACTTCATTCGGGTTGAACAATGAGATTTATTCATCCTTATATATATATTTCTACTATATGTGTATGTATGTATATATACAAGGTGTTGCAGAAAGGTGCAACAATATTTATGGTAGTTCATCTACATTAAGTTTTGAATCACGTATGTGAAAATTAGGCAAGAAAGCACAAAAAAAAAATTCCATAAAAAATATATATTTTTTGGTTCTTATATCATTTGACATACCCCTAATGGCCAGATCTCCGCACGGATTTTTGTACGACGTCGTGGCGTCGGCGGCAAGGTCGTTTGTCTGCTGTACATGATTTAGGGTTGAAGCTGGTGATTTGGTGGAAATTTTACGTCAAACTTTGACTCGCATTATCTCGTGATCTACCGTGCTGAGGGGAAAGAGACCTTGGGGGGTGAAGTCTACATCAGTGTTAGAATGGACTGTTAAAATATTGTTGGGGGTAAATCCACCACGTTGTATATGGTGTATGTAACTGAACTTCTAAGTGGCTGACCGGCTGGCTGATTTGAATGTTTTTTTGTATGGGTGGCGGTCTGGATGGTTTTGATTCACAAATCAGCCCGGCAGATGGCGCTGAAGTCGGTATCTAGGTCGGTCGGTATCTATAATAGTGAAACGAATTTCGCCGTTTCAGCTAGTGACTTTTTTAAAATAACTTATAACTACTATTTATTGAAATTGCATTGCATTTCGAAGGTTTTTAGGTGATTTAGCTAGATATTATTGCTCTGTGGTATCTTTTGTTCGTAAGTAACAACGTAATGTAATCGTAATTTGTGTTAAGTATACGATACTTTCTGAGCGTTTTCTTAAGTTAATAATTCTTTTGGCGCGATAAGGAAAAAGGATGATAGTACATTTTTACGATGCGCTCGCAAATCGTCACGAAAAACCGACACCCTGAAGTTGACTAGTCAACATTTTAGTAAAAATTGTATCTAACTTCAGGTTATAATACCTCTTGCGTTGAAAATGTAATCTATTCTATGGTTAGTTAGACTTAGAACGAGAAATAAAGATAATAAGTATTAACTTCGTGCGTACACACGTGCGTACATAACATAAATAGACACAATTTTTTTTTACTGAAAAATATATTGTAATAAGAATAATACGAGGCGTTTTGAGAAGGACAGATATGAATGAAAGATTGGTGAAAACATGTGTCAAATTACTGATAGTGACGTAAATATGTTCATTAAATTTCTTTGTCAAACTTAACGCCACTTTTATTGTTATGTAGAAATATTTCATACTTTCATGTTGTAATAATATTGTACATAATATTTTTTTAAATACATGCAATATTTGCACATTGTCGTGACAATTTATTTTTGTAAACAATACGTCTGTCAATATGTAAATGTCACCTGTCAATTTTGTGAAGATAATTTAAAAAAAAACATTGCATTTGTTACTGTATCTCCGTATCTACTTTTTGAAGAAGTAAGAAATTCTACTTCTACATATTCTAACTCATAAGAATTAAATGTAACAGATAGTACCTACATAAAGTACACTATTTTATGAATGTTTTGTATTTATTTTTGTATGGTGCACAATAAATGTTTCGCTACAATTTTTTTTATTTCATATTGTAAAAACCCCTTTATGAATCAGTAGGTAGCTAGATTTAGGTGTATTTATTTACAACTAACAGCGCCCCGCAGTTTTACCCGCGTAGCCGTTATTTTTTTTTTCGTGATAAATTGTTGACTGTGTCGTGATCCAGACTTAAATCTTCCAGTGTTCCAAATTTCAGCCCGATTCGTCCATACGTTTTGACGTGAAAGAGCAACAAACATACAAACTTTAACTAAGACGCGTTTTCCATATGCAAATTGAGCTCTCAAAGATAGTTATAAATATTGCCAAGTGTGGCACCACGTTTTGTTTTTGTGAAATTTCACTAACAAAATAAAAGATTGGCACCACCTACATTTATGGTGAAATTGGGAACTGTCTTTGACAGGTTTTTTTGCATCTTGAAAACGCCCCATGATAAAATGAATAGGATTAAGCTTTGCTTAGTTTGGGCACAGTATAAAGAAATAAGTTACGGTGGTCTAGTCGGGAGAACGGCGGCTGCCGATCCGGAGACCCCGGGTTCAACCCCACACGCACCACTGTCTTTTCGAAGTCATGTGCGTAATGCCGCTAACTTAAAACGGTGAAGGAAAACATCGTGAGGAAACCGACATGTACCTAGAATCTTTCGAAGTCATGTGTCATCCGCCAACCCGCACTGGGCCAGCGTGGTGGATTATGGCCTTAACTCTCTCCTTGCGAGAGAAGGCCCCGAGTCCCAGCAGTGGGAACGTTTAGTGGGCTGTTGATGTTGATGTTGATAAAGAAATACTCGTAGTAGTTCATCGCCTTTGATCTTGGGAGAAACGTCGATATTGTCTAGCTAGACACGGGTAGGGTTGTCGTAATTTTAAAAATGTCGCACCAAAATAAAATTAAAACATACGGAAGACGTCAGCCCTGAGCCGCGCTCCTGCAATACTAACATTGTAATGTAGGTAATGCGCGCTAATAATAATAAGGAGCGCGCTTCCCGCATCTCACCCCGTTCAATTGCCCCGTCTAGACGGCTTCGTCGAACGACTGCTTGGGGCTGAGTGATGTGTGATATAGGATATAGGTACATATTTCCACCAATAAGTATTTCATTAGTTACTTATTTAAATAATATTTTATGACTGTCCTACAAGTAATCAACTCTTGTTGAGCAAAGTCGCACAAGTAAACAAACCACTATTTCGTATAATTCGAATACAAAGTAAACAAACCAACAATTTGTGATTTAAATAATTGCTCCGATTAAGTCGAAGCTCACCGCTCGCTCAATTATAGTATTTGAGTTTAATTACGGTACAGGTTATGCAAACGGGGTGAAAAATAGATGAGGGTGGAAATGGGCAGGTTTTTAGTGGGAAATTGGAATTATGAGATGGAATAAGAAAACAGTAGGTGAAGAACTTAACAACTTAGTCTTATATCACATATTATGTGGTATTCCAGACTATAATAATTATGACTGTGTTCTATATTTCAACCCGATCCGTTCAGACGTTCCGACGTGATTGAACATCAAACATCTAAACATCCGGACTTTTACTTTTTTGATATTAAGTACCTACTTACTTAGTAGGATGTTTTACACAAGTACGGTAGGTACGGTGCATGTGTTTTCGTTGCGTGATTTTCATTTTTAATATTCGGGCTTTTTACTGCGGTAAAATGCCGGGTACCTAAGGGAACTGAGTGGTTAAAACTGCGGGATAGGTACTGCTAATCAAACACTCTTATTTACTCTTCCTATACGGCTATAATTAATCTACTCGAGTAAAGTTAAAAGTAGGAATTTGATTAGCTATTTTTTCATCAAACATATTATGATTTAACAAAACTAAACCTGCGGTGTATTTAGAAATAGAAACCACATAAAAAGACTAAAAAAACGTACTAAGTATTTTTGTTTAACATATCCTTCTGTATTAATTATTTGACTGTGGTCTCATAAAAGCTTTCGACACTGTGGACATAATGAAATCTAATATAAGTAAAGCATTTCTATTTCCTAGTAATTTAATTAACAACCAATTCTAAACGTAGCAAGCAGGTCACTTCATAATCGACAATGGATTACCAAACATTATTCTGGTCTCTAATGTTCTATTACGTTGGGAGTTCTGCAGGAGCCGATACTAGGACAAGTTTTGTTAAAAGTTTTGTAATTAATGAAGAGAAGCCAACATTTATAATAATGTGTGACTTGTGCTGGTCTAAGAGTGAGTATTTTACGCAATATAATAAGTGAGTACCTAAATAAGTTTTGATCGAGAACAATAAAATTAATACTTACCTACCTGCATGAAAAATGAGACGGAGTTGAAACGTGGACACTGAAACCATCTGAAACTTAGCTTAGGGCAGCCCACAAATTCAAAGCAACAGCGAGCTGAAGAAGGAGAAAAGATTGGAGTTTCTTTGAGGTATCGTATTGAAAACGAAGTGATCCGTCATAGATCTAAGGGTAACGACAAACCGACATTACTAACTTACACATTAGCAAACTGAAATGACAATGGGCTGCTCATGTGGTCATATCTGTCGCAGAAACGATTACCATTCGGATTGACGTATTCTTGATTGGAGACCACGAATCGGCAAACATAATCAACAGCTACCTAGTACAGGACACAATGGAATAAGAAAAAGTGACGGAAGACAGCAGGCAGTGCTAACAGTGGCTAGAAACGCAAAGCTCAGGATCGAGCCGAGCGAGCCATTTAGCCCGATCCTCAACTGTCTGAGTCAGCTGAGCAGAGCTGTCAGCCGGGAGAGGCCTATGTCCGTCAGTGAATTTTTTAGATAATACCTATGTTGATGATAATGACCATGAATAAGTTTAAATTACAAAATTACCATACACAACTGCTCTCTTATTTTTTGTATTCATCTTGTATAAAACTACAGATAAATAGGACGCGCAACTGCCTGATGCATAATAGTAAGCAAATACGCCTGCCTAAAACAGTAGGTAGGTACAGTGCTAATTGTGCTATGCTGTTATTTAAACATGAAGACTCCAAATCACTGCCTAGCACGGCACTGAGCTCGTCTCTGTGGCTCGTCACCCGTAAGATGATTTATCGCTATCTGATTTCTCTCTAACGTTAACATTTGATTTGATTAACGTAATGTTAAAATGATGCAGTTAAATTTTCAGGAGAAATAGTTCTGCTAGCTACTGAAGTTTCCAATTTGGGCGGTAGGGTATCAATGTCTTTGGCGAATAGAATGAAATATCAAGACCATGATTTGCTGTTCCTGCTAGATCTGGATTGTCCTCATGCTGACCAAGTTATTGAAATGGTAAGTAAGAGTTTGAAATTTTGGCAAGGGATTTAGAGGCAAAAGTAGTTTTTTACGAACAACTAAGGGTTAAGGGTTACACTTTAAGTGTTCGGGTATGTTTTCGTTATTTTCTCAATAGCTTAACATAAGGTTATTATTACCAATATTTGAGTTTCTCAAAATCATTGTTCCTTATTTGTTGATTGGCCTAATTTGGCATTTTATTGAGTAACAGCGTTGTTGTATACGATCAATCAATATTTTCGCTGACCTATACGTATGTACATAAAAACTCGTCTCTACGTTTTTCAGGCCACTACAAAAGGCCTTTTCAAAAGACCTTTTCGCTGGTTGGTCCTCAGCAATCCCTCTGAAGAAACCAATGTGACCCTACTCTGGGAGAGCCCACTTCTTGCTGACAGCGATTTGGTGTTAGCTGAACGGAAAGATGATGTGTATGTCATGACTGAATGTAAGTGTCTTCAAGGAGAAATTCTTCCATGCTTTTCTGGAAAACCAGTAGGTAGTAGCAGAATTACACAGAAGGGACTAAACTGAAATGCACGAGTTGCACTCATCAATAAGGAAAATTACTTAATTTTAACATTATGGAACCTGCAAAGGATTTTCAAAAATGTACCAGCGCTACTAACTGCTTCATAAAAAATAAATTACTAATACTTTTTTTTTTCATTTAAAAAACGGTAACCAGCTTTAAATAAACAAACAGATTTTAGAGTAAGAACAACGCTGATGGTTGTATATCTACTAAAAGTTCTACCAATAATTTTGAGTAGGTAGGTACCTACTTAGGTAAATATTTTCCGCTGTGTACCTACTATGTAGTTTTTCAACGCATTAAAGATCCACGCTTGATGCAAATCAACTTCCCTGATGATAAGAGAGCAAGGTGTTTTATGTAAGCTTGTAAAGTATATTAAGATAGGTAAACAATACCGTAGCATCTAGTTTTAACATATTTCATGTTTCAAGTGCACAAGCCGTCTCGCAACCAATCCATGGTATTGACTCCCCGTGGCCACTTTGCTGGTGGTCTAGTGGATAGGAGACCACGTCGAGAGTTGTTCCGTCGTCGAATGGACCTGAGGGGACAACCACTTACTATGGCTAACGTCATCCAAGACAGCAACAGCTCGCAATACCATCTGCCAAGGGAGGACGGACTGTAAGTCTCTACCTCTGCTTCATTATTTTAAACACCCGTCGTAAAAACGACTGGGAGCTATAGGTTTGACGTGTATGTGCGACATCACTAGCGAAAAAAAATCGAAATCTATGGACACCACAGCCACCGTGATGCCACAAACACAGCTGTCATACGGGTGAACCAATTTTGTTTTGTTTTTTTACTATAAATATGAAAGGGAAATCAGTCGAGTGTTCTTAGCTAGCTAGGTATAGGTATTTGATGTAAACCGGTACAAAATGGCCGCCGCCAAAAATGGCGGATTACCTATATATTTTTTCACAGCTTGCTAAATATGGGCATCAAATCAAATCAAAATAAAAAAAATAGGCACTATATTTATTCTGTGCTAGCTGGATCAAGGGCGAAGATTAACATTTTTAATAAGTCCGAGTGTCGAGACAAGTAAGACAGAACACATTGAACTCTTAACACTAAGAAGCGGCACGCGCTCTTCTACGATGGCAATGCATAATCAGGTGAGGTCTCCTGATTGAGTCTTAGTCGTAACAGGAGCCACAAGTTGAGTGGACGTTCGCTAACAATTAAAAAAAAATCTAAACTAATGTGATGTATAGCTATCTCATTTGCACCTACTGCCTACTTGTCATGATATCTTTGTCATTCATTCAAACGTATCTCACGATGGAAGTGAAGCTATCTGCACAATGCGTATGCTTGTGTGAAATGTTCGCCACATTATGCTGTCTTTATGTTAGAGCGTACCTCATCTTCCTTTACTTAGTTATATCAATGACAGAACATAAGAAATTGGCAGTCGTAGGAACTGCCGATAGAAGTGGTAACTCAGAAAGTGATAGCTCACTTTGGAAACTACGCGGGTGAAACCGGAGAGCGTGGGTATGGCCATGGCCATCTAGAAATAACGCATTTGTAGATGGCCAATGGAAAATGCTGACGCATTTCTAAATGGCCATGGTCCCGAGTTTACCCGAAGATTTCTTTCATTCCCGAACGTGATGCTTGAGGTCAATTCACAGCCCACGAAAACTCTGTCTGTGATCCGTCAATAGAAGTTTTCACTTCAAAGAGCGTTTTCTTCTCCGCTTACTACTACAGTCTTGTGCTCATGTCCAGATATACCTAAGTATATCTTCTTTTTTGTGCTGTAATGTTACTAGCAATTTTTTGCAAACTCATACCAAAAAGTAGATAGGTACTATTAAACTGCTAGACTGTTTTCATAGTTCTTCTTAATCTATTTTGAATACTTTTAGAGAATATCAAAACGACGCGATCGCTAAAGTAAGCTGGATGAACGCCCGCGTGGCGTTCGAGATGCTGAACGCGACTCCCCGGTACATATTCAGCTACCGGTGGGGGTACAAGGTGCGCGGCCGCTGGTCGGGCATGATACAGGACTTGAACACCGGCCGAGCTGACGTCGGTGAGAGTAATCTATACTAATATTATAAAGCTAAAGAGTTCGGTCTTCGCGCGAACCGCGAACCTTTAGGGCTTTAGGTTGAAAATGTTCCCTACTTCCCTCTATTTTCCTTTTCTTCTGATAATCCAGGATGTTTAGTTACTTAATACAAATAAAAAAAGAAACAAAAACTCCGGCCTAAGCTGTTGCCAATATGGCAGATCAATGAGTGACCAGTAGTAGTAGAGTAGGGTAGGTACCAACCCTAGAAGAGGGATTCTTTGAAGTGAAGCTAATGATACAGGTACAAACTGCGTGGTGACGAACTGAGAGCTGCTCTCAGTGGTCGCATACACCACTGACACGATCGCTCGTGTACCGACAGCCGCAACTGTCCTACGTGGCCAACATCAACTCGCTCCCGTTCAGCTTGGGCCTGTGTTATAGTGATGACGTAGGGAAGGGAAGGGAAGGGGGTCACAGCACAGAGGACATGACATCCCCCAAAATAGTACACGTCGAATTGAAAAATCCAAAAAAATATCTGTTTTTACTCCTAGCCGCGTTGCATTTTATAGTTTGCTGACATCTAACAGTGGCATGATTTTCAGTTTCTTGTATAATGTCTGTAAAAAAATATTGTGCAACAACATCTAATCCTTAGGCATCTTAACTAGGCATGTTGTATTTTTATTATTAGTGATCCCTTTCAAAATTTGAGGCTGCGACCGCGCCTCAGTAATATATCTTCTTAAAATGGTTCAGGCACGAACTGCGTGGTGACGAATCGAGAGCGGCTCTCAGTGGTCGCATACACCGACACGATCGCTCCGTTCCGCGTGCGGTTCGTGTTCCGCCAGCCGCCGCTGTCCTACGTGGCCAACATCTACTCGCTCCCGTTCAGCTCGGGTCTGTGGTACGGGACCGCCGCGTGCGCAGCGATGTCCGCGGCGGCTGTGTGCGTCGCCGCTAAGTGGGAGTTACGCTTCGGTCAGGTGAGGACAATCATTGAGATGATGGTAGCGATTCTAAATGCAATCCGTATGGTTCGGAATTGGAATGACAATCCCTGTCTCTGTCATGCTAAACAGATAAGACAAAGAGACAAAGACCGAGAGATGAGATTCCGTGCAGGCGCGGTCCCAGCGTCGAATTTTGGAGGGGGTCACCAGTACAGAACCTCCGATTGGGGGGGGGGTCATGTCTCATGTGACCCCCCCCCCCCTTCGGACCGCGCATAATTCCGTGTCTGATGCAACCGAATGGATTTAGAATCGCTACCGATGACTGGGTCAAAAATGTACCTACCATTCTAATCAGTCCGTCAGGAACCTCAAATGGAAAAATACGGAACACATTCTGTTTTGTTTTGAACACTTAGGTAGTTAGTCCATCAGGTAGAGTTATTAGGTATGGAAAAATATAAAATATGTACCTATCTTTGTTTTACTACATTCCTAAAAAAATTAAAGTGTATAAATAAAATCGTACATAGAAGTGACGTAACTCGTAACTTCTAAGCGCTGTATCTTATTTATTTTTGTTTGTGAAACAAAAGAAAAAAAAATACATGTACAAATCTAACTGAACACAACTGACGGACTTATTATCATGTCTATTACTTTTTTGTTTTCGGTATGTGTAAAGGTCAGTACTCACATACGGTATTACTCGATAGTTTTACTCGAAGTCGAGTAAAAATCAACGTGTGGACCTCAAAACTCACAGCTCGAAGGCTCGCACCGAGCCGACTCGATGGAATTAAATGAAAGTAATTTCCTTCGAACCTACTCGAAGCGAGGCGTCAATCTTGACTCGTACGTGTGTACGGTGACTGCGAGTGGCGCGAGGCGAGCGCCAGTCTGGTATTGTTTATCGTGATTGAAACACGTGTTTTTAAGAGAAATGGATTTGCGAGTTTAACCCAGTGCCTCTTTTACGTTTTTTCTGTTCATTTTCTTTGATTTTCTTATAAAGCACTGTGAGACTTGCTAAATACAGCCACCGTCTAGTTTGTTGCACAGACATCCTTTGGCTCGAACGGTTCGGTGAATACTGAACGGCGCGCCTCACTCGATAGATCAATGCTCAATGTGTGGACGAAAGCACATGCCATGGGTTTTACTCGATAGTTTAGCTCGATCGAGTAATACCGTATGTGAGTACTGACCTTTATATGGAAATCGGATACTTAATGGAATTTGACATTTTAATTTGTAGCACAGCACACAGTTAGACGGTGGACTCAGCGACGCTGTATTTTGGACGATGGGAGCGGTCAGCCAGCAGGGATCCCACATGCAGACCACAAGGACTCCGGGTGAGGCTTGCGTTTACCATAATACACTACTTACGTATTCGGTAGAGCATAATCAGCTTACTATTATGTTTAAACTCTTTGCTGGGATTCGGGACCTTGTCTCACTCATGAAGAATCAATGTAGCATGCCATCATGTAGCAAGCGCGGATCCAGGTATCATGACCCCCCTCTGCGCTGATACATGTACTTATTGCACAGTTTTGTGACTTGACCACGACCTGTAATCAGCTACCTCCCTTCTAATTTGAGCTGGCAAAATGCGACGGTGGAAGCAGACCTGGGTAGGTACTGATTCTGAATGCAATCCGAACGATTCAATTTTGGCACGACAATCCTTGCCTCTGTTCTCAACGGATAAGACAAAGACCGATAGGTTTGATTCCGTGTCTCGACACAGATAGCGATTCCGAACCCAGTTTGATTGATCTCGATCAATCCGACTGGGTTCAGAATCACTACGCTCATCATACTCAAACCCAGAGGTTAAGATTTGAAATGTCACATCGTCGAAGCTTTTTATGAGGATTTCCAGCGGGAAATGTATTTGCCATAGCAAGGGGTTGCAATGGTAGGTAATGGTGATGAATAATGTTGGTATGTCCGCTCGCTGGCTCAGCTCGCGGCCTCCAAGATCACCCTCGACGCTAATTTATACTGTATCTTCGTGCGATAGAACTGATCGGAGTTATGACACTTACTCATATGAGACAGGAGAGTCAGACAATATATTTCGCTTACACAGGATTCCGTGCATGAAGCTAAGATCACCTTTCTAAACTGAGCTGGCGAAATGGAAGCAAACCTCATCGTACTCAAACTCAGAGCTTAAGATTTGAAATGTAATTTGCCTGTTGTCTGGTGGTAAACAATATGCCTGTCCATAACATTACAGTGGCTCACAGCTGTTGGTTTGACCTTTTGTGAAGTCTTTCTAGCAAGGATATGTGTTTGCCATAGGTACCAAGGGTTCCAATGGTTGGTAGTGGGCTAGTGGGTAATGTTGGTATCCCCCCAGGTCGTATAATAGAGTGACAAAACAGAACAAAACAGCTTTTGGTTTGGTCTTTTGTGAAGTCTTTCCAGCATGGATATGCATTTGCCATAGGTATAGTGGTCGGCAATTCTCGACACATCCCGACGAAGAGGTTGAGACCATGTATGAGGACATCTCCAAAGCCATACATGTCGCGCCAACACATTTCACAGTTGTGATCGGAGACTTCAACGCGAAACTAGGCAAACGTAGCGGTGATGAGTTGAGAGTGGGACAATTCGGATATGGGCAGCGGAACCCAAGAGGGCAACGTCTAGCTGATTTCTTGGAAAGGGAGAGCCTCTTTATGATGAACTCCTTTTTCAAGAAACAGCCACAACGAAAATGGACCTGGATTAGCCCAGATGGTTCCACAAAAAATGAGATCGACTTCATTATGACGACTAAACGGCAAATATTCAGCGATGTCTCTGTGATCAGTAGGGTTAAGACCGGCAGCGATCACCGTATTGTAAGAGGCACGCTGAATCTAAACATTAAGCTCGAAAGATCACGTCTAATGAAGTCCACGCTCCGACCAAATTATGCTCAAATCGAAGATCCCAATAACTTTCAACTCGAACTTCAAAATCGCTTCGAAGCCTTAGATGAATGCGTAACGGCGGACGAAATAAACGACAGGCTGGTGGAAACTGTTCAAGTAGTTGGCAGGAAATTTTATAAGAGCCGACGCCAGAATAGAACCCAAAAGCTCTCCGATCATACTCTGAATCTCATGGCGGTTAGGCGAGATATGCGATTGCAGTCTTCGGTCGACATGACGGCATACAGACAGCTCAATAGACAGATATCTACTTGTGTGCGACGCGACATACGCTGCTTCAATACTTCGTGTATTGAAGAAGCGATTAAGCGGAACAAAGGCTCGAAAGTGTTCGCAAGAAATCTGTCTCTTGGGCAAAGTCAATTGACCAAACTGAAGACCGATAGTGGTAACGTCGTCTCGTCGAAGCCCGAGATTTTGGAGGAGATTGAGAGGTTCTATGAACAGTTATACACCTCTACACAAGCACAACCTGTCGTTAGCATGGCAAAAGACCCCAGAGCCAAGCTGACCCGACACTTTGCCGAAGACATCCCGGAAGTCAGCCTGTATGAGATTAGGATGGCCCTCAAACAACTTAAAAACAACAAAGCACCTGGCGATGACGGAATTACGACTGAGCTTCTGAGAGCGGGTGGAAAACCGGTATTTAAAGTCCTCCAGAGGCTGTTCGACTCCGTCATACTTGACGGTAATACGCCAGAAGCGTGGAGCAGAAGTGTGGTGGTGCTCTTCTTCAAAAAAGGTGACAACACCTTGTTGAAGAACTACAGACCCATCTCACTTCTGAGCCACGTTTATAAGTTGTTTTCGAGGGTAATCACGAATCGTCTCGCACGCAGGTTTGACGACTTCCAGCCACCCGAACAAGCCGGTTTCCGAAAAGGCTATAGTACCATAGACCACATCCATACGCTTCGGCAGATTATACAGAAAACCGAGGAGTATAATCGGCCACTATGTATAGCGTATGTGGACTATGAGAAAGCCTTCGATTCCATCGAGACCTGGGCAGTGCTTCAGTCTCTTCAGCGATGCCGCATCGACTATCGCTATATCGAAGTGTTAAAGTGTATCTACAGCAAAGCCACAATGCCTGTCCGATTACAGGACCAGTGCACAAAACACATCCAGCTACAGAAAGGCGTGAGACAGGGAGATGTTATATCTCCGAAACTGTTCACTGCCGCGCTGGAAGATGTTTTCAAGCTACTGGACTGGAACGGATACGGCATCAATATCAACGGCGAATGCATCACTCACCTTCGATTTGCCGACGACATAGTAATTGCGGCGGAGTCGCTGGAGGACCTCGGTGCTATGCTCAGGGACCTCAGTAGAGTATCCCAACAGGTAGGTTTGAGGATGAATATGGACAAGACGAAGGTCATGTCAAATGTTCATGTCTCACCTGTACCGGTTAATGTTGGGAATACCACACTCGAAGTTGTTGACGAATACGTCTACCTGGGTCAAAAGATCCGATTAGGTAGATCCAACTTCGACAAAGAGGTCCAGCGAAGAATCCAACTCGGATGGGCAGCGTTCGGGAAACTTCGGCACATCTTTGAGTCCAAAATACCCCAATGCCTAAAGACAAAAGTCTTTAACCAATGCGTGTTGCCAGTGATGGCTTATGGAACTGAGACGTGGTTCTTAACTGTGGGCCTCATAACAAAGCTCAAAGTCACACAGCGAGCTATGGAGAGAGCTATGCTCGGAGTCTCTTTGCGCGACAGAATCCGTAATGAGGATATTCGCAAAAGAACGAAAGTGGCCGACATAGCTCAAAGAGTAAGCAAGCTGAAGTGGCAATGGGCAGGCCACATCGCTCGCAGAACTGACAACCGATGGGGAAGAAAGGTTCTCGAGTGGCGACCACGAACCGGAAGACGCAGTGTTGGACGGCCTCCCACTAGATGGACAGATGATCTAACAAAGGTCGCTGGAAACCGCTGGTTGCAGGTTGCGCGGGACCGTTCGTTGTGGAAATCTAGGGGGGAGGCCTATGTTCAGCAGTGGACGTCTTGCGGCTGATGATGATGATGAATAGTGGTCGGCAAACAAGTTGACCCAAAATTTACGTGGAAGGGGAAAGTTCGCGCATGTACACTTCCACCAAAGAGACCTTAAAAACGTTTCTGCGTAGCTAACTTCATTGGGTCAACTTGTTTGCTGGGACCTATACCAAGGGTTCCAATGGTTGGTAGTGGATAATGTTGGTACCCCCAGGTCGTATAATAGAGTGGGTGGTGTTCACGGCCCTGATGGCGCTGTACGCGGCGTACTCCGCCAACATCGTGGTGTTGCTGCAAGCGCCCTCGCAGTCCGTGCGCTCGCTGGCTCAGCTCGCGGCCTCCAAGATCACCCTCGCCGCTAACGACGTCGATTACAACCATTTCATTTTCAAGGTTTGAATTAACATTAGTTTCAGTGATTTTTTTAAAGATCACAATTAAAATTTAAATCTATTTGCCTACATTCGCGCACATATTTTTGAAGTGAAACTTTCTTTTGGCGCGCCTAGACAGATTTTTTGTGGGGTGTGAATTGAATTTTAGCGTCACGCTCGGGTATGATAAGAAATCTTCGGGTAAACTCGGGACCAAGGCTATTGGTGCGTCAGCCAATGGGATATGCTGACGCATTATGTCTATTCTAGATGGTCATGCCATGATGGCCAGGCCACGCCCTCCGATTACACCCATGTAGTTTCCAAAGTAAGCTATCAAATTCTAAGTTATAAGTTTTCACTTCTATCGGCAGTTCCTATGACTGCCATTTATTTTATAGTATAGACGTATTGAGTGACGAGACATGCAGGACATGTGCCGCAGCAAGACACCTGCCCGTTTAAAAGGAAACATTAGGCCTAAGTTCTGATTTCTTCTATGTTCTAGTGCTTGTGCTAGCAGACGATCTTTTCAAGTTCAGGAATACGACGCATGGGCAGAGACAGACATTTTTGAGGAAATAATTTTTTTTATGTTAGCATCGCCTCGCAATTCTAGGTACTTAACTCAGAATTCACATAGACAGAATCCGCTGTGAAGTTTGTGTACGTACGCCTTCCGGCACAGCATGATATTATGACAGCTTAATTTATTATGTACCTATGCACATCTTTTGTATAAAACTTATTCATATTATATACATAATCATATTTTTATCTTGTGTTCCAGCAATACACGGACCCCATACGTCGCGCTATCTATAAGAAAATCGAACCCGAGAAAGGAAAGCATCAGTTCTACGATCTCAATGATGGCGTCGAAAGGATTCGACGGGTTAGTGCTTGTTTTTGAAGTGAAAACTTGTTATATGAAGTTTTTTTATAATATAGGTAGAGCGATAAGATGCTCAAGACATGCTGAAAAACGTTTTTTTTTTTAAATAAATAGTGACGAGACGAGCAGTTCATGTGCCTGATGGTAAGCTACATGCCTGCCACATAACAGCACAGTGACACGCAGCTACTGGAACATGAAGAGTCCAAATCATTACCTAGCACTGCACTGCGCTCGTCACCCAGAGATCTAAGACGTTATATCTCTAAGCCCTGTAATTTCTCTGGAAACATTGCCCTTCAAACCGGTACACAGTAATGTTTGCACATTAATGCTTGGCGGATTTCCAGTCTCCCACTATAACAAGACAAACAGTTCTTCAAGCCGATGTAAAAGGTTTCCTTTATTTATTTCCCATTCACTAAGTTAGCTTTCAACGAATACTTTCCCCATTAATTTTGAAACATTTTCAGGGTCTTTTCGCATTCCATTCCATCGAAGAGCAAATCTACAGGCGAATCGAAGAGACGTTCCAAGCGCACGAGAAATGCGATCTTATGGACATAGATTTTATGAACGCTTTTAATCCGTACGCGCCAATGAAGAAGGACTCGCCTTATTTGGAACTCATTCGTGTGGCGTAAGTATTGCAAATATCACACTTATAATTTTAAAACATCCCAATAAAAATACGAGGGTCAAACTGAAAGTTCTTAGAACTGGCCACTTATAAACAATATAATAAAAAAAAAATCTATAATTTGAAAATAGAACTCTTTGCCAATATTACTGAGTATATACTTCATTCATTTGTCATTTGTTTTACGATTTGGCGGCAAATTGAAAATTGTCTGTGTCACGTCAACATGAATTTAACACGAGAAAATTTTCGTGCAATGATTTTTTATGACTTTCGATGTCATTTAAGTCAACAAGAAAGTTATGATGGACTACGATTGGCCTTTCACGATGAAGCCCCATCTCGTGCGACTGTTTACAACTGGTTTAATGAGTTTAAACGTGGTCGCACTAATCTCACTGATGATTTACGTGAGGGACGGCCTTCTACGGCGACGACTGAAGATAAAATATGTGTTGTGCGGCGTATGATAGAGACTGACAAAAGAGTGACCTATCAGCAGATTCGGACAAGCTTAGGCATCGGTATGAGTCAAGTGCACAAAATCCTACACGAACATTTAGCGGTCAGGAAGCTTTGCGCCCGGTGGATACCTCATAATTTGACTGAGGCTCAAAAACTCCATCGTGTGGATTGGTGCCGTAAAATGATTGAAAGATTTAACGGAGGTGACTCAAATGCTGTGTTCGACATACTAACAGGTGACGAAAGCTGGATTTACTGTTATGATCCTGAAACCAAAAGACAATCTGCTCAGTGGGTGTTTCCTTTCGAGGAGTTGCCAACTAAAGTGAAGAGAGATCGAAGTGCGGGGAAAAAAGGTGTGTGCTTAAGACCACACGGCAGAAGTGAAAACCTCATTAGCTGATTTTTGTATTAGGTAGGTATGTCGTATTATAATAAAATATTATGGATCGTATTAGTTGAATAAACGAGTAACACAAGCCAGAAATTAAAATGAATATTTATTGAAATTTTATTTACTTATATACAAAGTAGCTGTTACCCGCGACTTAGTTCGCGCGAAATAAATACTAAGGTTACTCAGGCAGTACTTATTTGTATACACATTTATAGTTAGTAAAAAAAAGTGTCCATGTTCAAAAAGTTGTTGGCCGGGGCCGGCTTTTTAAAAGTTACTCCAACTTTGTATGCATTCACATGGTGCACCCCTATGGTGCCCCTAACATTGTCCGCAAAAAGGTTGGTGAGTGTAATAGGATTTTTGTAACCGACTTTCTCCTATTCCGTCGATTCCACATACACTACACAGTCTCCACTACGATTTTCTGGGAATAGTCTGTTTCTCTTATAAAGGGGTTTTCTAAATAGTTTGTAAGAAACATTTTCACTTGGATTTGGCTTCAATAGTTTTCTTTTTCTGGTCTGTTCGACGGGGTCCCCCCGTCGCTAGCGACGCTCATATTTATTTATACTATTGACTATATACAAAACTAAATATTTACACGAAAGAAACGAAATATTTACACAGCAAAACTAATTAATTTGATTGTGAAAATTTTAAAGCACCCGTCGTGTTTTCCCGCCCAAAGAAAAGTCTTTTGGAGTTGGTAGCCGTCAGTGTTGCCACTATGATTTTGAGTTTGTCGCCAAATAGTTATGAAACAAAGTCGCCGGTTTTGATTGAATTATTAAGGGAATAACAGTCTGGAAGAATACATAAGCTATTTTTATTAAAAGGACACTGTTCTGAGTACCTACAATGTTAAATAATTTAAATTAAAAGGAACAACTTAAGGTAATAATTAACATTAATAACACGTAAGATTTGAACGAAAATGCAAATTATTTAATAGAATGGTAATAATATAATTGGGAAAGTCCCTGCTATAATGCATATTATATTTATGTGTATGATTAGAAATTGGAAGTAGAGTTTGTGGTAGCCTTCTATGTTGTTTATGTTTGAGAGAATGAGTTAATTTCCTCATAAATATGATGTGACTCCCAATGACCTTGTGTTTTTCCTTCTCCAACCTTCTACACTACACTAGTATATTCCCCTTTGTCGGTAACACGTCGTCTAAATCCGCTAAAAGGTTTTAAAAATGCGCCAGTTTCAGCGACAAAGTCGCTAAGGTGTCAACACTGGTACCCGGTAGCGAGCAGCGAGAGAGAGAGAGAGTATCTATTGTCCCATGTCCTCCTCTAACAATTATCTTTCTCGGTCTGGCATGTTTGTTGACCACATTATCTTTCTCGCTCTAGCATCCCGAGTTTACCCGAAATTTCTTATCATATCCGAGCGTGATGATCACGTGATCATGAATCCATTTCACAGCCCACGAAAATTCTGTCCATAGCGCGCCTAAAGAAGTTTTCACTTCAAAAAATGGTGGCCTCGTTCTTTGGAAGGATAGGTCATTTCGCAACAATTGTGTTAGAGGATCAAAAAACAGTTTCTGCAGAATGGTACACTACCAATTGTTTGCCACGGTTGTCTTGGAAAAAGTTCGAGAGAAACGACCTCGCAGTAGGATCCTCCGTCACCACGACAACGCCTCATCGCACACCGCCAAGCGAACGATCGACTATTTGGCGACATCAAACGTTGAATTACTGGGTCACCCGCCGTATAGCCCCGACCTCGCGCCTTGTGATTTTTATTTATTTTCAAAAATTAAAGAAAAACTTAAAGGAAAGCGGTTTATGAATGCTGAAGAAGCGGTGGCTGCGTATCGCGATGCCATTGAAGAGACCCCTAAGGACGAGTGGGCAAAGTGCTTTTCCCAGTGGTTCCATCGCATGCAGCGGTGTATTGACGTGAATGGACAATATTTTGAAAAGATATAATAAAACTAATAACTGGCTAATGTAATCAGTTTTTGATTTTCTAAGAACTTTCAGTTTGACCCTCGTAATATTATAAATGTCAAAAGTCGAAACGGCTGAACGAATCGGGTCGAAATTTGGAACATAGAATATTATGCCTGGAATACATAGAGACAATAGGCTTGTTTTTATCCCGGGAAACTGACGGGAACGGCAAATGGGCAAATAGGTACACAGATAAAACCGAGAACCCTTCCAGTTTTACAATCGCCTTAAGACTTTTTGTGTGATCTTTTTATTTTATAATTATTTTTCAAACAAACGTCAGATTCAAACGTATTCGCGAGACGGGTGTCCAGTCCGCCCTGAGCCGCCGGTTCCGCGTCCCGAAGCCCGAATGCGGCACCAAGGGAGCGGCTTTCAGCAGCGTCGGGGTGTCAGACCTGACACCTGTCCTGTGTCTCATGGCCATCGGCGCTGGTGCCAGCGTAGCGGTGCTGATTGTGGAGATAGTTGTGTTCCACGCGTGAGTTGTTCACTTTATAAATACTTTTCAAACAAACATAGATAGATTCAAACCTTCACGTACAACGGAGCAGTCTTTAGTAGCGTCGGAGTGTTAGACCTGACGCCTGTCCTGTGTCTCATGGCCATCGGGGCTGGTGCCAGCGTAGCGGTGCTGATTGTGGAGATAACTGTGTTCCACGCGTGAGTTGTTCACTTTATAAATGTTTTTCAAACAAACAAGTTGATAGGGTCAAACGCACGTATCTACTGTCCACTCTATGGTTGACATAGCTTATAATTTATTTTCAACAATAAAAAAAAATACTTCATTTTAAAATTAAACTCAGACACTCGACCAAACTTGACAATCTATCACTATATCGTCTCAATAAATGAAAGCAAATTTTATGGTATATGGGACAACCTTTAAACCTTGATCTACGAAATAAAAAAAAAAACCTCAAAATCGATCCACAATCGGCGGCGCTTTCGTGTAACATCCATAAAAAAAAATCATATTACAACAGAATTAACCTCTTCTTTTTTTGGAAGTCGGTTAAATAGACTACATAGCACGAAGAATAAACAGGAATATTAAACTTTTTGCGTGCGTTCATAAGTACACACGCACAGTTTTTTTTTTCTTTTTTTAAATATTGGTGGACAATTCACACACAACACCATCTGACCCCAAACTAAGCACAGCTTGTATGATGGCGGCCTGATAGCTGATATAATACTTATATAGTTTTAAACACATACTTATTATACATAGACATATTATACATATTTTCCAGAGAAATTACAGGGCTTACAGATATAACAACTTAGATCTCTGGGTGACGAGCGCAGTGCAGTGCTAGGTAATGATTTTGGCTCTTCATGTTCCAATAGCTAGTGTCACTGTGTTGTTATGGGGCAGGCATGTTGCTTACCATCAGGCATATGTCCTGTTCATCTCGTCACCCTTTATTAAAAAAAAAAAGACACCCAGACAGTGCAAACATTTGAATTCCTCACACAACATATGTATGTTACACGAAAGCTCCGCCAATTTTGTGAATCGTCTTTGATTTTTTTAATTTGGTAGGTATCATACCGCCATAGTTTAAAATTTAAATTGAAATCGGTACTTACTCGTACTTCTCAATTTTTGTAGAAAATCAAATTGTTTTAGAATTAAGGTAAAGGCTCCTATCACGGAGGTAAATGGCAACGTTTGAAAGTAAATAAGTAAAATAAGCATTTGTAAGCATCAAGCTAGGCATAAAAAAAGGAAATCGGCAAAAATGGGGATAAAATTTTATATTTCTTGTGTCACTTTGTCTGTTATTAGGTTATTTATATTTTTTTAAATATATTATAGTACTCAAGTCGATTTTCCCTATTACGGAGGTTTGATTAAGGTTCGAGCCAATTACGGCGGTAATCATCTCCTAATTCGGATGGTAAGCTAGTTAAATATATTGTGGTTCCGTATAATAATTTATATCCTTTCTTACCAATTGTAAATGCGAATTGGACTATGTCAATTTGTTTGTTATGTTTTCAGGCTATAATAGTCTAATCAAATGTATTGAAACTTTGGTACATAGATGACCAACTTAATTAAAACTCGTGTGTAAATATAGTATTTTTTTTTTCGCAATATTCTCACAGGGTCGCGAATTACGCGAGTGAAACCACTGGGCGCTTACTAAGTTTATGACATAATAAAAGCATGTGTGAAGTTTTATGAAGAATCAACTTTATTAACTAATAATCAATGTCGTGTACAAAAATAACATTTTTAATTTTCACTTTTAAACAAAAATGGTTATACATTAAAAACCTATCAAATATACAACAATTTAAAAGTTTACTGAAATTTTAAATAATAATAATTAAAAAAAAATTGTTAAGTTCTAATAGGAACCATATACATAAGTATATTCTTACTAAACCAACACTTTTAATTTTAATTTTTAGAAAACAAAATAAGTTAATTAACTTATTAACTTAATTTTCTTATAAAAATAACACTTTCACTTATATTTATACAACATTCTTTTACAAAATTTTGATGCATTCTGTGCATTAAATATCAAAAAAATAAATTTACAGGAAGTATAAGATTTACTTATCCACTTGACAGAGAATTATCTGTGTCTGTATCAAAGAAACCACGGTGTTTTGCTTTGGTAATATATGAAGGAATATCAAAAATAAGTTCTTGGTCACCATCACTGTTTTCTGAAATGTTACAATCTAGGTAACTGACATTAGAGGTTGGACCCCCGATCCCCTCTTGACTTTTTGCCTTTTTCAATTTCTTTGAGACAAATTCCTTTATTGGTCCTTTATTGGTCTTTTCAGTGTCTGTTTGCTTTTCATTGTTTTTAAAGAACCCTAAAATATGCATTTTAATACTCCATAATAGGTACTATGAAATTCGTGTTACGGAGGCATGACCACCGCTTTAGGAGCTCATAGAGCCTATCACTGAGGTACCTTAAACTCCTACCTCCGTAATAAGAGAACTTTTATTGTTTTATCATCCTTATTCTGACCTATCAAAATTTTGATACATAAACAATGAAGGTAACTTAGTCGATCAACAATAGTATTTTGGTTAAGGTATGTAAGACTCAAATCAACGGCTACACAGATGACTGCTTTTTAATAAACTAAAATTCACCTTTATTTTTTGACCGTTCTAATAAATCGTCATATTACACTCGACAGTTTTTATATTTAAATAGGATTTTTAGAGGATAAATCATACCACAGAAATTGGTATTTAGTTTGTTATATTAAACATTATTTTAACTAAACATATACCTCATTAAATACATTATTGTATTGAAAGTTATAAGCAAATATATGTCACACAGTAATTTTCCTAACACGGATGTTACATCCGTATTGAGACTAACCTTTGAAATTTATATCCTATTACGGCGGGGTTTTGTTTTTCATTTTTTAGATATAAAACAGTTACAAATAGAATTAAATCTAAACATTTTGTAAGTATAATGATATACACAAGCTATAAATGACATATTCACACACTTAAATGGTAAATTAATATAAAAAAAACTTAGATATTAAATATCACTGCACTTACCTAGGTCGCTCCGCGTTTGTATGAAACACCCGGCCGTATCGGCGCCGTGACACCACTTATTGGTTTTTGTGACTTGCCTCTGTGTTACATTTTCAAGAGTCCGGTAAATTATGAAGTAAAAGACTTTGAATGGATAAACTCCATTTTGTTCTATTTATATTCACGCTATCGAGAATAACACACGAAAATAAAAATGCCTCCGTAATGGGAGTCGATTTTGACTACCTCCGTAATAGGAGCCTTTACCTTAAATTCAGTTTTTGGTTAATCACACTCAATGATTTAGGTTCAATTTAATTTAAAAAATCAGAGTAAGAAAACGCGTAAGACAGAGGCATTGAGTGTACTATTCCCTACGATAGAAAAGGATGCAATAAATCAGCTGTACACGTCCAACGCTTGGCATTACCATGGGAATGAAAATAAAACTACAATATTTATGTAGTTTTAAAAACTTTTAATGAAATGTCACCGCATTAAGCTAGCCAATAAATAAATGCTGAACGAATGAAACAAAATTTTACATCCGCAGTACACAAAATATGAAGAAACGACAACAGGGGTATTATGAATGAAAAATGAAGAAATACCAAATTAACTACACGCATGATGGATGGTGAAATGGTGGAACTAAATTAAATGGGAGGGTTCGTTTCAGATTTAATTAAATCAACCAGTGGCACCCTCACTCATTACACAAATAAGTTAGCGGAACTTTACAAAAATCTGCACATAATTTGTACGACAAAGCTATCGACCAGTTTAAAATGCGCGCGATTCCACCTAGCGTCATCGTAGCAAAACGCGCTTTATCGTGACGCTATAAGGTACAGATTGTCATGACACAAAACTAACTCCTGTCACACCCCGGACACTCGGCCTAAAATCTATACAGACGGTGCAGTTGACATACCTACACTCACACATCTCGCATATGTCGTTCGAACGCATTTACGCATGTGTGCGTGTCATCTATGTCGTGTCGCTGAGTGCTTCTCGCGTTCTTGCGGGGTAGGAAGCTTGAAACTGGCGGGGGGTGGGGAGTGTCCGTTCTATCTGTATTATCTATTCTATGCTCCTGTAGTGGAAGATCAATCATTTTAGACTGGATTTCACAACTTATGGTAAAATGTAGGTTATAAAATTCACATTTTATGCACAACAAAATAAACTTAGTATTGAGAAATATGTAATGAAAATGCACATAAATAAATGCCATGTTCAGGCAAACATGAATCTTATTATTTAAAGTGACCTAATTTTATCTAGGACCCAGATAGGCCTAAATTCTATGAGACTTGCAATACCCAAAATAATATCTCATAAAAATCTTTAGCATGGAATGTGGTACAATGCTATTCATTATCTAGAATGCTGCTTGTAACAAAAAATTATAAATTTCCATGCCAATAGTATTTTGAATAATACTTATCTGGGTATACTATATTTATTGCACATAATATCCCAAAAAGTAAACAAATCTTACACTAAATATCACATTAGATAAGGTCTAAAAAACTTGATTTTAAAAGTAACGTACCATCCACATTCCATGCTAAAGATGTATGTAATTAGAGGTACAGCAGTAAAATTCCTTTGACCAGTGAGTAAGTAATTGTGTCCCGCGACTGTCAGTCATTGTATCTAGTGACGGTCAGTTCTTGTATCCACTGACTGGTAGTCATTGTATCTACTGACAATCAGTAATTGTGTCCAGAATAACTGCCAAAAATTGTATACAGTGACTATCAGTCATTGTATCCACTGTCAGTCAGTGGACACAACTGATAGTCACTGTAAGTATACAATTATTGTGTCCAGAATAACTGCCAGTAATAGTATAAAGTGTATACTTAGTATTTATGCCAGAAATACCGACTTGGGGCCCATAGCAAGTCTAGAACAATATTATTTACGTAGCTATACCGATTTTAATATTAATTATTGCAAACAAAGTATCGAAAAGAAATCACTTACGTAGGGTTCCCGGCGTCGTCCAAAGCCCAGTTTGGTCAAGAGGAATAAGGAACGGGAGCAAAGGGGAATTTGGAATACCAAACCAGACAAATTCCGTAGACTTCCTCCCGCCCCAGAACGATCCTGCGTTCTAGAAGCGGCCAATCCAGTAGCCACCTCACAATCAATAGTCCAGCACTAATCCAGTAGTCACAATTAATGTTAATAACGTGTTCCCGCACAATATTAAAGCTTTTATCCCGAAAAGCACCAGTTTAGCAAAAAACAAGGAGTCGCTCGAACGTACCGGCGAAACGAGACAACGTCACTTGACAGATGGCTGTCAACCATAGATTCGCTATGATTTTTCGCGGGCCGATATAATGTTGCCCGATTATACGGAACATAAAGATTGTTTCCAATTACTGTCAATCATTGTATCCAGTGACTGTCAGTCATTGTAACCAGTGGCAATAAGTGATTGTATACAAATTAACTGTCCAATATTGTGCCTAGTGAATAAAATTGTTTGTAGTGTCTGGCAATCATTGCATTCACTGACTGTCAGTTATTGTACCACTGTCTGTCAGTTATTGTACCACTGTCTGTCAGCCGTCGTATCCAGTCGCCGTCAGTGTCTACTTGATAAGGCCAGTGTCTTCGGGCAGGGTTTTATCCCTGGCGAGCTGGTTGAGGTGGTCGATGAGGCCCGCTATCGACATCTCTCCGTGGACCTTGTTGTCGCGCGTGCGCACGTTCACCGTGCCCGACGTCTTCTCGCGGTCGCCCACCACTGGGAAACAAACAGTTTTGTTACTACACATAAATCCGTCCTAGAAGTGGCCAGAATGTTAACCGAATCTAATGTTTTTATTTTAGTTGTGATTAATTTTTAAAATTATTGTAATTTATAATTGAATTAATTTATATGATTATTATGTAATTTCCCGCTCATACAACAGTGTGTGGCAGTGACATGAATTAATGAGACTTGTAACTTGCCGTTATGAATAAATGATTTGTATTTGTAAGATTGCGTGGAAGATATCTATTGTAGCGATAAGGCCGTCGGTTGTGACCAGGGCCGGATTTAGAGATGTGGCCCTTGGGCGAGGCTTCGTTGGGGACGTTGAAATCTTGAAATACACCGCCTCCTAGGTTAATATTTCTCAAGCAAAAACCCGGACTACAAATGGTTCAAAGTTAACGCTACACATTAACATTATAAGCTTAACATTATAAGCTGTTTATTTCACACACTTGTATGTGTCCAAGTTTTTTTGACGTGACGTCTTATAATTCGATGAAGCCGGCTGCACGCCCGCAAAACATGACGTCATGTGCCGTTACCGCCGTTACCTCGCCGCATGACGTCATGCGCCGATCAGTATTTTCTTAAGACGTTGTCACGTTCAACTATCGTCAGTAAACCGACTTTACAGACAACCATTTTTTTTATTTAAAAATAATCAGGAAATTAAAATCTCCCTGATTGGACACTCGGTGTGGTGACTTTTACATACCGTTTACATTATTCCAGTCCAGCGACCAAATCCAGCGCTGGATTGCTTACTGGAATAATGGACACCGGCACTGGAATGCATCAATCCAGTGCCAATGCATTCCAGTGCCGATTTACATTATTCCAGTAAGCAATCCAGCGCTGGATTCGGTCGCTGGACTGGAATCATGTAAACAGGGTATGAAGTAAAAACAATCACTTGGATGTCACGTAATACTTAAGTGAGAGGAAGGGTGTTAAAAATGTTAAGGTGCGTTTTTTTTTTAAATTAAGGAGTGACGAGATGGGCAGTCATGTGCCTGATGGTAAGCAACATGCCTGCCACATAACAGCACAGTGACACACAGCTATTGGAACATGAAGAGTCCAAATTATTACCTAGCACTGCACTGCGCTCGTCACCCAGAGATCTAAGATATTATATCTCTAAGTCCAGTAATTTTTCTGGAGGATTGAGGAGGAGGAGGCGTTAATAAAATCTTCAAAGATTGCGTTACGAGATACTTGAACGCTCACTTATATATGCAGTAAGCTTATACAGGCAGTTCAATGAGTTATTAAACAGAATGCAGGAGCGTGGCAGATTAACGGGCAGAATTCCTCCACTCTCCAGCAGCTGTCCCGGAGGCCTTCAACAACCTGAATAGGTTGCTTGCTTTCTGGGATAGCCTGGGATGGTTGGAGTAGGAAGAGAGGAAGAGAGGAGAATGAAGAAGTATGAGACACATACAATGGTCCATTTGAGAGGCTAAGTGCGGAACCGTCTAACTAACTAACATCCTGTCAGACATGCTCCATCATTGCCTGTATTTCAGAACCAAGTCAAAGCTTTTTATCCATCACAGCTGTCACCACAATGAATAGAATAGAAAATATTTATTATCATGTAAGTCACATTCACAAACATTTACTTAACCTAAACATTTGGAATGATTATATACAGACTCGTTAATAATTATGAATATATTATTACATTTTATTATTTGTAGATCAAGGGTAAGTCATGGTGACTTAGCAATAATATCACGATTTTAAATTGGTTAAAGGACAATGTCCATTTTTAACTCACCAAAATATCTGTCGTGTAGACATATGAGTTACACATAGTATATTAAAAAATCGGTGATTTTTTTGTTGTACTCGTGTGCGAAGTTATATAACTTTCTAACATTGCAAAATAAAATAATTTGCATTTCTTTAAATTAAACCTACCATTTTCCAACAAAGCTGACTTGGAAAATATTGCAATAACGAAACGGTACTTGCGTTTCGTTTTATTGATCCGCGTTAGATTGAGATTGAATATAGATGTTATGTATGTCAATTTCTTTCACAATGTCGTTTACTTAATACTTTTACATATTTAAATAACGATATATGTATTTACGGCGACAAAGAAATTATCATTGCATTATATAGCAATGTAAACGAGAAAGAAGTTGGCATGCAATTGTGAAACGAAACGTTTTCACCAAACCAAATTGGTCAAACAAAGAGGTAAAACAATCTTTGTGGTCAAAGATTAATGTCAAATTGACAAGTTGTCAAATCAAAAAAGTAAACAAGCAAAATGAATTGTTTTCTTCCTATATTATAGTTTTCTTCTTGTTTTCTAAGCGGTGTAATATTTATGCATTATTCACCACAACAAACTCCGATTACCAGTTCCAATCATGGACGAAAAAAAAACGCGGACAGAGTCTCGCTAATACAAAGGCTGTGTATATCGAGTCGGCCAGTGCCCTGTCACATACAGGTTGACACTCTTACATACATACATCAGTCGGCCATTACGCGCGCAAACATCAGCCAGTCGACACGTTTCGCGGTAAAGGAAAATCTCATCACACGTAATGTCTTGCGTAGTGAAATGCTGTAAAAGCCGTAGTGACCAACGCAAACGACATCCAGGAATCACGTTTCACAGGTAGGTGGATAATTCAATTACTTATTTCCACGTTTTCAATATTAAAACAAATCTTCATTCGCTAAAACAAAAAAGGGGAATTCCAAATGCAGTGTTGCCAAAGTTAGTCTGTGAAAATTACCCGAAATATATGGGACTTTGATTATTATTTGTCATTATTCATTAATAGTTGATTTATTAATTCTAGTAAAATTAGTGAACTGTGTGAATAAAGACTCGGGCATTATATCGATACATTTAATTAATTTATAAACACTAGGTATTTAATTCATTAATTTGTTTGCTAGATTTCCTAAACAAAATGTAGTTTGGCGAAATTACTGGATCAATATAATTAGAAATTGTAACTGTGAAAGCGATTGGATCCCAAACAAATACAGTGTCATTTGCAGTAAACATTTTGAAGCTGAAAATATATATGTAACAAAAGAAGGGCTCCGGCGTATTGCTACATAAATATGTAGGTAATACCTCAAAAGGTAAATTAACTATCTAAGTTAAAACTCGTATGGTATTTTATGACTCGTAGCTTAGTTGGTAGTAAGTCTGCTTGCGAAGCCGAGATTCGTGGATTCGATTCCCACCCAGTACAAATATTTGTGATGAAAACAAATATTTATAATAAATATTTTAAATATTTTCTATGTCTGGGTGTTTCTATGTATAAGAAGTAGGTATGTATTATATAACTATATTGATGAGTATTATATCAGAGCTATCTGGCTCCCGCGGTTTCACCCGCGTAGTTCCGGTTTTCGTCATTTTCTCGGGATAAAAAGTTGCCTATGCGTTATTCCAGACTCGTGTTCCAAATTTAAACCCAATCCGTTCAGGCGTACCGACGTAATTGAGCAACAAACATCTAAACTTTAGGTTTTAAAATATTAGTAGGATATGAAAGTTCGGTGCCGTGATGTTTGTTCCCAGTAAACTCTTCGCCAAGTCATCCGATATTCCCGAAACTTGTCCTTTATATGTAATTTGGTCCAATTTGAGAGACAGGATTATTTTTATTTCGATTAATGTTCTTTAAATGCCAATATTCGACCGAAGCCAGAACAGATCGCGAGTGTACTTATATTACGTATAAATAAATAAATAAATATTGGTGTACATCACACACAACACCATCTGACCCCAAACTAAGCAAAGCTTGTACTATGGCGGCCAGATAGCTGATATAATACTTATATAATTTTAAATACATACTTATTATACATAGAAACACCCAGACACAGTGCAAACATTTGAATTCATCACACAAATATCTGCACTGGGTGGGAATCGAACCCACGACCCTCGGCTTCGCAGGCAGAGCTACTAACCACTAAGCCACGAGGCCAGTCGTATCTACGTATAGTACGTGTATTTGATAATAATAAACTTTGTACTGTACCTACTGTGTTTGTGACATTCTCTATATATTTTTAGAGCGCACCAGACCCCAGACCCCAGAGTAAAATGTATTCGTTTTTTTAGTTTTAAGTCCCGAAAGGGACCAATGTGCTTTGCCGGTCTTACTTTACTGTCTAAGATCTAAGATAATTAGTTCTTAATTATTCGTGAGTAAATTAATTGTACATTGATTTATTTGTAAATAGGTTTGTGATAAAGCGTAATAATATTACTATTAATGATAATATTAGGTACCTACTATAATTATCAAAGAGAGATTTGTTGCTTTTGTGCGGGTTCCAGTTTAACTTGTGTGATTTATACGTTTCTCCCTCGCCCCGCAAAAATGTGATAAAGTTTTTAAGGAAGCGAAATATCTTACTTCCAATTTACCTCCGTCGAATAGCTAAATGTTCTATCTAAGATTCAGCAGTAAGAAAAATAATATATTACTATTGATTACTTGTACCTATGTGTTTTTTTGTGGTGTAAATTTTGTCATCATGGCAACCCAGAATTCATGCACACATAAGTAGCCGCCGCAAATTTCGTGCCTCAGTGTTGTCGTTGGATGGGCTCTGTCCGACTTTTTTTAAACGTCCTTGGTTCCAATGTTTCAATGTCGGATTTCAGACACAGTAAAATTATTCCGATTGTTCAAAAGAGATTGCTCCAGGAAGATTTTTGAGCTTCTTTGCGGTGCGTAGAGAAATATTAGGAATTAGAAGAATATTATTAATTCCTAATCGGACGTCAACGACAACTCATCCAATTTTTGTGACGGAATTTATATTGGTTTTAACAAAACTGGGAATTATGTGATTCAGTGCTCCTTATTACTTAGGTACATAATTGTGGTAATAATTACATAAAACCATATATGCTTGTGTTGTCTGATGGAAACCTCTAACTCCAGGCCCGCCGCAACGGCGCGTGCAAGGCGTGCACCGCACGCGGGCGGCACGCCCAGGGGGGCGGCAAACCGAGCGACTCATCAAGCATCAAGTATTTGAAGTCATTGTCATAATCTCATAATACCTACCCCACCATAGGTGTGTATAAGAAATATCATAGCACGGAAAATATGACAAAAAAACGCAAATACCGCCATCTATTGGCGTCCGTTAACTAAGATGCAGTACCAAACGTATCCTGTTATTGTAAGAAAATCAGGGGGTCTACCGCCTAACGAAAACGCTTTGACGCTTTGACATTGCTGTCTCTTTTCTTCTCGCTTGAAATGAAAAAGACGGCAATGTTAGGCGGTAGACCCCCAGGTCTGGGGAAGTTAAAATAAGAATCTAATCTGCGGGAATCCCCTTTAGAGATATTTTCCCCTTTCCCAATTGGAAAGTTTTAGGTACACACCTAGAGTATTTTATGGTTACGCAATCGAACTTATGATTTGTGCTGCAATTATTAAGATAATGTTTATTTTGACTTTTTTTGGCTTCGGATTAGCTAATGATATTAATTAAATTTGATTTTGTGATTATAATTCAATCATCCGCCAGTAAAAAAACAGAAGTGCAGAGGAATCATAATTATGGTAAGTACTTACGCTTATTTATAGACTTATCACAATAATTACTGTTCAAGGAATAATAAAATAAGGAATTTTATTTCTTAAATAATATTATTTACTAACTACGGAATTTTATAAGTTTGAAGTGTATGTGTATAGGTACTGTATGTGTGTCTGTCTTGCTGTGGCAGCATAGCCCCCGAACAGAGTAGGTGACTGCTTTTTTGTAAGATTAATTTGTTGGATTATTCGGATATTGTCGGGTTTTAGCTACCCTACTAATATTATAAATATCAATGTATTGATGTTTGAATGTTTGTTGCTCAATCACGTCCTAACGGATGAACGGATCGGGCTGAATTTTGGAACACGGATAGTTTATAGTCTGGAATAACACATTAGTTACTTTTTATCCCGAAAAAACAACGGGAACGGGAACTACGCGTGTAGCACCGCGGGGCGCTGCTAGTATCACAAATATCAATGTATGAATGTTTGGATACATAGATTTTTGTCGCTCAATCACGTTGTAGCGCATGACCGGATCGGGCTGAAATTTGGAAAACAGATCTTAGTCTGGAAGAACACATAGGCTACTATTTATCCCGAGAAAATAACGGGAGTGGGAACTACGCGGGTAACACCGCGGGCGCTGCTAGTGCTAAAACATAGTAGTTTAAAAATCGATCCAAGATGGCCACCTCCACGAATGACGAATTACATCCAGAATCCAGATTAACAGTTTTTTAAATATATTTTTTTTCACAACTCCCTCAACATGGTATCAAATGAAAGGGCCTGACTACAGAGACTATGTTTGTTACATGTCAAATGAATTTGATGGCCATTACCACAAAATAGAGATCAGCATTTTTTTCGCAACTCCCTCAATACCTATGCCTTTCAAATGAAAGGACTTGTTTAGTAGTAAACACTACACATATACAATAAGACAAGTTTCAAAACAAAGATCGAGGGCAGTTATATTATGTTCATTTCTTGTAGTGAACGAAGTTTGTCTTTAATATTACTATATATACCTACTACTTATAAAAAAAATTAAAATGAATGAATGAATTACGTAAATTTTGTTCTGATTGAAATTAACTTACTGTGGTGTAGATCGTGTAGTTGTTACGTGATTTAAAAGTCTATTTGTCTAAACTTTTTAAGCATATTAAAATGAAAAATAATTAAAAAAGTATCTTAATTTTACAAATAATTTTAGGAACCGCAAAAAAGAAAAAAACTTTCGCGCAGCAGGGAGCGCAATTTCGACAACAAAAACGAGAAAAAGACAAAAAGAAAAAATTGCGGGTTCTTTACTGAAATTTTTAAGCAAGCCAGAAAACAAGGAAAACAATCGTCAAGAAGATATTGAAGTAGCTTCAACAAGTACAGCTTAAATCACCACAACTTTGTTAAAAAGTTGATTCATAAATTTACAGAATATCGCTCGGATGAACATTTTCAAACGGTCTTAACAGAAGCTTCCAAAGTGGCAGATGAACTCAACGTAGAAACAGATTTCCCGCCATTGAATAGAATACGTCCTAGAAAAAAAAACACACACAATTTCTATATGAACACAGAGATGAAGTTATAGAAGACCCCAAAACAAAATATAGAGTAGAGTTTTATTTTAGAATTCTTGATCAAACAATAACTTCTTTAAATAATAGATTCGACGAGTTGAAGACATTTTCCGAAGTATTTGGCTTTTTTACAAATAATTTATTTAACTATCCCAATGATGATTTATTGAAATACTGTAAGATTTAAATCTAAAACTTAAAGATAATTCAAGTGGTGAATCAGATATTGACGGTATTGATTAATTTATGAAATCATTGCACTAAAATTACATTTTTCAGAAAACCAGTGTAATGATCCGCAAACTCTTTTGCAATATCTTTTAACCAATGATTTAATTTCAACATTTTCGAACACAGCAAAATCCCTAAGAATATTACTTACACTGCCCGTTTCAGTGGCATCTGGTGAAAGATCTTTTTCTAAATTAAAAATAATCAAAAACTATTTAAGATCAACAATGCTTCAGCAAAGACTAAGTAATTTAGCTATAGTTTCGATTGAACATGAAATTTCAAATAATTTGGATACAAGAAAGTTCATAGAAGATTTTGGAAATATAAAGGCAAGAAGAGTTAATTTTTTGTAGATTAGCAGAGCTGATCCGGCCGTTCCACCTAATATAGATTTAAATTTAAATAGCGACTTTTAAATTTAACCTAATCTACGGGACGAACATCAAATGTTTTAAATGTAGGCGTAGTTTTTAGGAAAAGCGAAATTGTTGTTTTTACTATATGCCAAGCATTAAAAAAGATCCAAAAAAAATATTCTACTTTTGTGACAAGAACGCCTAGGTTGTGGAATGCCCGAGTAGTTTCCCAATGGCTTCTATATTTATTCTATGCCAATGGTTACAATATTGGTGTCTTTATATCGAGAATGACTCAGTTTCTTCTAGGTAAGCACCCTCCACAGTAAATCGTATTGTCGCTTAATATCAGGCTAGATGGCGTTCTAGTCGGTAAAAAAATTTACTCATTATTTCGTGTTTAATTGAATACTTGATTGTTTGATGTTTTTTTCATGGATTATAAAATAATTTCTAATGTAACTACCTGTGACTTGCCCAGTGTAACTATATGTTTTAAGGTCAATAAATAAATCTAATCTAATAAAAATATATGATGTATAAATTGTATAATTACCATGCAAACTAGGTACCAACGAAAATTGGTTAGAAACTCGATCTGAGGAGTAGTATTTTTTAGTACGTCATAAATACACTATTATTAAAACTTCGATCAAAGTTACAACGAACTACAAGAACTATGTGTACTATGTATGTTATGTTACTTGCTGCAACGGAACCCTTCATGGGCGAGTTCAACTCGCACTTGGCCACTTTATTTTTTATACTCAGGATAAGTAGTCGTAGGGCGGCGTAATCGGCATTGCACGCGGGCGACGAAGGAGCCAGCAGCGCGCCTGTCTAACTCGAATATCAAAATAATGAGATATTTATATCACAATTAAGATATTCCCTTCTGTGACAATATTTATATGCAAATGAAGTGTTCATACGTATGGTAATCAGCAGCAGGTCTACTACGAAGTCCGATAAACGATATTATCGGCCGAACATATGACGTTTCCTACCACGAAAGACAATCGGTCGGTTGATCGGATCGGTCGTTTCGTTCTTTCCGACCGACGCTAATTTGACAGTTTTTGTGTCATAAATGTTACTCCGAAATTGGCTCCGAAAGCACTTTGTCCGACCGAATATTTGAGTTTGACAAGAGTTACGTCGTTAAAATTTACGATAACAAATTTTTAGTCGTGCGACTATCGTGTAAAGCTTGTATCTTTAAAAATTGAATAATTTTGCATAAGAAACCCACTAAATGTTCCTAAAAACTGTTGGGACTCGGGGTCTTCTCTCGCAGGGAGATAATCAAGGCCATAATCCACCACGCTGGCCCAGTGCGGGTTGGTGGATGACAAATAACTTAAAAAGATTCTAGGTTCATGTCCGTCTCCTCACGATGTTTTCCATCACCGTTTTAAGTTAATGGCATTACGCACATGACTTCGAAAAGACAGTGGTCCGGATCCGGATACCCCGCGTTTTGAACCCTGGGCCCCCGGAGCGGCAATCGCCGTTTTCCTGATTAGATCTTTTTGACTTTTTGATTAACTTGACTAAAATGAATCCATGTAAAATGGTGATGACGTAAGTAATGTTACAACAAAGTATTATTACTCAAATATATTATGTACTGTAAATTTTATTATCAGTTTTTACCATTCATGGTAAAAATGCTCGTAATAAATATAAGATATATAATTACATATCCATACATCCAGAGAAATTACAGGACTTAGATACATAATAACTTAGATCTCTGAGTGACAAACGCAGTGCAGTGCTAGGTAATGATTTGGACTTTTCAAGTTCCAATAGCTGTGTGTCACTGTGCTGTTACGTGGCAGGTATGTTGCTTACCATTAGGCACATGTCCTGCTCATCTCGTCACTCTATGCTACAATACAAAACATAAATATACTTTTCATATGAAAAGTACCTATATTTATGTTTTTTTCAATAGAATATTTTATTAAATCTGCCATACATAAATATTGGTGGACATTGTGGCGTGACTGGCCTCGTGGCTTAGTGGGTGGTAGGTAGGTCTGCCTGCAAAGCCGAGGGTCGTGGGTTCGATTCCCAGTGCAAATATTTGTGTGATGAATTCAAATGTTTGCACTGTGTCTGGGTGTCTATCTATAATAAGTATGTATTTAAAAACTATTTATGTATTATATCAGCTATCTGGCCGCCATCGTACAAGCTTTGCTTAGTTTGGGGTCAGATAGTGTTGTGTGTGAATTGTCCACCACCAATATTTACTAATATTGTCCACACAACACCATCTAGCCTCAAACTAAGTAAAACTTGTATTATATGAGCTAGATACCTGATATAATACTAACATAGTTGTAAATACATACTTATTGTACATAACGGCTCCCAGACACTGAACAAATATTTGTATTCGTATACGAGTAAATTGTAGGTGCTAGTACTGTTGGTATCTGCTGGTTGAAGCTGTAATACACTGTTTATTGTATTAATTTATTGTTTATCATGTCCGCAGTTTTGTGAATTGTTTAATATTTGTAGTATTTGTCAGTTGAATTGTATAGTCTCATTTTTATAGGAGAATATTTATTATTTTATGTAGTTATAGATATAAATATGTAGTACCTAGTATTATTAAATGAATGTCGCTTCCCCCGCCTACGAGTATATGTAGGCTGTTTCCTTTGTGCTGGTTGCCTGGAAGAGATTGCTCTCAGCAATAAGGCCGCCTCTTGTGGCACTAGTTAATAAGTTATTTCTGTGTAATATTTTAATTTCTTTGTGTTGCAATAAAGTGTTTCTATCTATCTATTCATTACACAAATATACGCTCTTGGTGGGAATCGAACCCATGACCTACGGCTTCACAGGCAGTCTTACTACCAACTAAACCACTAGGCCAGTCATAAATAAATAAATTAATAAAAATAAACAAATTTATTACTGAATAAAACTTTTAGAACTTTAATTTCGATTTTTTTATTTGGAATGATATACCTATATAAAGTTTAACAAATAATTCTAATCTTAGCCTAACACAATTTTACACAGAACAAAAAATGGCTAGTATTTTTCTGGTTTAGGTAATATTCTTAAAGATTGCCCAAAAAGCCTACATCATTCATGAAAATCGGTTTTGATGTCCGCCAGCTCCTCAATTCTTTGCCGGTGCATTTCTGCCAAGCTTGTTCTGAGACCATATGGAGTGACGATATACGAAAGATGGCTGGTGGCGGTTGAAAACGTAAGGCCGAGGATCGGGCTGAGTGGCCTATGATAGGAGAGGCCTATGTCCAGCAGTAGACGAACACAGACTGATGATGATGATGATGAATAGAACAGCCTTTCCGGTACTGAGCCATCAGATAATCAGGCTGCCGCCGAAGTTCTTTGGACTGGCGGGACCTATAACAAGACAAAACTATAATGAAATTAGTAATGCTTTTACCCGACTAAAAGAAGGGTTTTGTTTTTCGCGCGTTCCAGTATCTTCCAAAAGCCTGGATAGATTTTGATAATAAAGGTACCGTTAGGTTTGTCTTAATCACCCAAGTGTCTTTAGATAGCATATAATGTTTTTTACCAGTTGCTTTTTTGCAGTCAGTTTTTTAAGTTAAAAGTTGTTAGTGGTTGGACTCATTGCAGAGTCCGCCTGGGGCAGTACCACACCTTTGTCAGTTATTCTACAGCCAAGCAGTAATGTGCAAACATTACTGGCGGCTTTGCTTTGCATTGACTGGCCTCGTGGCTTAGTGGGTAGTAACTCTGCCTGAAAAGCCGAAGGTCGTGGATTCAATTCCCACCCAATACAAATATTTGCGTGATGAATTCAAATATTTGTACTTTGTCTGGGTGTTTCTATGTATAATAAGTATGCATTTAAAACTAAATATACATTATATTAGTTATCTGGCCACCATAGTACAAACTTTGCTTATAGACTACAGGCCCGTGAACAAAATTTACGGGTCAAATGAACCAGCAGGAGACCTATGTAGGATGATAGACGGGTACAAAATAATAAGATTCAGCACTATGCCGTCACTTGTAAGCTGTCCAACTGAGTGCAGGTGAGAATTAAAAAGTGCAAGTAGAGTGGGTACATTTTGGTCATTTGTTTCTGTACGGCATTCTTACCATCCAATAGATCCATGAAAAATAATGAGAAAACGCGTAGTGCCGTACAAAAATAGTGATCCACGAAGTCGGAAACATTATTGATACCTAATCCGGAAATTTTGAGGGAAAATTTGGTCATTTGATACTGTACGGTATCGGTTCCATACAGTTGCAATACCTCTTCTAACCCATTATTCCGCAACGCCGTACAAAAATAATGGTCCAAGAGGAAATGATCTGGGGTTCAACTTCCTCTTTTCAGTGATCCGGAGGGGTGATTTGACACAACGTAAAATTAATTTATTCCGAAAGTATTTTGTGCATAGATACAAATTTTATACGTGCCGTACATTTTTGTTAGTCCAAAAGTCAGTAAATGGTAAGAAACCTCCAGAACATTGCATATGACGAAATGTACTTTAGGGTGATAGTTGGTACGATTTTTTAACGGCATTCTGATAATTTATTTGAATTTAATATATGTCTATACAAATCTGAAAGTTCATATTAAAGGCCAGTAAAAATATAATTTAACTTTTAAATTTTCGATCCAAATTTATTTTCTATAAGATGTATATGATCACTTACTGAGCATAAAATCACGAAATGTTGACAGATTCAGGTGGATCTTTAAGCGTAATCTTGATCTTGATTGACAAAGATCACGGACCCCGGAGTCTGTGGAGTAGATATTTAAATAAATAAAAAAAAAATAAAAAAAATCGTAATCTTGAAAAAACGTTTTCTCGGGCACTATGTACTTTAGGGCGCAAATTATTGAAGTCATTTTTGTAGAAAATATAATTTTGCCCCTTTTGTTGCCCAAAACCTTTTTGTTAAAAGTACCTACCGTTTACGGCTCATTTAGTGAACCAGGTTTTCTATCGCCGCTATGCCGATAACTCTTGAGATATTTAGATAAATAAGACGCATCAATCCATGTTTAAAGACCAGTTTATTCTCTACAAATTTGCCAAAATTGTTTTTTTAAAGTCTGTGCTTTTTGAGTTATAAGAAGTTTAATGTTGGACGCATCACTATATTGCCATAGCTAACATACACCTCATCTACATGAGAAACCTGATCTATATATTTACTTATTCTTAATCAGAGTTTTCATCATCTAATAACCCACCACAAACAAAACTATTGTTTATTTTAATACAATTTATAATATTTTTGGTGGAATAACAGATTTTGAACGTCTTATAAATCAAAACGCATGGACATTACAAAAAAAAAGCTCTTGGCAAAAGTTGTAGAAAGTAAACTGATCTTTAAGAATAGTTCAATGCGTTTTATTGATTAATCAAATATTTCAAGAGTTGTCGGCCGTGATAGAAAAATCGGTATTTTAAAGTGGCCATAAATCGCAAACGGTACGTTTCCCAAAAAAGTTTTCTTGAAACAAAAAGTGTAAAATGTTATTTTCTACAATAGTTATCTCAATAATTTTTGCCCTAAAGTACATAGTTTCCGAGTTTCCATGTTTCTAACTAAGTGGTACATATTTTGTTTGATTAAGGGTTAAAATGTACAGCATTATTTTTTTCAAATTTACTTACTTGAATACTATTTAAAACAATGATAATATGTTGAACTTTGCTATAGTTAATTAATCTATGGTTATTCAAATAAATGAGAACTTGCATGTTTTGTATTCCTCTGTAACTTTTTTTAGAACACTTTCTTTTGTACGGCATTATTATACAACAATATTTTTTGGCAATGTCATGTAGAAAAATAAGGCGCCGTACAGGATCAAATGACCTACTACCGTTATAAATGAAGTATACGATGAAATTAAGGTAATTATCGATAAACATTCAAATGAACAGTAATTTTTAGACGGCATTATTTTTAATTGTTCGTTTGAGTGCTAGATAATCATTTGGAACCGATGCTGTACTTTTTCAAATCACCCCTCCGGATCACTGAAAAGAGGAAGTTGAACCCCAGATCATTTCCTCTTGGACCATTATTTTTGTACGGCGTTGCGGAATAATGGGTTAGAAGAGGTATTGCAACTGTATGGAACCGATGCCGTACCTACAGTATCAAATGACCAAATTTTCCCTCAAAATTTCTGGATTAGGTATCAATAATGTTTCCGACTTCGTGGATCACTATTTTTGTACGGCACTACGCGTTTTCTCATTATTTTTCATGGATCTATTGGATGGTAAGAATGCCGTACAGAAACAAATGACCAAAATGTACCCACTCTACTTGCACTTTTGAATTCTCACCTGCACTCAGTTGGACAGCTTACAAGTGACGGCATAGTGCTGAATCTTATTATTTTGTACCCGTCTTTCATCCTACATAGGTCTCCTGCTGGTTCATTTGACCCGTAAATTTTGTTCACGGGCCTGTAGTCTATTAGTTTGGGGTCAAATGTTGTGTGTGAATTATCCACCAATATTTCTTTATTTATGTATTACTGTGTTCCGGTTTCAAGAGCAATGTTTCCAGTTAAATTACAGGACATAGAGATAAAACATCTTATATCTCTGGGTGACAAGTGCAGTGCAGTGCTGCAGGTAATGATTTTGGACTTTTCATGTTTCAATAGCTGCGTGTCATTGTGCTGTTATGTGGCAGGCATGTTGCTTACCATCAGGCACATATCCTGCTCGTCTCGTCACTCTATACATGCTCTCTGGACTGGCAGGACCTATGACAAAACAAATCTATGATGAAATTTGCAAGGAATATTTAGTTAGCCTATAGAGCAATCATTATAGTTGATCAATTATTACTTTTAATTTTATATAGGTATAAGTCTTTGCTGCTCAGCATTGGGAGACCACTTTTTTGTAGCCACAGTTGGGGTTCGGCCTTCTCTCTCTGTCGCATGTATATGAAACTAGTAACATTATATAAAACTTGAAAGCTTAAAGGTTTAAGTGTGATTTTCAGAAACAATGTTTACAATTTTAGACATAAGTTTTGCAATACATATTTTAAATGACAAGGATGGCAACCAACTATTCAACACTGACAAGTAAACATAAAAAGGGATAGTTACCCCCTTTTATCCATTAATAAACAACTAGGCTGAGGATTTATACAAATAGAAAAAAAAACCTCAGGAAAAACCAGCACTCTTGCTTATGTCTGGGGTTCGCTAAATCAATCTCCCATTATAAATATCATCGTTTATTCCCCATGGAAAAGTTTTTGTAGATGGTCCTGCCTATGGAGTTCAGCGTGGCCGCTGCTGTTTTCTGAGTGATGTATATCCTTTCATCTGTGCATACCTAGAATAATAAAACAAATTGAGATTTGCAAAATGTTGATAAATTACATAAGTATTTATGTATTAGTACAAAGACACCACTAGATGTAAGAAGTATATATATTTTAAGCAAATAACTGCAATAGTGTGGCTCACTTGTAATCTTTTTTTATTCACTTCCACATTATAATTGTAATTCAATAACTGTTGTAATTGAATTTACTTTAATGAGTTAATTACTTACTTTTTGTCATCATTTTGTGAATTTGGTATACTGTCTCAAGTTATTGAGTGTGGTACACGATTTCTCATAGGTGATGGCAACGCACATCACAGACTAAAGAGCTTATTACACCACTCGTTATGCAGACAGTCTTTCTCTAGACTGTCTGCATAACGAGTGGTGTAATAAGCGTCAGACTGTTAGACTCTGCGTTCAGACAGCAAGATCGGGTTCGGCGAGTCTTACTGGCTTACAGTCTGAATAACGAGTAGTGTAGAGTCCATTTCACGAAAGAAGTCCCGCAGACGCAGCGCTGTATTCGCGCGACATAATGTTGCCACGGTTAAATTTATATGGTATGGGGAAATCAGGGGAAATAATTTATAGTTCATTAGTTTCATTTTATTAACTTCGTACTCGAACAGTTAGATAAGAAAAAAAATGTTTTTAATAGAATATATTTTTTATATAGGTACCTATTTGATGTTTATACTGCTAAGGTCAGATTAGTGAAAAATTGATCTTCCTGTAATTTCTAAAATATAAAATGGAAATATAGATGTTCAACCAACTTCAAATTAGAAAAATAAAATAACATTTAAAAAGTTTTATTCAAAGTTTTATTGAATAATTATGATCGGTCATACTATGATCACTGTCAGAAGAGTGAATAGAAACAGAATCAGATTCTGTTTCACTATCACTAGCCGTAGATATAATAAATCGATCCATTTCTTCATCCATAAGACCATCATTTTTTAAATATTCTTCCTCCAAATGCTGTACATGTTTACATTGAACTGCCCAATCTTCCGCTGTAACAGACTCGAAAGCCTCTTCTGTTAGGCGTACAATTTCTTTTGGATCTTGGCCCACGTTTTTATCCGCTACCCGTCTCTTTACAAGGCTCCACATTTTTTCGATCGGATTGAGATCACAGTGGTAAGGCGGCAATCTTAGCAATTCATGATTGTGAGATTTTAATAATTCATCCACGGCATATGTAGGTATTGTAGGTGGACCTTTGTTTTGCTTAATTAATCCAAATAATACAGCTTTTGTCCAAGTATCTTCAAAATATACTCCCTTTCCTCGCAGCCATTCCTGCATGTCACGTTTAATACTTGACATTGTAGGTGCTTTATTTATTTGAGTGCAATGATACGGAGCGTTGTCCATTACCACAAGTGACCTTTCAGGTAGGTTAGGAACGACTTTCTCACTCATCCATTTCAAAAAATTTGTTGAGTTCATGTCATCGTGGTAATCTGAGGATTTGGATTGGGATTTGAACATTAACAATGCACCATTATCAAAACCATTTTCAGTTCCTGCATGAGCAATTATCCAACGACTCCCTGATGACTCTGACACGAACACCCCAGGCTCCACCTCACTTTGCCAGCAACTTTTGGCATGATAAGTGTTGTGTATATAGGTCTCGTCTAAATATACTACAGGTTTTTTTTCCACATTGCGATTTCTTCGGATTCTCTCCAAATATCTTGAACGCCATGCAGTAATATCATAACGTTCCATTAGTAATTTACGTTTCGATTGGCATCGCTTATACTTGAAACCGATGCTATGCAATATACGGTGCAATGTTGTGATACTTCCTTGATAATTTATGTCTTCTCTCAAAGCTGCACGTAATTTAGCCAATGTAGGTAATTCCTTCTTCACAACATAAAAACTATGAATTTTTTGCCGTATAGCGCACAAATCAAATCCATCCAAGTCGAACTTTTTGGGATGCGGGCGACTCTTCCCTGGGGTGATGATAACTTTAGAAGTACTCGCCGCTGTTGCGCCTTCTTTTGTAACTCTCGTTACAGTTTTCTCTGACACACCTGCAATAAAATGAACAATTAAAAAAAAATCTAACCATGACTATTTCCGTATCTAATTACATTATAGTTGAATATAACTTTACAAATTTTTGTTGTGTTGTGTTAATTCCTTTTCAAATTTTCCTTAATAAAAATCGTGCATTAAAAAAAACTTAACTCCAATCTATAAATCAATCGGGAAAAAATATGTATAATATGGCAGCCCCAAAATTTACCTGTCATGGCGGCGACTCTTTTGCAAACATTGTCTAATGGTATTAAAACGCCGCGATTCTTGTGTTCCGCTTCACAGAACTCCTTCACCTTTAATATCATTTCTCGACCTGCACTTTTTACAACTTTTGGCATAGTAAATAAACCTTATAACGCACTAATCCAATAATACACTCACAAAATATCTACCACAACAAACGCACCTTGATAACATCGACAAACGACAACATGGCCGAACTCCCCATCTGTCAAATTTAGTTCCACAATTGTCCGCGGACTTCTTTCGTGAAATTGACACTATTAAGGCACAGTCTTGGCAAAGACTGTTAGACCGACAAATACATGACACTGACATTGACATATAGTCTTAAAATATCGTTTCGTTGGTTCGTGATTGGTTCATTCGTATTCGCGGTAATTTCTATTTTTGTGTTTTGGGTATTCGGAGTTTGAATGCCTTAATTTTAATTTTGGCCTCGCTGTTATTATACTTATCTTAAATGCTTAATATTCTTTTTTTCAATTTAAATTAATAAATACCATAATAGCACGCAGTAAAAAAAAAAAGTAATATTAAAAGTTCTTGAGCGCTCGTTATTCAGACTGGTGTAATAGCAAGCTCAAAAGTTAGACTCTAAGACAGTCTGCCCAACGAGTGCTGAATAACGCGTAGTCTAATAAGCTCTTAAGTAGAGAGATACTCTCAGACGGACATGTCGGGAACAAGGAACATTGGTCTATGGTTACTAGACTAAATTCACTTTATCTATGCTGAAAATGATATGGCGCCATTTTTTATTTTTTTTTAATTAAACAAACTGCATCAACACAAAGATCTAATTTGCCAACTCGTGCATTCGCGCCAGTAGGCAGGTATACATCATACATTATTTAATTTTTTACGCCTAAAAGGAACCAGTTTCTATAAGAAAAATATAGCGCAAATTGGCTTGATACATTTATTTCTTCTTGAACAATTTCTTTTAAAAATGTTTTGAGCCGTAGGTACCAATAAACTTTCCGTTATTTATTTTTAACTACGATAGTGCGAGTCCAATGTTAGAGTCGGAAATCATCTTGATTAAGTTCCGCAACAGTTTTTTAGCACAAAATTCACCACTTCACAGGATATAAGTCATATTTGGAGTGTTTTTCTTTCCAATGTGGAAACGTATGTAACAGACGTATTTTCCGAAGTAACTGCAGCCTGGTACAATACACTTGTTATAAATCTTAGGTAAAAAGGTGCGAAAAGAACATTTGTACCTAATAAAGAACAAAAATACACGAAAATGTAAATTTAATTATTTTGATCAACACACAAAAATGACACAAACGTCATATTGACCATAGATAAATACTATAATTTTAAGAAAAAAGTATACCAATAGTGTCATAGAGATGCCCGATAATGTAATAATTTTATCGTAATATCGAAACTAAGTCAAATATCTATACCTATTACAAAATTTGGGCTATGAGATGGGTTTCACATTTTGAAATGTCTCTCTGTGTGTGGGTTATTTATTTATTTTGTATGCTGTAAAAAGTCTAAATTTTGCTTTTGACCTATGTGTAAATACTGTTTATTACTCAGTGAATGAAACTATTCCATAAATAACATTGAATCACTTGGCCAATTTTCTTTCCTGCAGTCCTTACTTACCTTTGATCTCTGTGTTTTTGCTTGAGCATGGTTAAAAAAAAAAATAGCAGTCATAGGAAATGCCGATAGTAATGAAAACGTATAACTCAGAATTTGATAGCTTACTTTGTAAACTACGCGGGTGAAATCGGAAGGCGTCGCTTGATCATGGGAAATGCTAACGCATTTCTAGTAGTGGTAGGACTCTTGGTAGAGTCCGCTTGGGGAAGTACCACATTTTTACCAGTTATTCTACCGCCAAGCAGTAATGTGCAAACCTTACTGTGTTCCGGTTTGAAGGGCAATGTTTACAGAGAAATTACAGGGCTTAGAGATATAACATCTTAGATCTCTGGGTGACGAGCGCAGTGCAGTGCTAAGTAATGATTTGGACTCTTCATGTTCCAATAGCTGCGTGTCACTGTGCTGTTATGTGGCAGGTATGTTGCTGTTCATGTGTGTGTGTACCATCAGGCACATGTTCTGAGTGGTGGCATGGCAACTGTCCCGAGTTTAGCCGAAGATTTTTTATCCTTTGCGAGCGTAACGTTAGAATTCAATTCAAAAAGAAAGCCCACGAAAAATCTGTCTGTGGTGAGCCAAAAGTTTTCATATCAAAAATGACGACAAAAACACGGTTGAAGACAATGTGACAAATTTTAAATTTACAACCATAGAACAGACCGCGTTAAAAAAACACGCGATAGTCTTTCAATACTATTAAACGAATACTATGAATTTGATCTAGTGACAATGACAATCGATAAACCGATACCGTCCAATTTATAGGTATCCCTAACGTGGAATTTTGTTATTCACAGACTAAGTACCTAGAACTCTTTTAAATTATACAAGAAGTGACGTTGGCATGAAATCAAATTGTGACTACTGAAGTAAAGCGCGGGGAGCAGAAGTGTCAGGTTTGTTAGTCTGGTTGTCAAACTCAAATGACATAGCGAAAAGAAAAAAAAAATGACATAAGATTTGTATGAGGTTTACCCCCCGTGACGCACATGCCCTTCATGTACATGTCTCAGTATTGCTTGATACAGATCCTTGATACGTGATACTTGATTGTGCTCTCGTGAACCCAAAAGGGACTTAAGTACTTTTATAATCGTAATATTGAACCCAACGTACAATCATTTGTACTACGCATTTCACTTTTGTTGATATTATTTAATCGCGTAGGTTATTTTCAACAACTCGAAAATACACACTAGTATCACAGCAATAGTATAAAGTAAAAGTGTGCTTGTATAGTTCTAACACTTCAATTGTGTTATCGCTTTTACCTTTATTTAAGAAAGTAACATAAAAACTTAAAAACTAAAAACAAACTGAATATTGTTTATTTAGGATTTTGGTTGACCATAAGGTAGGCACGTCTTTTTTTTCCTTATTGGCACTTAGTGTTTTTTGTATGTTAAGTACGTAATTTATTCTGAATAGAAGACAATTAGTCCATAAATAAAACAGCTATGATCAGTCTACAGCATTATATTTCGGAATCAATCCTTCGTCATACCAACTTATTCACAGCTGCCTTGTGCAGCTGAAGTAGTACATTTTATAATATGTTACTTAATTAAAGAAAACGCTTTACAGTACCTTAAATTCAGTAACAGATGTACAATTATCACTTTATTTAGTTATTTATCGGTTTACTAGTACTTTTAATTTAAACCTTTCGCTTAGACTTGCTGCTGCATATTATGATTTTTCTTATTAACATGTTTTACGAGTCAAAAACAAGAGCTAGATTGTTTCCCGCCAAAACGACCAAACCACAGACTACATACCAATCAAACCCGGAATTGTAGGGTTGCCATAGAGTGCATTTCAGTATTCTCACTATTCTTTCAATAAGAACTTGTATAAATTACTAATATTGCTAACAGCTCGGCCATCCTGCAGAAGCGAGTCCTCGCGCTTTAATAATATATTGTTAAGTATACATGTTGAAGGATTTTAAGTTTATTTCACATATCTTGACCAAATTATACGAGTAATTCTGTTCTATTTCTATAGTAATAGTAATAATAGGCTCTATTCATATAATGCTTACAATTTTTCAATGTTATTACAATTTAAAGTTCTTAAATTTAGATTGCCATCGCACTGTCTGTTTACTTATTGGCAAAGGCCTCCTCCAACTGCCTTCAAACTTCTTCCAACTTTTTCCCAAACGTAAGCTTTTCTGGTCCATGTAGTCGCTAACCTGCTGTCGCTTCTATGTCATCGACCCATCTTCTGAGTGGTCTGCCACGATTTATTTTCCTCTAATTATTATGTATCCTGTTCATTTACACTTAAGCTTTCTAACAGTTATTGTAACATCTTTTATTTTTGATTTTGCTCTTAAAGTTGTTGTTCTTATTTTATCAGGTAGCCTTTTTCCCATCATACACTTTTCACTGGCGTTTTGAGATATTTTTAATTTTCTTATGTGGGTATTGTTGGTCGCTCAGGTTTGACAGCCATAATGTAATAAGTACGAAGTACGTTATAGCCCGTATCCATTATCATTTAGTTTCTATCTAAGATATTTTAAATAATATGTATGTTACAAGTAGTTGCAATTTGTGTTTTAAATTAAGGAATATAATTTATTAGTAATGTTTGAAAGAAAACAAATAAAATTGAGCACATGGCATCATCAGTTACTATAAGTTTCTTTAAATTGTCAATTGTTTTAAATGTGTCACTATACTTAACACGGAAAATATTTTCATAGTTACATTATCAAATCAAATCATGCTTTATTGACACAGACAGTTTAACAATGTTTATTATATTTGTATTTACAATTCACAATAATAAGATTGTACGACAAGAACTTAGTAGGTATTCTTGTTGCATTATAAATTAAGCTTCTGTCAATAAATCTCAAACTAGGCCAAAGCCTGTATCTAGTCACCTGTTTACTAATGTTGTTGTCCATATTGTTCTTTTGTGAAATAATTGTACTACAAAAATATGGGCTAGCTTTATATAATAATAGTATTCAATTCAAAATACCGAATCAGCGAATCAACGGTAATAACAATCAAGTAAACCTTGATATATTGTTATGTTTTAATTTCTGACGATTATCACATTAAAATTATAATTAGAAATATACATATCTCTAATTTCAGTCATATACGATAACATATCTACTTTATCCATAATTTGCAGTCAAAAGATAACCTGCATTTCATAAGAAACAAAACAATCATAACCGAATTATTCATATTGTATACCTAATATATAATATTGTTACGACAGGTTTAACCCTAGCTTGGGTAACAATGCTTCTCAATCTGAATTACCAATCAAGGATAGATAATCTGTACTAATTTGTGAACTTCAAATGTTTGTTAATGCCTAATAAATTTCATTTCATTTCAATAATTAAGTAATGTAACAATTGTTTACAACAGTTTTTGATCTTAGTTGTAATAACTTTACTAAAAGTTTTGTTCGTTGAACATAGTCCAAAGTAATAATTTACTCACAAATTAATGATGATGAATCACATCAATGGTTTCTCTACTAGGGAATGTAATTATTTTAGCATATCTAATCATTTAGCATTAGGTATAACCTGCTTCAAATAGCCGATTAAATAATTTTTACTTATAGGTACTTATACGGAATCCTTGATTGTTTCGTGATCGACAATCTGATAATCTCTATTGGAACTTGATTTGAATATAACGTATTACATGAACATAACATGCACATGAACGTATTACATGGATATATCGTAGTAACACCTATTAAACATCCTTGACTTGAGTTTATCTGCGGCTACCACGTCTTCATATCGACCGCGGCTATTAAAGGCATATCATTGATCAGATTTTTAATATTTGTCAAAATTTCTAATACAAAACAATACAGGCCTTGAAATTTAATAGCTAATTTTATCATTACTTCCGTTATTAAGGCGTTCCGCGCCTTACATTCTCACTAAATCCTCGTCGTTGAACCTTTTTGGTGAAGTATGCACGTATGTTTCGGATCTGATCATTGTCGTTGAATAGATAATATCTTAATTTCGATGATATTTATTTCTTATAATATATTTATTATTTATACAACATTCAATGTAAACATGTGCGTATTGTCCTACACGCGTAGGTATCACTCGATTAAATAAAGTACTGTTCTAAACCGAATCTTCGCTTCAGCGAGATTTCGGATAACATTTCCCTGACAATCATCAAGTGTGAATTAGGAAGGCATCAATGCAGTAATATAATTATATAGATACTAGCGGCCCGCTTCAACTTCGCTCGGAAACCTCCATACAAAGACTATCCCATCTTTCATTTCATCATCATTTAAGTTGGATCAAGCCTTACACGGTACGCAAACCAGGTTACAATCGCAGAGTCTGTCCCTGACAAACAACGTAACACATAATTTGTGAATGTTAAGATTTATTTTATTATTTATGAATTGAACGGTGTGTTTAGATTGCCTCTTTATACTTGTGATTTTATTGGAACAGTATGTGATTGTATTGATCGCCCCGGACCAATACCAACTTCATTGTTCAACTTAAGAAAAACTCTTGTTTCAGACCTATTTTCGAAAAGAGGTCATCTGGCGTATTTGTTATTTCCATATTAAATTCTTAATACAACTAGTACATGCCAATTTTATACCATCATTCGATAATACCAGAGTATTATATTATAAGCTATTTTGTAAAATACAAAGTTAACATTAACATTATTAGAAATAGCGATTTCTAGTTTTTTTTTTTCAGTTAAACCGTGATCAACTGATCCTTTCAAAACTGATACTCGACAATATACATGTCGACATTTTCTGATACACCCTGAGTTTTTATGTTTACGTTCACTTTGAGCAATGGGTCTAATGGTTTGCAATTTGATGCTCTTAATCGATGGTCAATTCCGAGTAATTAACAGTCTACTACCTTCCGTATCTCTCTCTACATCTGCGATATTCTTCTTGTGTATGCTTTTAAGTAACAATATTGTCTCTATGAGACCATGTCGTGCAAGTTTGGCAAGCTTTGTTATCCATTAGGCCCAGCTATTAGAGTAACGTTTCTGAGATTTTGCAATGCCTGTTATTGTGTAAAGCAAAGTTGACTATTTTCTTTTCATCCCATTCGTAAATTATGACACATTACTTTGTAACTCAAATCATTGTAGTCTGACCTTTAACATTGGATCAAACTCGAGTTTTACGTTGGTAAAAGAAAGCTCAGCAGTCGAATGTCCATAACCATAGCCTTCAACACATTAAATAAATCTATGAAGAATATCATAAAATATCATGAAGTTCAGGTTCAAAATGCGATGAACAGAAGTGATATTTCAAAGAGTTAAACAAACTTATTTTTAAAATAACTTAAATGCGTCGCTATAATTGCAGCGCCTCTCTCGCGTCTCTTTTTTTTTTTTTTTTCTTTAACCTTGAGAAAAGTCGCTTTTACTGTAACGCTCCACAACTTCTCCTCTTTCCAAGAGCAACCGATCTTTCCCTAGACTGTGAATCTTCGTGAAAACCTATGACATTTTATGTCTATCATTATCGTTTGTCTTACTTTCTCCATATTATGGCCTTCTGTTGCCTCAACAACTCTTCGTTAAACCACGTCAAATTTACTTTATAAATCGAATCTATATATTTATGTGAGGCTGTGGACTTGCCTGTTAAAATCCAGACTACCTTCCACATCCTCGCCCTGGTTCTAAACCGTGTCAATTTACACCATTACTTAGACAATTTCAAATTAGAGCGCTTGTGGACTTGCCTGTTATCCAGACTCCCTTCCACTTCCTGGCTGCGGTTCTCAGTCTATCAATTTACAGCATTACTGAACAGATTTAAATTAGACGCTTGTGGATTTGCCTGACTCCCTTCCACTCCCTCGTTAACGCTTGTGGATTTGCCTGACTCCCTTCCACTCCCTCGTTCCGGTCCTTGTCAATCGGTGGAATACTCGTTATCTGAGCGCGCCCTTTGCAGCGCTCGATCTCAGGTTTAACCTCCATGCCGCAACTTTCAAGGCTATCTTTGCGTCCTTGGTGCGGCTTATCCATAATCTGGAACTTTCAATAAAGGCATTAATAATTGCTCAACCTACCTTTAAATCCATCTTTCTCATATATGAGCAAGTACTTTCATCAGGTTACTTTAGTTTAGAACACTGCTAAACTATAATCTATAATGAGAAGCTCTGGTACCTCCTTTCTACCTTGATAATACTAGGCACGTGTGACTTAAGATCATATCACTGGCAATGTCAATTTAGTTCATAGCTATTGGTAGAAAAGTGGAGTTTAATTTAATACACACATAATAGTCACATGCCCATGGTTATCTGACTCAGCAGTTAAATACAGTTTCTTTAAAATATTCTACGTGCAAAAGATTATCTCTCAAATTGAATTAATCGCTAAAACGACTAGACAAAGACAATCTTTACTTTGTCCGGATCTCCATGTAAGTTATAAACATAGTATCAAGAAGGCAAAAGCGAGTGGATAGACAATGAGCGAGTTGACGTCAAACCATTTGAACTGGTTTATAACTGAACGCATTACCGCTTCGCTTCGTCATGGTACTCTACATTTAATAGTTCGGTTCGTTGTAGTACTCTACATTTAAGAGTTTCATAGTAGTCTGAGGACATTTTATAATTATGATATGTGATGCGGTTCGTACATACAGCTTCAACGTCTGACCCATGATCTGACATGCATGTCTGTTGAGTCACCATTTTTATTCCCACAACTGGGACTAAAAGGGACTCTTAAAGAGACAAACGCCATTATCCATCAAAGTGCCGTTGGACAAATAACGTATCCCTGAAAGTTATTGTTCTAGGTCCATACCGGTCCCCTTGTGACTTACAGGACATGTGTATTGAACATGTGATTCGAACCTCATGTAAATCGAACGTTCTCATAACTAGGCGACCAAAATTTAAAAAATAACACTTTAATAAGCCTCAAAGTAACGTTAATGGTTTGTCCAGAATTACTGACATTGCAGTTATTGGTGCCACATATTTATCGAAGCATGATTTTCGAAAACTATATGAGAGAGTATCTTTGTAAAATGGTATACCCTTTTTAAATTGCATAGAAAATATGAATAGCCGTCATTTACACATTAATTATTATGTGTAATATTGTGTGCACAATTAGGATATATTTGGTTTTTATACAAAAATAATAACAAAATCAGAACTGGCTTGGCTCTTTGCATAATTATAGCCAGACTATGTTTTTAATTTGATCATCTCGAAAATGCGGTATAGGATGCAGTCTACTAGACTTATTCCAGTAATAGATGTAGTGAGGACCGCATTGCGTGAAAAATTCAAAAATGGTAAGTACCTATACACGGAATAAAAATCCACTTACGTGATATTGTTCACTCCAATGATCTCAATACACAGATGTGCCCTCCCAAACTTCAGGGCGCACGGAATCATGTCATCGTTGGGAAGAGTGAGCTCACTCTTTCCATTCTAGTCGTTTACAGAAACGGTGAACGCCGGACGTTTTTACTAATCGTGGTCAACAACCAAAATAAGTAAAACCACAGCATATCGCGCCGCTAACGATTCTAGGGTCAAGTAGATTGGTTGTGTGAAACCACTTACGATACACTTTTAGAGACGCCGTTTATTATCAATTTCAAGGTGCTCAGGGTACATCTGTTGGTTTATATCGATGGTTCACTCTGCAACTCATTAAACCGTCAATTCAATTCAATTCATTTATTCCTTGCGAGAATAGGTAAAACAATTTGACATATAATTGAATACCATACATTTTATCACATATTAAATACTGATCATAGAGTTTTCGTATTGAGTGACATTAACAAGCAAATAATAAGCGTTGAGAAAAAAAAATTTGAAAAGAATAAAACTGTATATCACATGGGCGGGATCAACGGACAATTATATAATTTTCTATTATTAATTATAGTCTTCTTGTCCGCCGATCCCACTTCTGAATTGTTAAGTACGTAATTTATTCTGAATAGAAGACAATTAGTCCATAAATAAAACAGCTATGATCAGTCTACAGCATTATATTTCGGAATCAATCCTTCGTCATACCAACTTATTCACAGCTGCCTTGTGCAGCTGAAGTAGTACATTTTATAATATGTTACTTAATTAAAGAAAACGCTTTACAGTACCTTAAATTCAGTAACAGATGTACAATTATCACTTTATTTAGTTATTTATCGGTTTACTAGTACTTTTAATTTAAACCTTTCGCTTAGACTTGCTGCTGCATATTATGATTTTTCTTATTAACATGTTTTACGAGTCAAAAACAAGAGCTAGATTGTTTCCCGCCAAAACGACCAAACCACAGACTACATACCAATCAAACCCGGAATTGTAGGGTTGCCATAGAGTGCATTTCAGTATTCTCACTATTCTTTCAATAAGAACTTGTATAAATTACTAATATTGCTAACATGTATTTGTCACGATACAGTTGAAATATCGAAATCATGCTTGTTAAGTGACTTTTCAGAAATAATATACAAAAACTAAAGTAAACATACGTTTTTCTTTATTTATATTGTCTTTATAATTGATAATTCGATAGATATATTACAATTATAAGAAAAAATCAAAAACCGATAAATCCTTTTTGGTTAGAACATCACTAAGGTTTCAAATCATTCGATCCGACCCTCAGCCGACCTAAGTCTATGACTTCCGACCGAGATGTATCGATCCGATTGTTTTTCGTGGTAAGCTACAATTCGATTAATCGGACAGCTGTCGGTCGGACCCGATCAATCGGAGCTTGTTTTCGTAGTTGACCTGCTGGTCGTCCTCGACCGGGAGATGCTGGATGAGCGACCGCGCCTCATCCCGCACCGACGCGAGCAGGTAAGCCAGCTTTTGACCCTTGGTGAGATCCGCCCTGTTCTCCACCAAGGATCCAAACATGTTTCGGAAGGCCGTCCACTCCTCGGACCTACCTCCGAAACTGGGAAGCTCGAGGGTGGGCAACCGGCTGATCACCCCCGGTCCCATGGCCATTGCTGGCTGAGTGCCAGCCACTGGCGCCTTGGCTGCCTTGCGGATGACTTCCGCCCGCTCCGAGATGTCGTCCGCGAGCGCGAAGATCTGTCGCATATCATCTTCCGCATCCTTGTCGCAGGCCCCCTGACTAAGGAGCTCTGCCAGTGCTTCCTCCGCCATGCCGACGCGTTCCCGCACGTCCTGGGCACGGAGCAGGATGGCATTCTGCTTGTCGGGCCTGTCAAGGAGTGCTGCCGCAGATGCGAACCATCGCATCTGCAATTGCAGGACAGACCGTGCCTTCGCGGGCGGAGCCATGACGCGGAGCTAAACTACCAAGTTAACCCTTAAATCTCACAACAAAAAAAAAAGGTTGGCGACCGCACCAATTAAAAACACACACAAAAAAAAATGCAAAATAAAAATACACAAATAATCAAATTTGTTTACAAAAAAAAAAAAATTATATTTATAAGTAATCCAAAAGAATAATCCGTATATTATAAGAAAGCTTGGTGACCGCACCAACAAAAGCACACGCACAACAAAAAAAATACACAAACAAACAAATTTGCATACAAAAAAAAATATATTATTTTTATAAATAATCTAACAGATTAATCACCAAATTCCAAAAAAGGTTGTTGACCGCACCAACAAAGGCATACACAAAAAAAATTTGTCTGTAAAGTCGGTTTACTGACGATAGTTGAACGTGACAACGTCTTAAGAAAACTGATGGAATGGTAGCATTTTTCAAAAGAAAATTTTAATTTCATTTGTTTAATAGATTTGTATGTAAAAAGTAATCAGTAGAATTTAGTCATTTTCAATCAAAACAATGCAAAAAAGCTTTTAGATGCCGGGGATCGAACCCGGGGCATTTCACATGCAAAGCGAACGCTCTACCACTGAGCTACATCCCCGCTTGAACTACTGGTCGAAATAATTAATACAACTGTAACAAACATGCGGCGAGGTAACGACCGACGGTAACGGTACATGACGTCATGTTTTGCGGGCGTGCAGCCGGCTTCATCGAATATTATAAGACGTTATCACGTCAAAAAAAAAACTACATAAACAACCAAATTTATGTATAAAAAACCAATATTATTTTATATGTATATGAAAGTCCAAAACAATATTCCCTATATCGTTTGGCAAATAACTATTGTCGTGTATATCCGAACACAAAATTATTTTTATATTATCTGGCAATGTCCAATGCAGATAAAAAAGACCTCGCCAATTGCCTCGATTGCAAGTGTAAACAGAACCTTAGATAGACCTTCTTATGTCTATGGTCAGCCTTGACCAATGAGAGAACTACAGCTGTGTAACAAAATGGCCGGTTATTTTCCGTAATGACCTACAATACTGCAAAATGACGTGACAATATATATTTTTTTCAATTTCAACAATTCCTTTGTTAGAAACACAAAATTAACAATAATAAACCGTTATGTAGGCAATATAAGCAAAGTCACGCGAAACGGCCTTGTAGATTAACTACACTCTGGCTGCCAAAATTGTTTTGGATAAACCCTGGAATTCCAGGCTGACCGGGGTTTATCCAAAACAGTTTTTTTTTTTTTTTTGGTAGCAGAGCGTGGCGATGAAAAAGGATTTCAGTGCTTCGGAAGGAAACCTACCACAAAATTGTTTTGGATAAACCCCGGTCAGCCTGGAATTCCGTCGCGATCTGACCGGCGGTGGTTACCCGAGATGTTTTTACTTAAATCTAGGTCTCTGCTACCACCCAGTATGAAACGACTGGGACGTTATTTACCACTAAAAATTATATTAATAAGACACGGTACCTGTTCTAATCAGCTTCCTCTGATAAGGGTCTATAACCTAAACTTCCTCAAGAACTACCCCAGGTTCCCCGTGTATCTAATTTTATAATAGGTATATAAATAAATGTTTACGATACTTGACAGGTTCTCGTCAGGGTCAGCCTCCTTCCGAATGATTGAGCACAGCAGTCCAGTAAACCAAATTCACAAACGACGCCCGGCGTCTACAATGTTTATCAAGCAGTTCGTTCCCGCGACCGCGCTGAGAAACGAGTTCACCACAAAGTCACAATTATCGCGTCCTCACGAAGGTCGACTCCCGAATCGACAAATTCAATGGACAGTCCCGGAATGTCGTGTCAATGACTAACCACGGTACAATGCACACCCGTATCGAGCCGTCCGCGGCGATGTACTCAATCACAAAAAAATGTAGGTGGATCTAAAACTTGACCGCGCCCGGCGCTAAACCATAATTACCCTTTTCTACAAGTTAGTAAAATATATTGTTTCGTCATTCGTCATTCTATTCCGAACACTAATAAATATGGTTATTGTGGGTTATCCCTAAGAGATAGACATATACCACTTTTGGATTTTTTGTAGATCTTTTTAAGGTGTACAATAGGTAGGTACTGCAGTACATTATTTTGATCTGTCTCGTAGGGTTCAGCCAGCATTTGGAATTTAAGCGCAAAATTTGTGTTTATTTATGAGTGTTATCACCTCTATTTTGTTTACCGTGTATTTCACTATAGTATTATATTTAATACTGGGATTTGAGTCTAAATATGTGTCATTTAGTGTAGAGGGCGCCGGTGGGATACCATTCACTTCTACCCGCCATCTCAAAAGAGTTTTAGAGGGGTTGGCGCTATAAGTAGATGGAGCTAAGCCGTTGGAGAGCATTCCTATTTGAAATTTTACATGAGAAGGATTGAACAGTTGTCATTATAAATTCTTACGTTTATTTAATTGGTTTACTTTTACTCAGTTGATAATATCAGAAGTGCTATGAACACCACGCCTGGAAATCACAACGGTGATGAGAAATAATCGGAAAAGCAAGCGTCGCCCGAAGTTAGTTAAAAATGTTATTCTTGGATCAGTGGTTTCAGTAGTGCGTTAATGTACACGTAAGTAAGCAACAGTTTAATATTACGATTTACTTTGAAGAAACGATGTATAAAATTGTTTGAACCTTGTTATCTTACATTGCATTTCAAATGAAACTTTTGCGAATCACCGACAAGTTAAATATACCTATTAATTATTATCTCGTAAAGGGGTACTGTAAAATAACCTTCAATTCCGGTAACTGCAATCAGATCATTTCGTAGAATGAAACATCTTCGGTTTTTTTAAAGTTTGTGGATACTGTTTTACGAAACTTTATGAGAGGGTAGCCTATGTTGTGGACGAGTTGTTGCGAGGCACAGCAACTATAGATAAAAAGTGTAAATCAGTTAGATATTGGTTTAAATATCTTTCAGGGAAACTGTTTGAAAAAGGGCATGCATTTTAAAACATAATACAGTAATAGAAAGTGTTACATCTTTGATTTGAATTTGGTTACCGTAGTTAGGTTACAAAGTGGTTATATTCAGTGCAGTTATAAGATAGGTACCCTTATGGTTGAAATTAGAAAGATTTTAGTCAGATGATGCCGAGCTATGTACGTTACCAATGAATTGTTTTGGTATTGTTTAAAAAAATAATTAATTCGCTATAAATATCACTTGGGAGCGTTTATAAAAACTATGTTCATAGAAGGCCATATGTGAGAAAAATATGAAACCTTGAATAGGTACGATTAGTAGACTTGGAGATATATACTGTAATTGAAAGTCAAACCCAATCGAGCAGTGCATTGGCTCTAGGATGTTGTCAGGTATTATGATTTATTGCTGATGAGTTAACGTTTGAATAACGTAGTGAAGTGCAATGGCTTCGGATCCATTGACAAAGTAAGCGTTAGTGTGAAACCGTAATACCTTGGACATAAACTGACGTTCTTAATGTCGGCCTAAGAGTGGTAACTGCTAGAGAAAGCATTAAGAGTGAATAATGAACTTTGACTTTGACTTTGACTATGACTTTAATGCCGCGTATCTAGAGTTACCAGGCGGCAGCTAAGGAAAGGTGTATGTTTGAGATTTATGGAGAATGTGGGTAATGTAGTGACGTACCTCGAGTTGCGACAATGAGACAGCGCAACTGCTTGGGAAAGCTATTCATTACTCATCTTAAGTGGATTTATGGAGAATGTGGTAATGTAATGACGTACCTTGAGTTGCGACAATGTGACAGCGCAACTGCTTGGGAAAGTTGCTCATCTTAAGTGGATAATACTGGAAGAGTAAAATTAACTTTGATAAAATGAATAAATTGTGTATTTTGTTCACAGCAACTACACCAGACTGTGACACTGCCAAGGTTGGCAGCGTGCGCAGGAGGGCCGTGTTATCACCTCTATTTTGTTTACCGTGTATTTCACTATAGTATTATATTTAATACTGGGATTTGAGTCTAAATATGTGTCATTTAGTGTAGAGGGCGCCGGTGGGATACCATTCACTTCTACCCGCCATCTCAAAAGAGTTTTAAGAGGGGTTGGCGCTATAAGTAGATGGAGCTAAGCCGTTGGAGAGCATTCCTATTTGAAATTTTACATGAGAAGGATTGAACAGTTGTCATTATAAATTCTTACGTTTATTTAATTGGTTTACTTTTACTCAGTTGATAATATGAGATCGCTTTAGAAATCTTTAAAATTATCAGAGTCTCTCTAGTGTACTTACTATGCATGTTTGCATGTATTCTACATAAAAATATTTCTCTTAAATCACTCCATCTATTACAAAAACCCGCATCAAAATCTGTTTGGTAGGTAGTTTTAAAGATCTAAGCATACATAAGGGATATAGGGACAGAGAAAGCGGCTTTGTTTTATACTACCTATGTAGTGATGACTGAATTAAAATGCTTGTAATTATTCCAAATAGCATTTAACTACACAACATGTATACATATTTGTAATGCACTTTAAATTCCCTTTATTTTGATATCCTACTCGATATGCCAGATAATTTTATTTTTTCAAGTAGGTACTTACAATTTTGCGTCAAACATCGGCTATGTTGTTTTTTTATTTAATACCTTTCTAAGGACACTTGGGTAGTTGAGACAAATCTAACGATATCTGAATAGTCAAAATCCATTCAGCGCTTTGGAAGATACATGGGAATAAAGAGATTTACAAACATACAAGATACGCGCGAAAAACATAACCCTTCTTTCAGTCGGGTAAAAACAAACAAGTAAAATATTGGTGCTGCTTTGCCATCAGAAAAGCTTTGCTAGATTTTAAAATACTATTTTGTCAGTCTTTATTCTTCAGGCAATCGTTTAAGGTACTGACAGACGTGCTCAAAAAAAGCATGCTAATAAGCTTGCTTAAAATTAGCATGCTCTGCAAACTGTTCACATTTGCCAGAAATAAGCATGCTTGTTTTAAGCATACTCCTAAATAGGCATGCTCAAAGCAAACGTACGGACAGACGTGCTACTTGGCACCAGGCTCTCGGCCAAAATGGATGTACAAATATATTAGTAACAGTGCTATCCGTACAGAACTTTAATTATTATTTTTATTGATAAACTTGCATCATTCATGTCCTTTAATAAAGCCTCATTATTATTTTTATATAAAGGAGAATGTGTGTTCCACAGACATTCGTAACTTCTATAATGTGACAGAAAAAGCAAAGTTTTTTCTTCTCCCCAACGCGACGATGGATGTAATTATTTTAATTAATTACATCCATTAATTGCATAAAACAGTCGTCCGCTGCAGACTGAAATAAAACGCAAAATGGATAATAGCATGCTAATAAGCAAACATGTTCAGACGTGCTCGGATCACGCCCCCCCCTAACCCCGCCTCAGGTCAAACGACAAAAATCAAACGACATTTGATTTTCGAGCATGCTATAAATAAGCATGCTCATTACATGACACACGTGCTACTAATGAGCACTTGCTCAATAAAAGCATGCTTTCGTGCTAGTAATGAGCACGTCTGTCCGTACCTTTAAGTGTATTACTTATTTTTAGTAAAAATGAAATTAAAAAAAACGTATAATTAATTTTCATGTATTATATGGAATAAAAATTGTGTAAATTTTAATCTATACTAAGAGAGCAGATTAAAATATCTAAATCTCTCTATAACCTGCTTAAAGACCTTGGCTTGTCCAGAAGTGCAGTAAGTTCTATACTAGAACGAGTATCTAAAGCTGCACTAGGAGGATCATATCGGATTTGGTTGGGCAGGGAGAGAAATTCGAGTAGTGAAGGTGTGTTGACGTACGTCACCAAAAAGGGGCTCCTTTTTAAACCTACACCCGAGTCACAAGTCTTGGGGTCTACTCGAGATTTCTCTCTCTGTCACACGATGGACCCGGCACCCGCACGGTGAATCCATGGAATGCTAAGAAGTTCGTCTCTTATTCATGGTCAAGGTCACGGAGTCACGACCACCCAACCGTGACTCATAACGTGACATCATACAGGCGAAGCGTCGCCACGCCAAAAATCAGGTTTACCCTCCGCCTAAAGATGTTTCACATCAAAAATAATAAGTAAATATTATTGCAAGAAGTAATCTGTCAGCTTTTTCTGATGATTTTGCTCCTGTATGGAGTAAGGTGCGTTGGGGTAAGACCGGACGGATTTACGACTAGTTAGCATAGTCTTGCGATTTATTTAATTTCTGGACAACAATTCATCGTCAAAATATAGCTACAAGTCTCAATGGATAAACATAGTATATGTATATGCGTGAATTTTGTCTGTTCTGTAGACTTAATAGTTTTTGTTGTATACGTTTTCAAAAACAAACTTTATTTTTTATGATTCAGTTATGATATTGACCAACAAGGGGTAAGTTCGGACTGCAATCCATAGTGACTTCTATTGCTTAGAGCGCAGGTGTCATAAAAGGAATACATCCGGACTTTCCTTTTCGAAAATAAATAATTTGTGGATTTTACGAATTCTTAGCACACAAAACATTCTACGCAATTTTTTATTTTTACTGTTTTAGACATCCGATGTTACCCCAGATACAAAAAAGATATGATTTTGTGGTTCTCAAACTTTGTAAAGCTAAAGGGAAAAGATCGGGTGCTTTTAACAATTTCGTTGGGTATGTTTTTTTTCATGTCTATAAATATGTTGAGCACAGATAAAAAACCCTAGAAACTTTGTTTTGCTTAATGTATATACAAATATACATAGTATAATTATTTAATGTATGTATACAACGTGTGGCGGAAAGGTCCAACAATATTTTAACAGGTCATTCCAACACTGATGTGGACTTCATCTCCGAAGGTCTCTTTCCCCTGAGCACCTTAGATCACGAGATAATACGAGTCAAAGTTTGATGTAAAATGTACCAGCTACAACCCTAATGCACGTACAGCCACAGATCAGAAAATAGTTACTTCGGTACAGCTGACACGCTTGTCAGCTGTTGACCTTTCCTGTCAAAGACTAAATTTTGTGCAGAAAAGGCATTTTTTTGCCTAATTCGAAACTGTGAATGGAATAAACATAACTTAAATTATTAATTAATTAATTATAGGTAGAATGGCTTTTCAGAATCAGAATCAGAATTTCTTTATTGCGTAAACTGTGTACAAAGATGTTTTACAGTAGAGATATTATAGACACAACAGTTTTACCCTTTGCGGGCATGCAAAAATAAGCCTCTTTGGTATGAGGTTACAAAACAATCAGATAAAATTAGGGATTAATTAAACTAATTAATATATCTAACATTACTTTAAAGTTATTTAACTCTATCTATACTTTAAACAAAAATAAACAACAGAGACAAAGAAGTTTTGAGTGAACAAATAACATAATAATTAATTTAAATAATTAAATATAATAATAAAAAATAGAAATAAAACGCAGACAAAACTAATAATCAGCCCGACAACACAAATGTGGCGCTGTGATCTTAACATAACTGTCAGACTGAAGTGGATATAAATTGAGACATTCAATTTTACAATATTATGATTTACATTAAACATTTATTGTTACATAACATAAATACCTATTTATATTATATTGTTGTGTATAAATTATTATGATTCGTCGAAGTATTCTTGGAGTTTGTAATACGTTTTATTTACGAGCCAAGCTTTTAGTTTATTTTTAAATTGTGGTAATTTTAATGACTTTAAATTTGTGGGTAAATGATTGAATATCTTGACTGCAGAGTGAAATGAGCTTTTGTAGAATGTAGCGTTATTGACTTGGCGGACACATATATTAAACTTATGTTTCGATCGTAATACATCTGCACGTTTCGAAAACACATCAAAGAAATGGCCTTCATTATTTTTTACAAATAAACAAATTTCTAAAATGTAAATACCTGTTACCGTTAATATATTATTTTCCTTAAATACATTTCTTAAACTATCAGTATTTTGAAGGTTGAAGATGACACGTAGACATTTCTTCTGTAGAACGAAGGTTGAATTGACATCTACTGAATTACCCCAAAATATAATACCATAACTCAAATGAGGATAAACATTTCCATAATAGGCATTTGTAGCTATGGCTCTAGATGTAGCATTTTTAATAATAGATAATGCATAGCAATATTGTGAAATTTTTGAGTTTACTTTACGAATATGCTCTTTCCAGTTTAAATTTGTATCTATTACCACTCCAAGAAAATTTGTATTATTTACTACGTTAACTGTGTTACCATTATTTACGATATTTAGCGGTAAGGGTCTCTGTTTGTAATTTTTAAAGTGAATCAATTTTGTTTTACTAATATTGGTTTTTAAATTTATATCTTCCAGCCATTTCACGATCTGGGTTAATATTTTATTGACTTCATTTTCAAAATCGGTATCAGATAGGCTGTTTCTTGGAATGTATACAGTTGCATCATCAGCAAACATAACAGTTAGATATTTTGTGACCAAAGGCAATTCGTTAATATATACGAGAAATAACAATGGACCTAATATACTGCCTTGTGGAACTCCGACTGTATTTTTTTTGAAATTTGATAGAAAATGGTTCAGAGTTTTTGTTTTCTTATCGTAAACGTTTAAGGATATTGCTTGGGTTCGGTTTTCCAGATAAGAAGCTATAAGTTTCTGAGCTTGGCCTCTTATACCCATTTTTTCCAATTTATCGAGTAATATTTTATGCTCAACACAATCGAATGCTTTAGACATATCTAAAAATAATGCTACTCCTGGTTTTTTTGCGTTAATATCATCCCATACCTGTTTTAGCATTTTGAAAATTGCTAAAGATGTGTTCTTGCCTTTCTGAAAACCGAATTGATTGGTGTGTAATATTTTATTTTTGTCAAGAAATGAGTATAGTCTATTATATAAGGCTTTTTCAAATATTTTGGAAAAACATGGAAGGAGCGCAATTGGTCTATAATTATTAATATCACTTTTGAGTCCTTTTTTGTGCAATGGTTTTATGAGAGACCTCTTTAGCTCATCTGGAAAACATCCAGTAGAGAAAGACAGGTTAATGATATGGACCAATGGATCAGCAATGAAATCAATACAGCTTTTGATTAGCTGCGTTGATATATTATCGTGCCCAACAGACTTCTTATTTTTTTAGTTGTTTAACAATATTTTTTATTTCTCTTTCATCTACAGGTGTTAAAAAAATGGTATTATGGTTTGGTTTTGATAATTCTTTTGTGGTTGAACAACGATATTGTATATTTTTATTTTCATAAGAAAAATGATTGATTAACTTTTGAGATATGATTGTCGGATCAGTCACTTTATCCTGGCCTATTTGTAAATTATCAATTGTAGCACAAATTTGATTAACTGGTTGCGTAAATTGTTTTATAAGACCCCAAGCAGCCTTTGTTTTATTTGTGCTCCTATTGATGTACTTGATATTGGTTGATTTTTTCGAGTACTTTATTATCTTTTTGAGTAGTTTGCAATATGCCCTATATTTGTTTATATTTTCATCAGTACTATTTGCACAGGATTTCAAGTACCTACAGTTTCTTTTTATTTTTACTTGATATTGCTATACCTTTTGTTTTCCAGTTTGGCTTTTTTCTATGGCTTATTTTAAGTTTTTTTAATGGCATACACAGTTCAAAGATAAGTGTGAAGAGTTCAATTAATTCTTTGTAAGCTTTATTTGGGTCCACCTCGTTGTAAACATTAGCAAAACTAAGTTCAGAAATATAATTTACAAATTTGTTTAAGTTAATATCAATGTTCCTTTTTTCAACAAACCAGTGGCTAGAACTGTTTTGACGGTTGGAGTCCATTCAGGCGGTCTACAACTACGATACCTATTTCACACGAATGAAACAAAAATAAATCAGCTTCATTAGAAGTTCCAAGCAACCTCGACTAGGTACTTATATCTTATTAGGCGGCCATCTTGAATCGATATTAACCAAACATAGCTAAGAACCACAACACGGAAACTAACCTTCAAATAAAAAACCGCATTGAAATCGATCCATGCGATTGAGCTCTACGCTACGGTGCCACAGACAGACACACAGGCATACAGACAGACATCGACGTCAAACGTTTAACACCCTTTTTTTGGCCGGAGGTTAAAAATACCTTTAGTAATGTTTTTTAAATTGATTGTGATAGTAGGGTTACATTCAATGTTAAAATGTTCAGATGTAGAAAGTCAACCATCAGTACTTTTGTACATTTCGTAGAATTTCAAACTATTTTCACTTCTTTATTAAAATAATTTATTCTTTGCGAAGTTGCGAAATGTCTACAACAGACTGTCGGCTTTTGTCGGCGTTTGCCGCCGCGCCGCCGGTGTGCCGCGAATGCTTTGTGCGCTCGCCGACCGCCCGACTGATGCGAGCCGCGAGCCGCACCGAAAGGCGAGCTTAGAAATCGTCAAAAGATTATTTTCAAAGTTGGGGGTTCCGTCATATTTTATTTAATGTTTTAATAGTTTTACCTTGACAAAGAAAACATACGTAAGGCTGAGCACGGGAAATCGTGAGTCCGGTTCTCGGCTTGGTCGATATTTGAATTATAAACAAGTACCTAGTACCTAATAATAGTAGTAGTAGGACACTTCGGCAGAGTCCGTCTGGGAAGTACCACACCTTTGCCAGTTATTTTACCGCCAAGTAGTATTGTGCAAGCATAACTGTGTTCCGGTTTGAAGGGCAATGTTTCCAGTGCAATTGCAGAGCATAGAGATATAAGATCTTAGATCTCTGGCTGACGAGCGCAGTGCAGTGCTGCAGGTAGTGATTTGGACTCTTCTTGTTCCAATAGCTGCGTGTCACTGTGCTGTTATGTGGCAGGCATGTTGCTTACCATCAGGCACATGTGCTGCACGTCTCGTGACTCTTTAATTTAAAAAAATTGGCAGTCATAGGAACTGCCGATAAAAGTGAAAACTTATAACTCAGAATTTGATAGCTTACTTTGGAAACTACAAGGGTGTAACCAGAGGGCGTGGCTTGGCCATCATGACATGATTGACATGGCCATCGGGAAATGCGACAGCATTTTCCATTGGCTCAGGCATTTCTAGATAGCCATGCCATGATGGTCAGGCCACGCCCTTCCAGCATTTTCCATTGGCTGACGCATTTCTAGATGACCAATGGCCATGGTCTCGAGTTTACCCGAAGGTTTCTTATCATACCCGAGCGTGACGCTAGAATTCAATTCACAGCCCACGAAAAATATGTCTAGGCGCGCCTAAAGAAGTTTTCACTTTAAAAAAAATGTTGCTTACCATCTGGCACATATCCTGTTCGTCTGGTCAGGATTCATTGTAAAAAATGTATGCGCGATTTTACGCGACTTTAATTATTTACGTGCTTTGGGGGTTTTAAAGTGCGGAACCCTAATTGTCCAATTTGAATTTTTTAGAAATATTTGTGATTTTAATGTTTGAGTTGAAAGTTTAGTGTTCAGTTACTGTCTAGCGTCGTTGGTGGTTTGTTGTTGTTTGTTTTTATCGCAAAATTGATATCTACGATGTCATGACTGTACCTAGACATGATAGGTAGTCGCCATGAAGAACGTGAAATTTGCCGCCAACGTCCGAACAGCGCGGGGCGTTGACCTGCCACAAAATGAAGGACGTCCCAGTCAACGTCCTTGGAGGCGAATTCTCCGCGCTGCCGTGCCGCAAGCGCATTGGATTTCAGTGTTGGATACCGAAATGAATACCTATGTTCATGTGTTGTGTTGTTGTGCGGCGAAATTTTAGTGCTACTGTAGGTATCTTCCATATTTATTACAGAGTTTAATTAATAAAATTAATTATTCAAATTTTTTATTTGACTTTGACTCAAACATGTACCTACCTACTTAGTTGTATTTAATTTGACATTATTTCCTGTTTAATGTTGTTTGAAGGCTTATTAGGTACTTACATTTGACAAAATTTAGTCGACTGAATTCAGGAGCAAGTAAGAAACAAGCAATACTCGCTTCTGAATTTACTAGGACAGAATGTTATAACATTTCACTAAATCCAGTAGCGACCAAGGTTAGTCGACTAAATTTAGCAAAGAGTAATAAGTATTTTGGTTGGTGCTTTTCGAAGTCATGTGCGTAATGCCGCTAACTTAAAACGGTGACGGAAAACATCGTGAAGAAACCAACATGCACCTTGAATATTTCGAGGGCATGTGTCATCTGCCAACCAACCCGCACTGGGCCAGCACAGGGTGTATTATGGCCTTGACTATCCTTGGGAGAGAAGACCCCGAGTCCCAGCAGTGGGAACATTCACTGAGTTGTTTATGCAATAGCTTCCACACCGAATAATTGTCATCTGCTCGATTTCTATGCTATTTAGGTAGGTTTTTCAAACGACAAATATACCTAGGTCGAGAGACGGCGCGCGGCGGTGCGGCACGCGCGTTTGAAGGCGGCGCGGCGCGGCGGGTTCACTGACCGCTAGTGAGGGTTGTCAAATAAAATTTTAATCAACGGATTTTTAACTTTGTATAAAAAAAAATGTTGTGCTTTCGTGTCTAATATTCACATATGTGATTCGATACTTAGTATAGATTAAGTACCATAAATATTGTTGGACCTTTCCGCCACACGTTGTATATACATATACAATATACGAAATATAACAAATAATGAATAGTATATTAAATTTAAATCTGACTAATATTATACGCGGGAAAGTGTAAGCGTATGGATGTATGTTTGTTACTTTTTCACGCGAAGCCTACTGAAGGGATTTCTATTAAAATTTTGCGGGTTTTTTATTTTTTATTGACAAATTGTCTCACTGATGAAAATATATAAACCAATCGGGCCTGGTCTGCCATTTTTGAAGGGTGTTTTTATATCTTTTTTTTTTACGAAGTCTTCAGCTATATTGTGTACTTCTGCTCTTGACAAGCCCCAATCCCATTTTTCCATATGCGAAAACAATTCGCAAGTTTAATTTCTGATTCTATTAGAATAGCTGGTGCTCGCCCAAGAGTGTTATTTATTATCCCGGATTTTTTAAGAATCATCACAGAGCGTGGATGTCGGGATGCCATAGATTTTTGAAGCTTTAGCGTATGAGACTTCCTTGCTAAAAGACAATATAAAAATAGTCATGATTAGGAAAAACTAGCTGTACCCTGCATAATCGTTCAGTTATCGAGATAAATAGTGACAGCTAAATTATCTACCTACAGATGTGAACATCCCTACTTTTATGGCCATACTCATATTAATACTAATATTATAAAACCTTTGCAATCCTAAGCGTGTGTTTCTCATCTTCACAAAAAGCCCGATTGATAAAATTTTGTTTTTAGGACATTTCACACTTAGAGGGATGAGCATAAGCCACCTTTCATCATTATAGAAAGGTCTCATTTTGGACTACGCAGGAGCAATCGCGAACGAAGCTAGTTAAACATATAGACTACAGGCCCGTGAACAAAATTTACGTAGTAAATGAACCACCAGGAGACCTATGTAGGATGATAGAAGGGTATAAAGTAAAAAGATTCAGCACTATGCCGTCACTTGTAAGCTGTCCAACTGAGTGTAATTGAAGAGGGGGGGTTCCAATCCTCGATCATTTCTCCTTGTCGCATTATTTTTGTACGGCGTTGCGGAATAATAGATAAGAAGAGGTATTGAAACTATAAAAAATATAAATTTTTACTTTTTAATTATTAGTTTGTCGGAAAAATTTACAGAGTACGAGTCATTTACAGAGTAAATTTGGTCATTTGATTAAGTACGGCATTGGTTCCATACAGTTTAAATACCTCTTCTAATCAATTATTTCGCAATTACGTACAAAAATCATGCGACATGGAGAAATGGTAGAGGGTTGCAACCCCCCCTCTTCAATTACACTCAGTTGGACAGCTTACAAGTGACGGCATAGTGCTGAATCTTAATACTTTACACCCTTCTATCATCCTACATAGGTCTCCTGGTGGTTCATTTGACCCGTAAATTTTGTTCACGGGCCTGTAGTCTAATATTTATAATACGCAGTTCATGGCTTAAATAAATTTAATTTGAAAATCCTAAAAAACAAAGGTTTTGAAAGTTTGACAATCACTTTTATTTTATCCACGAGTCAAGATCGGACAACATTCATCCGTTCTTTGACTGTGCGGGGGAACACCGGATATTTGCGTACGATTACTCTAGGCAGGTTAGGATCACATCAATCTAGATATTATAACATGTAACTTAGTATTCTGACAACATCACTAACGAAATAAGCATAGGTATAACACAAAACACAACCTAAAGTTCAAGGGGAAAGATCGGATATGACAAAAAAACAGAAAATTACAATTTTTTCGTAAATTCCGCACTGCACATGTCTGTTTTGCCGGAGCGACAAGCGGAAGCTGAGGGTCGCGGGATAATGAAATGGCGCTCTGTTTAATCTTGTCAGTGTTTGAAAATTTTGCCAAATGAGATAGATATTTAATTCATACGGTCTTACCCCACCGCCGATCTTACCCCAACGCACCTTACTGTTCGCACCTTTGGGATGGGTCGGCTAAGTATCAGCTTGAGGCTCTGGAATCGATTGAAAGGCGTGCCAAAAGGCTCATGGACATAGACACCCTAGTGCGGAAAAGACTTCAAAGTCTTGAACATCGCCGCAAAATTGCTAGCTTATCGGTTTTTTATCGGATAGAATAGAATAGAAAACTCTTTATTAAAAAGCCACACACATACATACAAAAAAACAAAAGAAACTTAAAGATAACTTATGCTAGACATTTTAATTGGCGGCCTTATCGCTTAGAGCGATCTCTTCCAGGCAACCGTGTACGGATAGGATATTATACAGTAATGCGGCGATAGACGGTAGAGAAGCAGTCAGCCACAGGGCCGGATCTGCCATATGGCTTTTTGGGCTTCAGCCCAGGGCCCCGCGGATCCAAGGGCCCCCAGCTAAGTCAAGTCAAAGTCAAAAATAGACTATTATGAGAAAAACCATACTTTTATTAAATTAAACAGATCGTATGGTGTTCTCTACCAATCCTATGATTAATTAACCTAGTTGGTGATGAATCCAAGAAAGTTGAAACAGATATCGTAATTTTTTTTGGAGTAGTGAAAAAACTTTACTTACGTCTACTTTTCTGCTCAACACATATATGGCAATTGTTATGTCGTGAAATAAAACTGAAGTTTACTTTGTAGACTAAGTATAATTTACATTCTCTTTGAGCCAGGCTAGATAGGCTTAAAGCTTTAAAACAACTATAATAACATTACCTATACAAAATTTTAAAAGTTTCAGTGAAAATGAAGAGGAAAACCTGATTTCCAAAAAGAGGCAAACACATAATCTGTTTTAATAATCTGGCAAAACTCGAAACTGCAATTTTGATTTAATTTTTTGAAGAAATTTAAATTAGTTACTAAAAATACAGAGCCCAGAGGTTAAGATATTTGTGAAAGATATAAGTTACCTAATTGGGTCATTAAAACAGTTTGTTAGCAACATAGGGCACCAATCAGATCAGGATTGCGACCCAAAAAATTAGGTACAAATGTGGAAACTAACAATAGTGATGTAACTAAAATACCCATAATATCAAAGTATTGTATGATGAACAAAAATCACGCGGAAACGACCGATTCAATTGAAATGAAACTTGGTGTGACTTAAGTTTATACTTAAAGCGTTGGTACCTAGACATTTTTTCTCCAAATTCGGCATGGTCTTCTCGAGAGAGGGGGTCAAAGTATGAATGCGTATTCGGTCGTCCAATGCGTATTCGGCTCCAAGCTCTGTTTAATACAATCCTCCTTACCAAGAGAATGCCGAATGCAAAAATAGATAAAATAATGCAAAGTCAAAGTACTTTATTCATAAATATACTATATATTTACACGTCATGCATAAAAAGCGTGGTCATTTTGTTCATAAAAAAAGTCGAAAAAACTATTTGGAAGAACTATCGGTCGATATCTTTGTTAAGTCATGTCTATAAGTATTTTCAAGGGTTATCACGAATCGTCTGGTGGGAAGTCTCGACAAGCTCCAACCCCGGAACAGGCCGGATTTTGAAGCGGGTACAGTACCGTAGACCACATGCGCACAGTGCGGCAGATTGTCCAGAAGACCAAAGAGTAAAAACGATCTGTATGTTTAGCGTTTATGGACTTCGAGAAAGCATTTGCCTCGATCGAAATCTGGGCTGTTCTGGAGCCCTTACACTTACAACAGTGTCAAGCCGACTGGCGATATTTCGAGGTGCTGAGATGTCTGTATGACGCCGCAACGGTACTCTGATACTGGCCACGTGGCTTAGTTGGTAGTAGCTCTGCCTGCGAAGCCGAGGGTCGTGGGTTCGATTCCCACCCAGTGCAAAATATTTGTGTGATGAATTCAAATGCTTGCACTGTGTCTGGGTGTTTCTATGTACAATAAGTATGTATTTAAAACTATATAAGTATTATATCAGCTAACTGGCCGCCATCACACAAGCTTTGCTTATTTTGGGGTCAGATGGTGTTGTGTGTGAATTATCCACCAATATTTATATTTATAACTGTCTAAATCCAAAATCAGCTGACGAAACATGTCTATCTTCGTCAAGGGGTGGAGGCAAGGAGACGTGATTTCCCCAAAATTGTTCTCTAACCCTCGAAAACCGCTCGAAAATACCTTTAAACACTGGATTGAGCTAGACGTGGCATGCATATAAATGGCGAGTAGATACATCTCTCACCTACGATTTATTGACGACATCGTCATAATGGCTCAATCGTTGGAGGATTTACAGTTGATGTTGAATAGCCTAGCTGATGCTTCTCAACGTATAGGTCTCCAGACGAACTTGGATGATCTTGGTTAGATTATGGTTAACGAGTAACTCCGGGACCGGTTGCTATAAAAGTCGATATGTGGCGATATTTCGATAGTGAGGTCATGAGAAGGATTCAGCTGGGCTGGGTAGCATTTGGCAAACTAAGTCCTTTCTTTTCGTCGACTACCCCACAATGTCTAAAGACAAAAATCTTCGATCAGTGTGCTACTTGTCATGACCTACTGTGCCAAAACGTAGACACTAACAGCTTAAATAAAAGTCGCACAGTCGCACAACTATGGAACGAGCTATGCTTGGAGTTTCTCTGAGGTATCGAATTCAAAACCAAATGATTCGCCAGAGAACCAAGGTGAAGTGAAGTGACACTGAAGTGGCAATGGACCGGACATATCTGTCGCAGAACCTATAACCGTTGGAGTAGACGTGTTCTTGAGTGGAAACCGCGAATCGCCAAACGTAGTGTAGGACACCCTGAAACTAGATGGAGTGACGATATACGGAAGACAGCAGGCATTGGAAGCAGACGTAAAGCTGAGGACTGGGCTGAATGGCAAACTATGAGAGAAGCCTATGCAGCAGTAGATAGATAGATAGATTAACTCTTTATTGCACTTAATAAGTATTCAAAGTTACAAAAAATATATACAATAACTAAATAAAATAAAGTAACAATTGGCGACCTTATCGCTAAAAGCGATCTCTTCCAGGCAACCGCTGAATAGAACAGGATTTGTTGATGACGATGAAAATAAAAAATATTGTCGTGTTTTTTTCTTATATTTTGAGTAACTAAGTGGGCCCCTAAGTAGTATTAGCCCAGGGCCCCCTAAACCTACGGTCCGGCCCTGGTCAGCCAGGTTTCCGAAACCAAAATGCCGTGAATGTTTTTGTTGTTAAGGGTTGCTTGTATGTCTGCTATATGGCCAGGGATGCTTTGGGCATTTATGTGGATACCTAAGGTTCAGGTTTCGCGGTACATCAGAAAATTGAGTCTCTAGTAGTTCCGAAAGGGTTGGAATATTAATATAACTATTATCTGCACTACTGTGGACCGAGGACGTCTCGGAAACTAAGTTGTCACCATCGACAGAGTCATCACTAAGAATGTCTAACATTTGGTACTTGTATATAGATAAAAATATTATAAAGTAAACCTACTACTAACCAGCCCCGGATCTTCAAAATTTTTTGGGCGGGGCAAAATCTGAAAAATGGCGCCCCCACCTACTTATCTTTTATTTTTCTTTCGTTACTATGGGTCAATGCATCTACTCATGACCGCTATGTAGGGACATATCGGGTCGACACAAAGGGCCTTAAAATTACCACTATTAAACTGAAATGAGCCAAACATACGCTCGGACTCAGCCAGCTCATTCCTTTCTGTTATTTTGGCTTGTGTTTTATTGTGGATGTCGGTTAAATTGACCCAATATCGAAATTATCAACTGCCTATCAAAATGAATAAAAATTGGCAGTTATAGGAAATGCCGATATAAGCGAAAATTTATAACTCAGAATTTGATCGGTTACTTTGGAAACTACACGAGTGTAACCGGAGGGTGCGTCTAAGTCATCATGGCATGACTATCTAGAAATGCGTCATAATTTCCCATTGGGTGATGCATTTCTAGATAGCCAATGGCTATGGTCCCGAGTTTACCCTAAGATTTCTTGTCATACCCGAGCGTGACGCTAGAATTCAATTCACACCCCATGAAAAATCTGTCAAGGCGCGCCAAAAGAAGTTTTCACTTCAAAAAAATGTTGATGAATGTTCTTAATAGACCCGCTGCTACCTGTTTTGTTGCCCGAGTGCAGTACAACTTCAATAGTTGTAAGATGCATTCGACCTTCGGGCTCTGGCACCACCATTGAAAGGAAATAATTTGATCGCCCCTATAGAAGTCATCAGAGTTAGGACGAGTCTAAGATGAAGAAGTCACCTGGCTACGCTGGTATACCTACTGCTGCTAGTAAAAGGATGCCGATATAAAGCTTGGTGTGTCTGGCCGAATATTCAATGCATTCTTCAAACTAGACATTTTCCCTCAATATGGAATACTTGCAAGGTAAATAGTACTACCAAAACTTGGCAAAGACCCTGCCTCTTTTTGGCGATGAAAGCGCGTACATACATACATACTCACGCAACTAACACAGATTGTTGCTAACAGAGTTTCTCGGACACAGGAGCTTCTCGATTCACAGCCAGGAGGATAGGATGGATCGACAGATGGCGCAGCGTTGTAAATGTTGTAGCGTTGTAGGAAAAACGGCTGCACTACGAACAGGCCTAAATAGAATGCATCTTTACCACTACTACTGTAACTTCGTAAACAGGCCATCAGGTGGGAACGCACAGTCAAATGAGCGCCCACATCAACCCAGACTTGAGTATGCACTCTCAAAACAGTTACGAAGTCTAGCAAGCGAAGGCGGGTCGAGTATTGCTGGGGCTCCAAGCTGCTGCTAGGAATCAAACTGGGCAAATACTAGACCTACATTCGTACAGGTCTTACCTAAAGTGCGACCAGTAAAAAAAATAGACTTCAAGTAAAGTATAATGTCTCCCTGAGGATGATTCCAGAAGCCGGCCGATACTTATGAAATGTTGTGATCGCCCAAGATTTGAACATCGAAACGGTGGAGGTGTGGTTAGTCTGGCACGCCATGTGCTTGACTACGCAGACTTATGGGCCACATTCACACCGACAAAACATCTGCCACACCATACCATCCTGATGTACGTACTTAACGTACTTTCCCTCGTGATCTCCTAGCCGAACAAGAAAAAAAAAAGAAAGAAAAGAGGCGATGACTCCATAGGAGACAGAACCTAGTGAATATAGATCCCCCATGCCTTGACGCAGCCTACGAGAACGTTAACGCACAGATAAGAAAATAGTTTCGTTAAGGGCGCAAAAGTGCTGATACTCACCCGTGCCGTGCTATGCAGAAGCTTGCACCACATTATCCCAGGAGTGTATCGCCTGAATAAAGAGCCAGTAAAGAGGTTCGTCTTGAAACCGGTGCCTAGCCTCCCCCAAATTGAGGAAAGAAGAATTCATGATGATAATTTTGGATCGAAAATTATGACGATGATTTGAAATACGTGATGAGTTCAGTTAGTGAGCTCAGTTGCTTTACCGGGGTGTGGCGTGACGCCCGTGTGCGGTGTACGCTTTGCACTGCGGCTTCCGCTGGCCTTGCGGGTCTGCCGCATAACCAAATCTTCTTTGACTTTGCTATTGCTGTTTCTATAATTTCAAGCGAAAAGAAAAAAGAGAACAAAGTCAAAGCTAAGGCAGTTTCAGTTAGGCGGTAGGTACGTTAGTTCTATACGGTCTTTCCAGCAACTTTGCCACTGCAATGTACGGTTTCTGCAAGCGAGCGGGAGCGTATTTTGAACTATGTATGGCTACACACCACGCGCCCCGCGTATAACGTGGTTCGTGTGCTGTACACAAGTAGACCTGGGTTCGATTCGAGTTGATATTATCACAGTAAAAGAACAGTGAAAGTTATATACTTGTGCCAGTATAATTTTTTTTGTGGTCAAATTTAAGTCAATGTTTTGAGTTGCACATTTGTCTATTAAAGGCGAGTTTTGGCGCCCCCCCCTGAACTTGGCGCCCGGGGCACGGACCCCGGCTTGCCCCCCCCTAGATCCGGCACTGCTACTAACTACTATAATAAAATTATAATAGAAAATAAAATACAAAAATTGTTTCACTAAACAAATTGCAATATCACCTGCCGGGATATGCTGAATAAATAAGAAAGAATAACATAACAAAAAAAAAACATAAAAACGAAATAATGCAAGATAAGCACAGTATAGCGCACTTAAACTATTATTAGACAGCCAACTTACATTGAACGAAGCTGTATGAAATTGTGGGAAAAAACAGTGATAAAATATTAAAATTATTCTTACAATATTAAAAGAAAAAAAGGCCAAAAATTTTACCACATAAATAAAATAAAAAAAGTAAATCAAAAACATACAACTGTCAATGTCACATACGTCAAATAAACTTGCTAGTTGCTAGTGTGGAAGATCCACAATATAAATACACCTTCATACACGGATACACTTCGGAAAGTGTGCGGCTGATCTGCATGATCTAATTCCACCTTGCCCTTTTTTCTATCGGACTTCTCGTTCTCGTAGCTCGAAGGGACGGCACAGGTTCATGGTTGATTTTCCAAAGACACGAACAAAGAGATTTGACTCTACTTTTGTGATAAGAACTTCTAAGCTGTGGAATGAGTTGCCTGAGTGGGTTTTTCCTGATGGTTATAATCTTGGTGTCTTCAAATCGAGAGTGAATCGGTTTCTTCTAGGTAAACACGCTCCATCGTAGATCGTCGCTTTACAACAGGCGAGATGGCGGTCAAGTGTAAACCTACAAAAGTTAAAAATATATTTTCATTTTAAACATTTATTTTGCAAATGTATATATATATATACTCTACTTACAAAAAGATAAATTAAAACATGTTTAAAAAACCTGTTGCCATGTCCGGGTTTTGGGCTCTAAAATCCGGGGTTTTGACAAGTCTTATCATGGTTGCCAAACTTTAGAGATGGCATGGATTGCCATCTCTAAAATCATCTATAATCATTTTAAAATAGTTTTTCTCTAGCATGAGTTAATTTATGAGATGTGATGCTCTATAATCAGACATACCTATCACATTCAAATGGTTTTCCACCAGTATGTTTAAATTTATGCAATTTTAAACTGTTTGCATGTGATGCTCTATCACATTCAAATGGTTTTTCCCCAGTTTGGGTATATTTATGCTGTTTAAAATTACTTGTCAATGATGCTCTATAATGACACATCACAATCAAAATGGTTTTTCCCCAGTATGTTTTAAATTATGCTTTTTTAAATGACTTGCCTGTGATGCTCTATAATCACACATATCACATTCAAATGGTTTTTCCCCAGTATGGGTTAATTTATGCCTTTTTAAATTACTTGCCAATGATGCACTATAATCACACATATCACATTCAAATGGTTTATCCCGAGTATGGGTTAATTTATGCTGTTTTAAATGACTTGCATGTGATGCTCTATAATCACACATATTACATTCAAATGGTTTTACCCCAGTATGGGTTAATTTATGCTGTTTTAAATTACTTGTCTGAGATGCTCTATAATCACACATATCACATTCAAATGGTTTTTCCCCAGTATGGGTTAATTTATGCTGTTTTAAACTACTTGTCTGAGATGATCTATAATCACACATATCACATTTAAATAGTTTTTCCCCAGTATGGGTTAATTTATGCAATTTTAAACTTTTTGCATGTGATGCTCTATAATCACACATATTACATTCAAATGGTTTTTCCCCAGTATGGGTAAATTTATGCTGTTTTAAATGACTTGCATATGATGCTCTATAATCACACATATTACATTCAAATGGTTTTTCCCCAGTATGGGTTAATTTATGCTGTTTTAAATTACTTGTATGAGATGCTCTATAGTCACACATATTACATTCAAATGGTTTTTCCCCAGTATGGGTTAATTTATGCTGTTTTAAATGACTTGCATATGAGGTTCTATAATCACACATATCACATTCAAATAGTTTTTCTCCAGTATGGGTTAATTTATGGTGTTTTAAATTAATTGTCTGAGATGCTCTATAATCACACATATCACATTCAAATGGTTTTTCCCCAGTATGGGTTAATTTATGCCTTTTTAAATATCTTGCCTGAGATGCTCTATAGTCACACATATTACATTCAAATGGTTTTTCCCCATTATGGGTTAATTTATGCTGTTTTAAATAACTTGCATATGATGCTCTATAATCACACATATTACATTCAAATGGTTTTTCCCCAGTATGGGTTAATTTATGCCTTTCTAAATTACTTGTCTGAGATGCTCTATAGTCACACATATTACATTCAAATGGTTTTTCCCCAGTATGGGTTAATTTATGCTGTTTTAAATAACTTGCATATGATGCTCTATAATCACACATATTACATTCAAATGGTTTTTCCCTAGTATGGGTTAATTTATGCTGTTTTAAATGACTTGCACATGATGCTCTATAATCACACATATTACATTCAAATGGTTTTTCCCCAGTATGGGTTAATTTATGCTGTTTTAAATTATTTGCCCATGATGCTCTATAATCACACATATCACATTCAAATGGTTTTTCCCCAGTATGGGTTAATTTATGCAATTTTAAACTGTTTGCCTGTGATGCTCTATAATCACACATATTACATTCAAATGGTTTTTCCCCAGTATGGGTTAATTTATGCCTTTCTAAATTACTTGCATGAGATGATCTATAATCACACATATTACATTCAAATGGTTTTTTAAATTTGCTGTTTTAAATTACTTACTAGTGATGCTCTGTAATCACACATATCTCATTCAAATGGTTTTTCTCCAGTATGTTATAATTTATGCAATTTTAAACTGTTTGAATATGATGCTCTATAATCACACAAATCACATTAAAATGGTTTATCTCCAATATGTTTTAATTTATGCAATTATATAAACTGTTTGCCCATAATGCTCTAAAATTGCACATCACATTCAAATGGTTTTTCTCTTGTATGGGTTAGTATGTAGACTCTCAAGCGGCATTGATAATATGATATGTGACTGGCCTCGTGGCTTAGTGCGTAGTAGCTCTGCCTGCGAAGTTGAGGGCCGTGGGTTCGATTCCCACCCAGTGCAAATATTTGTGTGATGAATTCTTATGTTTGCACTGTGGTCTGGGTGTTTCTATGTATAATAAGTATGTATTTAAAAACTATATAAGTATTATTACAGCTATCTGGCTGTAATCCAAATGTGGAGAACAACTGGAGAAACAAGGTTTATTCTCCAGTATGGGTTGGTACAAATATGGTTTGTCAAGCTTGTATGTGAGTTTCAATGTGGTTTTCTACTACACATTTTAATACCTACACATATTGATTTTCTCTAGTGACATTTTTTGTTCCTATATAAGACCTTGTTTAAGTGCTTTATAATAACACAAATTATCGCATTGCAAAGTTTTTCCTTCGGACTGTATTTGGAAACATGTGTTTATATCACTGGGTGATGGTGTTGTGCTGCCGCATATGATGTGACTGTGGTCCTTTCGTGAAGGCAGAGGACTTACAGCTATAGGTACAGTCTCGTCTAAGCTGCTGGAAGTATTATTTGGTGACAATGCTCCTTTCTATATGCTCCATTAGCCCAGGGACACCCAGCATTCTGTAATAACAGAAGGTTAATATACATTATTAATAACAAACATAATAAATTAGTTCAGTATTTCAGTTCCCCAGTAGCTGCCATCTACAATACAATGTGTAAACTGCTTATTGTTGCATGCTAAGGATAGGGATGTGGTGAAAATAGGTTACGACTTTGTGGCTTACATTTTTTGAGAATTGATTCACTCTGTGTTTACTGTGGGGTGTAAATGTTTACGGACTATTCACATTTCACATGTTTGGTGTCATCTCTCACTCTCTTCAATAAGTCACGTCTGTTAGGAAGCTCCTTGATCAATGCTGACCGTGGCTACACTTGTAACTCAGGACCACTTTCGTTAGTTTCGTAACATCTAAAGCTGCCTATACATACTGGCCGAGTGGATGAGTGGAGGCCAACGCCAGTGTGTGGAGCTGTGGAGGGTCGTTTTCTGATGACTCGCGTCGCTCGCCTCGCTGGCCGCTGGCCGAGTGACGGCAAGTGGCCAAGGCCAGTGTGTATAGGGCTGTTTTGTCTCGACTCGTCTCTCGTGACCGGTGTCGGTTTTTGTGCACAAAACAAAGGCGCTCGGCGAGTAGCGTCCTGTTCTGTGTTCTCCTATTGGCTTAGGTACCTCGCTTTTGCGTTCGCTGGTCCAGTGTGTGGATGCTACTTTTTGTCTCGTGCCGTTTTGTCGGCGCTCGCGTTGGCTTGGGCTGGGGCAGTGTGTGGATGATACGTTTTGTCTCGTGCCGTTTCGTCGACACTCGCGTTGGCTTGCGCTGGGCCAGTGTGTATAGCTAAATAGCTTTAAGCAGCTTCACAAGCTAACAACAAATATTCAATTGAGAAAACTATGTAAGTACTTTAACTCTTTCCACAATTCTTCCACACTCCACAGTGGCACACCCCGGACACTCGGCCTAATCAGTGTTGCCGTTTTATATTTTAAAAAAATGCTAACTTTTCGCCCGAATAATGCTAGAAAATGCTAAATACAATTTAAAAAGTGCTAAATAAAATGCCAATTTGATTTAAAGTATTTATTCATCAAAAAACAATATATGACTCTTCTATTTTGAACAATACCTGATGGTAAAGTATTAATAAGTCATATATCTAAATCTTAGTCATCTATTTCGAAAAATATCTGAAGGTCATCAACTTGTTCGTCTTTTTCTTGTTGTGACGTTGACGGGCCACTATCATCAGTCGCTGCATGTTCTTTAATACCCTTAATGTTTTTCAGCACGTCATCAGGAATATTATAAGAATTGCAACATTTTCCTGATCTTCGGAGTCCATATCTGACATACAGTATTGAGTTTAGTGTCGTCAACGACATCCGATTCCTCAGTTTAGTTTTCACCACATTCATTTGACTAAACACTCTCTCCACTTCTGCATTGGAGTGTGGAAGACAAAGGATAGACATCACTAAAGATGCCAACTCGTGAAATGGATTGTTATCGGCACAGTCTTTGTACTCACATACCTCTGACCAGAACTCTATCGTCGAATTTTTGTTTTTCCAGTCTATGTGACTAATGTTTCTCCATTGTACCACAATACGCTCTATATCGACTGCGTTACAACCAAACTCTTGAGCAATGTCAACAATTTCTGGTTTAATTGCTTTCAAAGTTTCCCGTACAGAAAACATATTCATTTTTCTCAATGTTTGAATATTTACTGGCAACCTTGATCGCATTTCCTGGACGAGCTTCAATGTAAATTGTTTACAGCGATGTCGTAGATTCTGAACTGATTCTGATGAAAGTTGGTATTCCGTAATTCGACGTTCTACACTGAAACCCATGTATGGAGATGGATCCAGGTAACTGGTGATGTTATCTGTCAGAATATTTACTATGGCTGATGCTGTTGGCATCAAAATTCGCCTTGCCACCGACTCAACCAATTCAACCAAGTCATTTAGAAGTTTGGTCGGGTCTCTGTCATTGCTTTCGAAATTCTTATTCACTTTTTGTACTTCATCTAAAATTGGTAACAAATATAGTAGATGCAGATGATTGATGGGATCATTATACATAGAGTAAAGCATTTCTGCCATGTAACAGTTTTCTTTTTGTTTCATAATTTCAAAATGGGTTTTCAGTTCTAACCATTGATCTACTATTCTACGGACAGCAGGTTCAATGGACAACCACCTGGTATTACACATTTGAGTAATTTTTAGAGGTTCTTTGCCACAGTTTATAGTTTTATAAAGTTCCTTGTAGAACAATTGTCTATTAGAAGAATGGCTAAACCAATTGTGGGTTTCTCGGATCAGGAACTCGATGTTTCGTGGTAGAGTTTCTTCAGATGCATGAGTAATAGCCAACTGTAAAGAATGACATAGGCACCGCACTAATACTAGATTATTATTGCCAGTTTCAGATTTCAGAAGGCTGTGCACGCCGTTGTTGACACCAGTCATAGAAGAAGCATTGTCGGTTCCAATCCCTATTAAATTGTTTATATTTAAATTTAATAGTGTAAATAGGGTCTTTATGCCATTGACTATGGCAATGGCTGTCCCGTTCTCAATTTCAACCAATCCTAAGAATGTTGTTATAATCTGTTTTTTGGTCTGGCTATAGTATCGGATTGACATACCGAGAACTTTTGTGACTGATATGTCTGTAGATTCATCTATTAATATGCTGAACTTTGCATGTCCAACATCTTTTATCAATTCAGATACAAAGTGCGGTGCCAAGACTTTATTTATAATATTGCTACATTTTGTTCTATGTAACTTCATGTTTTCTGTACTTCTACTGTCAGAAAATGTCTTTTTGCACAAATCCGATAGGTGATCCACCGTCAAAATTGCAGTATGCTCGCAAATAAAAAGTGCAAGATTGCCTTCCGCTTTCTGGGTATCAAGGCGGGTTTGAATTTTCGAAAAGTTAATTTTTGTTTGACTTTTCATGGGCTCAGCACACTTCACATGTTTACTTGTAGAAATATGTTGTTTTAAACAATACAGTTTTGCAATAATATTACACTTACAATATTTGCAGTAGGCTTTAGTGGCATCATCTTTGACCGGTGATAGCCAATCCTTAAACTCCCTCATCTGTTCCCATTCTTCACGATAATGTTGTGAATATTTGGGGGGCATTGTTCTCACCAAACTTGTATTTTAAAATGTTTTTGCGCGCAATCACTTTAGTTTTCCGCAAGCGTAACGTATTACCTATATAACTTGTGATGTGTCTGTCACTGACCGAACGAATGTTTGAGCAAAACATAAACAATCGACTAATCGGGAAAACCAGAACCATAACCAACAGAACCATCACCGAACCTCGAACGTACGAAATGATATCTCTTAACGATGGATGGGATTTCCCCTTAAGTATTTCTGAACGATGGTTAAAGTGTTGCCCTAGACAATGTTGAAAAAATGCTAAAATAATGCAATATGCTAAGTTCCAAATTAACATGCTAAATGAGAGGAAAATATGCCAAATTTAGCATTAAAAATGCCAAAACGGCAACAGTGGGCCTAATGGCCTAAAATCTATACAGACGGTGCAGTTGACATACCTACACTCACACAACTACGCATATGTCGTTCGAACACGTTTACGCATGTGTGCGTGTCATCTAGGGTTACTAAATTATTTTATGGAATAGCTGTGACCCGTGAGTTCACCTGCCTGTGTTAAGTGTCCTATAATCTTACCTAGTTAGTGTTCGATCGTGTGTAGGTAAATATAACTTTCATCAACAATCAGTTTGCTTATGCTGAAACCAGTCGGTTGCACCCGAACCGACTCATCCGATAGCGGTCCCGCTACCGAATGGTACGGAATCTGCGATTCACAACGCCAATCGGATTGGCGTAGGAATGTCTTTTGGCCAGACCAAAGACAAGCTATCCCACCTAGTTTTCGAATACAGATACAAATTTGGTAGAAAAGTTAACTCATGGTAGGAATATACAAATCGTCAAATAACTGTATTTCGGGTTTTTTTTTTGTGGTTTTGAATGACTTTTTTTACATAGAATTTGTATAATAAACGAGTAAATCGAACAATAACCTCTGGAAATTTGCATCTGCAACACAATAAATCATAGTTTACATTTTTCGTTTTACCTTCAATCTGTTGATGTTGTCAAAGTCAACGGAACTATTGTTTGTTTTGTTTGGAAATAACCAAATAACAACAAAAAGTAATAGCTTCATAGTGTGTGTCCATTACAGTTATATATAACAGATCTAAAAGTAACCACTAACAAAAGTATCTACACTCCACCGATCATCTGAATCAATAATCCTACATCTTCACTGCACATATGCCAGAAGTCTGTCATCAAACTGAAGACTACCTGAAGTGGATCGGTCATCTGAACCAAGACTCCTACCTACCTGTCATAGTACCTATAACTTTGGGGATTTTGTCCCACATATCTAGCTATATCTAAGTAAGTTTAATGTTTGTTAAATCACATGCCGTACACCGGCAAGGTGCTACTTTTATATACACCTACGGGGTCTGCGTTGTCATTATAGGGATTGGGGACCAATAAGTTCTGGCAGAAGTACATTTAAGTAACCTTTCCTTCATCTATAGATAGAACTAAAGTCGAACAGATAGGTACGAAAATACTGTTTGTTATGCAAGGACCAGAGGGGTTCGTGGGTCACCCCTTTTGGGCTGGCACAGTAATATTATAGACGCATGCACTTATCACACGGTCTTCTTACTTAGTTAGCTCCGACTATGTTTGTGACCACCACTGACCACTGGGGCCAAAGTTGTTTCCGCTCTTGCTGTTATATCGTTGTTTGACGTGATGTCTCGTATCTCCAATGTTTCTTTGTGGTTTCTTGGCTTTTTGCTCAAACAACAAACATGTTTCATATTTTCATCTCAAAAAATAAACAATATCAACAAATCAAATGTGGCAATAATCTATTTCTAGCAATTCTTTTGAGCACAAACTGCCAACTTTGAAAATTTCATAACCCAAAATTCCAAAAACTAAACACATATTACACACTAAAGTTAATAAAAACTCGTTTACTGTCCATAATCTTACATTAATATTGAGAAAAACAGAGAAAAATCAAGTAAATACAATAATCTGAAAATCGTATTTAGCTATCCACGACAAAAAAGCTGTCCGAATCCCATCCGATTAGAAAACAGCTGGTAGTCGGTTGCAAACGTCAAAAGTAATCGGAATTGGCGTTGAGAATCGCAAATTGCCCGAACCAGTCGGTAGAGGCCAGATTCCGTGGATCAGCCCGACCCGAATGGTTTCAGAATCGCTACGCAGAATAGCTTAACACAGTTTATAAAAATGATTCAATCTTTGTAGAAATCCTTATGAAATCAAAAATCTCTTATTCTTAACTTAAAATTGTGAACTTATCAAAACACAGTAGAAAAACGATTCAATCCTAGTATATTATATAGAAATTCTTATGAAATTAAAAATCTGTTATTCTTGTTTCGTTGAACAGATGAAAAAATTGGTACCTAAATTTAAATAACACAGCAACACAGCGTCATGGTCGTATTCTCATAGAAAATTGTCGTCCGATATAACCCTTCGTTGAGGGCTTCTCGCGTCCTTGCGGGGTAGGAAGCTTGAAACTGGCGGGGGGTGGGGAGTGTCCGTTCTATCTGTATTATCTATTCTATGACAGTGGCACAGACCACAGACCACAGACTAAGTAGAGAGATACTCTCAGACGGACATGTCGGGAACAAGGAACATTGGTCTATGGTTCTAGACTAAATTCACTTTATCTGTGCTGAAAATGATATGGCGCCATTTTTTTTATTTTTTTTTATTAAACAAACTGCATCAACACAAAGATCTAATTTGCCAACTCGTGCATTCGCGCCAGTAGGTAGGTATACAAATCATACATTATTTAATTTTTTACGCCTAAAAGGAACCAGTTTCTATAAGAAAAATATAGCGCAAATTGGCTTGATACATTTATTTCTTCTTGAACAATTTCTTTTAAAATGTTTTGCTCCGTAGGTACCAATAAACTTTCTGTTATTTAATTTTAACTACGATAGTGCGAGTCCAATGTTAGAGTCGGAAATCATCTTGATTAAGTTCCGCAACAGTTTTTTAGCAAAAGAATCACCACTTCACAGGAATATAAGTCATATTTGGAGTGTTTTTCTTTCCAATGTGGAAACGTATGTAACAGACTTATTTTCCGAAGTAACTGCAGCCTGGTACAATACACTTGTTATATAAATCTTAGGTAAAAAGGTGCGAAAAGAACATTTGCACCTAATAAAGAACAAAAATACACGAAAATGTAAACAATAATTATTATTTTGATCAACACACAAACGTCATATTGACCATAGATAAATACTATAAGTTTATGAAAAAAGTATACCAATAGTGTCATAGAGATGCCCGATAATGTGATAATTTTATCGTAATATCGAAACTAAGTCAAATATCGATACCTATTACAAAATTTGGGCTATGAGATGGGTTTCACATTTTGAAATGTCTCTCTGTGTGTGGATTATTTATTTATTTTGTATGCTGTAAAAAGTCTAAATTTTGCTTTTGACCTATGTGTAAATACTGTTTATTACTCAGTGAATGAAACTATTCCATAAAAAACATTGAATCACTTGGCCAATTTTCTTTCCTGCAGTCCTTACTTACCTTTGATCTCTGTGTTTTGGCTTGAGCATGGTTAAAAACAAATAGCAGTCATAGGAAATGCCGATAGTAGTGAAAACGTATAACTCAGAATTTGATAGCTTACTTTGTAAACTACGCGGGTGAAATCGGAAGGCGTCGCTTGTTCATGACCATCTAGAAATGCTGACGCATATCTAGATGGCCAGTGGGAAATGCTAACGCATTTCTAGTAGTGCTAGGACTCTTGGTAGAGTCCGCTTGGGGAAGTACCACACTTTTACCAGTTATTCTACCGCCAAGCAGTAATGGGCAAACCTTACTGTGTTCCGGTTTGAAGGGCAATGTTTCCAGAGAAATTACAGAACTTAGAGATATAACATCTTAGATCTCTGGGTGATGAGTGCAGTGCAGTGCTAAGTAATGAATTGGACTCTTCATGTTACAATAGCTGCGTGTCACTGTGCTGTTATGTGGCAGGTATGTTGCTGTTCATGTGTGTGTACCATCAGGCACATGTCTTGCTCGTCTCGTTGCTCTCTTTATTTAAAAAAAACATGGCCAGTGGCCATGGTTCCGAGTTTAGCTGAAGATTTTTTATCATTTGCGAGCGTAACGTTAGAATTCAATTCAAAAAGAAAGCCCACGAAAAATCTGTCTGTGGTGAGCCAAAAGTTTTCACATCAAAAATGACAACAAAAACACGGTTGAAGACAATGTGACAAATTTTAAATTTACAACCATAGAACAGACCGCGTTAAAAAAAAAACCGCGATAGTGTTTCAATACTATTAAACGAATACTATGAATTTGATCTAGTGACAATGACAATCGATAAACCGATACCGTCCATTATACACTTGACCGTTAGTAGAAGCTCAGAATTTGACAGCTCACTTTGGAAACGACGCCGGCGAAAACGGAGGGTGTGGCCATGGTCCCGAGTTTACCCGAAGATATCTATCATTCCCGAGCGTGATGCTAGAATTCGATTCACAGCCCACGAAAAATCTGTCTGAGGTGCCTGAATTTTTCACTTTAAAAGAAGAAAATAGTACGGTATGTGTCCTACCTGTGGTCTATCATGCGAGACACGCCGCAGTACACCGTGCTGAGTAGTAGCATCGCTTGAGTCGCGTACACTACGCTCGATTTGCTCGCTCGTCGATACAGGTAATACTGGAGAAGAAATTAACACGTTGGCTGTCCACGTTGATTCAGTCAAGTGACACGCTACGTCCAATTTTTTTTTTAGACTAAATGAATAAAAATGATGCTACTAGCTTCTTGAAATAACGTTTTTACCTCCAGGGTTTTTGAAAATATATTACAGGCTGAATTTCCGCATGCCCTATATGTAGTGCACGGACTCCTCGGCTTAATTTTTGTGCACTGTATGTAGTGCACGGACTCTGCAGCTTTCATTTAGTGCACTATTTTTGAGGGTACCTGTGTTTTTGGTATTTTTTTTGCGTGGGGCATAGACAAAAAAGTGTCAGACTCAACTAACAGCCGTCAAAAAGTTTTACTGTAGGTAAAAATTGTGGGTATTCTCCTATGTGGGATAGGCTTCTGTTTGCCCTATTATAACGAATGCCATTAAAACTGTGTAAAGTGTTTTATTTTTCATTATAATTACAACAAGTTTTGTTTGTTTTCATTACTAATTTTGCAATAAAACATAAATAATTTTGATTTGGCCTGTTATTTTACTTTTTGTTTTCTACCCACATCAACTGCCGTACAAATTATTAATAAATTCCCGTATGTCCTTCGTGGGTTTTTTTATACACTTCCTAATCCACACGTCCATCTCAAATTCAAAACTGTTATTCGTACGTCCAGTTCAAGAAATCGCGTTTAGTTTGAGCGGAGTGGTGTCCTATATATAGTGCACGGACGCCATGGCTAACTTCACAATGCCCTACATATAGTGCACGGACAGCCAACGTGTTAATTGTTGTTTTAAGTCATCACGGTTGGTCACCGCACTAGGATCATTAAAATTGCAGGATATTTACTCTAGTTATATAGTCGAACGTGTCCCGATATGTTGATGCGGTTTCATGCATCGTGAACGTGGTTTAGCCGTGGACATAGTTTAGAGAAGAAGTTGGACTGCCCGTGCTTATTTATATAATTTATAGCATATTTTGTCCGCCATTTTGTGGAGGTGGCCATCTTGAATCGATATTAACCAAACATACCTAAGAAGCTAAGAACCACCGCACGGTAACTAACCTTCAAATAAAAAACCGCGTCGAAATCGGTCCTTCCTTTTGAGAACGACTTCAAACTTATGACACTTTTTTTTTTGGTCGGGCTTTATAAATTGTAGTGTCTGTTTGTAAAAATTAAAATAACCGGTTTTTACTAGACGCATATGAACAAGATACATATACTAGTATGTGTGGTAGATATTTTCTTTTTACAATTGTTGCCTGTGTGTTTGTTCAAATATTTTTATAAATAGGTACCTACTCGTAGTTTACTAAAAACTATCTTAAACTCGATGTTCAATTAGTATTATCGGTCGCTAAAATTTTAATTATAAAAAAACCAGTTTTAAGTAAATCTTACATAAGATCGCTCCTCCACTCATAGACAGTGTGCGATTTGCGATATACATCTACCTACGTAATGAATTACCGAGTTTTAGTCAGGATTTGCGAGACCTTTATGTCAAACTTACGGCTAAGAAGATGCCGGAATGTACTGCCAGCGACGTGTGTCCTGAAGGGAAGCTCGTGCTGGACTGGCTCCACCAATGACTCGCTTTCAAGCACGTGTAGCGAGCGACGAACTCCGACCTGAAATAAATAAATAAATATTGGTGGACAATTCACACAACACCATCTGACCCCAAACTAAGCAAAGCTTGTACGATGGCGGCCAGATAGCTGATATAATACTTATATAGTTTTAAATACATACTTATTATACATAGAAACACCCAGACACAGTCCAAACATTTGAATTCATCACACAAATTTTTGCACTGGGTGGGAATCAAACCCACGACCCTCGGCTTCGCAGGCAGTGCCTTACCCTACTACCCTACTAGTTAAGTAGTTTTTTGAGAAAATGCTAAGCCCGCTCGCAAATATTGCAAATGTTATAAACAATTAAGTGAACATTAAAAATAGGGTTTCGTTGCTTGCCAATATTTGATATAATGATCTATTTCTGATAATTTCAATTTGAAAAGAGATTCAAAAAGACGAGGAAATAGTAGATAAAAAAATATACGACCGAATTGCGAAAGTATTCATACGTGTGTGTCAAATACATGGTAGTGTGTGTAATGTTTTTTTATTGATTTGATGTATTTTTATGCATAAGTAAATTTTTTTAAATAAATATTAACACTTGTCGGGACAAGGTTTGTACCTATACCAGATAATTTAGAAAATGTTGACGAAAAAAAAGTATGGTGGTACGAAGTTGGCCGGATCAGCTATTTTATAACATTAGTAGGATTGACTGCAATATTAAAGGGTTTATATATCTTACCCTTAATTATACATATAAAGTTACGGCTGGTCTAGTCGGGAGAACGGCGACTGCCGATCCGGAGACCCCGGGTTCAAAACCACGCGCACCACTGTCTTTTCGAAGTCATGTGAGTAATGGCGCTAACTTAAAACGGTGAAGGAAAACATCGTGAGGAAACCGACATGTACCTAGAATCTTTCGCAGTAATGTGTCATCCACCAACCCACACTCGACCAGCGTGGTGGATGATGGTCTTGACTCTCTACTTGCGAGAGAAGGCCGCGAGTCCCAGCAGTGGGAACATTTAGTGGGCTGTATATGGTTATGCTATACTAGCTGTTACCCGCGACTTCGTCCGCGCGAAAGAAATACTAAGATAACTCAAGCAGTACATATTTTTATACCAAGACACATTTACCTACGGTTACTAAAAATAGCAATTTCATCAAAATCGGTTCAGTTGTTAAGGTGTGAAAGCGTAAGAGACATTCGTCCCCCATTTCAACTCCAATTTCATCCCCTAGTGTCAAGTGTCTATATTCAGAGTTTCATGGTTTTATCTTCAACGGTTGGTATCTTCCATGTTGATAGGGGTTGAATTTCGCAAAACCCCGTCTTAGCGAGCGCCGACGTGCTAAAAGGAACCTCCATGCAAAATTTCAGTTTCCTAGCATTTGTAGTTTCTGAGATTCCTTGATGAGTGACCTTTCGCTTTTATATATATAGATCTTACCCTTGGCAGGTCAGTGCCTCCTGCGGGCCGCATGTGTCAAAGAAGTGCGGTCTCGGCGCTCCAACGATCATCTTTAAGCCCTGGACAGCTATGAGGTTCAACAGGAACCCGAATAAATACTCCATGTACCATCGCACTGCTTGTTTCTTCGGTTTCACCGCCCCTTTTGTGTGGAGCGTCCTTTCTGTGACTAAGAGCTGAAACAATCAAATACCGAATCGATAATAATATTATAAAGCTGAAGAGTTTGATGTCGGGAACTACTGGGCCGAATTGAAAGATTATTTGTCTGTTGGATAGTCCATTTATCGGCGAAGGCTATAATCACTACATAGTACAAAACAAAGTCACTTCCCACGTCTCTATGTCCCTAATATGTATGCTTAGATCTTTAAAACTACCAAACAGATTTTGATGCGGGGTTTTTTAATAGATAGAGTGATTCAAGAGGAAGGTTTTTATGTAGAATACATGCATAGTACAGTAGAGAGCTAGAGAGACACTGATCATTTTAAGGATTTCTAAAACGAAGTCATGAATAAACACAATTTTTACGCTTAAATTGCAAACGGTGGCCGAACCCTACGAGACAGATCAAAGTAGGTAATGTATTGCAGTATTTATTGTATACCTTAAAAAAAGTTTACAAAATAGTTAATTATGGTACCTATAAGTCTATCTGTCTGTCTCTTAGGGATAACCCACAATAAACATTTTAGTAGTATATTTAGTATCAGCATTGCACCCGTGCGAAGCCGGGGCGGGTCGCTAGTTTATTATAACATTACGCTACTATCAATAGGAGCGGAGCAGGAATGAAGAATGTAATAATAACTGACTCCGTGACAGCATGTGTCTATCTTTTAAGGTTGCGTCATTATAACTTAAGCAAACCAAATTTGTTCTAAATCTGAGTTGATACTACCAAATTTCGATAGGTGGCGTAGCAACGCGCGCAGGGTTCAACAGCTAGGACTTTATAACACAAACAATAGAATAAACCGACAAAATTTCCCAATTAAATTCAGACACTCTACAAAATTTCGAAAGAATCTATGTCTTCTAAATAACCAAATTTTAGTTTTTTGTTTGTTTTTAAAATCGTCACACCGATTTCGATAAAATTCTACTATATTCACAAAGAATCATAATTACCTACCTAACTTGGTTCTGCCCCGCTGCTGCCGGCAATCTAGGTTTAGGTTTTTATAATGTTTCTAATGTAAAAACTAAATGACTGAACAATATTTATTACCTAAATATAATAATTGTTATTTGAAGCTTACATATTTATATCTAATACCGTGCAAATGTCTCTCTAATCTATTACTATTTGCTTCTGTTTAATGGTATTATGCACCAGTTTTTAGGAGAGTTGTCAAGGTCGTATATAAATAGAGCAAATTAACTTTTACCTTGATAACATCTAACAAAATACATTTAGAGATGAATGATACATTAAACAGCCCACTAAATGTTCCCCCTGCTGAGCCACGGAGTCTTGTTTCGCAAGGAGACAGTCAAGGTCATAATACACCATGCTGGCCAAGTGCGGGTTGGTGGATGACACATGACGTCGAAAGACTCTACGTACATGTCCGTTTCCTCGGGATGTTCTCCTTCACCGTTTTAAATTAGCGGCATTATGCTAATGACTTCGAAAAGACAGAGGTACGCGTGGGATTTGAACTCGGGGCTCCGGATCGACAGTCGCTTTTCTTCCGACTTCGAGAGAAGGCCCCCGAGTCCCAGCAGAGGGAACAAAATTAGTGGGTTGCTTATACGAGGCGAATAATATTTTGGTACGATTGGCATTCGAATCAGGGGCTTCAAATCGGCAGTCGCCGTTCTCGTGACTAGACCAGGGCGTCTACCGCCTAACGAAAAACGCTTTGACATTGCTGTCTCTTTTTTTCTCGCTTGAAATGAAAGAGACGGCAATGCCAAAGCGTCAAAGCGTTTTTCGTTAGGCGGTAGAACCCCAGCTGTAACTTCATAACTAAATTATCAATGTACTAGCTGAACCACAGATTTCAATTTTTTTTGCTACGCAAAAAGATCAACAAAGCGAGGGAGCGAGAAAACATCCCGAAGTTGAAATTGCCCGAGAGAAAAAGAGAAAGTGAAAGAAGTAACGTCATTACAATGTTTTCTCGAGTAGGAGACCATAGCGTACCAATCTGTTTTCGTCGTGGGGAAAATTGTGTATTTTTATACTAATCCTTCGATTGCAGCTGATTACATACAATTCTTAAGTTATGGTAGCATGTTTTGTGCGTGAATGTGATGTTACGAGACGAAATAATCCGAATCAATATACTTTTCACGGGTACATAAGGTTTTGTGATTGTGATTTATCGAATCAATTTCTGTCAAATTTCTGCTAGTTATCGGCTCAGAAAACATTTTTTACAATTGTATATTGTTGTATTTAGGTACGTACCTATAATTCTTGATTAAATAGAGAATTTGTGATAAAAATGTGTAAAATATTAAATTGTTTGTTTACACTAGTGCTTGATAAAGCGGTGACGTCACGAGTATCGATTAAACAATCGTTAATAGTGACATCATGACATGAATAAAAGGTATTTAGCCAAGTTAAGTTGAAATCGAATTGCCATCCACATTTACATCAGTAATAAGTTATTTACCTCTAAGAATTCGAAATCGGTAATGAAGAAACTGATATTTTTTAAAATTTCCAAGCAATGCAGCATTATATTGTAAATTGATGCGGACTATAAATAGACCAAATTGGATTCATCTCTGGATGAACTCTACTATCTACACCAAACATTTTGACGACAGAGGAAACACTGCCGTCCGCCGTGTACTAATGCAGAATTCTGAGGCAACGCAACGGTGGCGGTTGCTTTGCTTTACAATGTAAAATATATTTTGCATAAAATATGATGCATTAGAGAAATTTGTATTAAAGTTATTAAAAATAAGAATTTAAAAAGCCTCTTTGTCCCAATTATAAAACAGATGTTTTTTTTTGAAAAATAGATAAGTTTACGAGTGTTGATTGATATCAGATTAAAGCATGAGAGCAAATTGTTAAAATTTGACAAGGAAACATTACCGACACACTTAAACGAAACTGTAATTTTCCGAGGGCAACAATTAGTTACTTACTCAAAAGTATGTACGAGGTTTAAATTATACTATATATTTAGCCAACCGAGAAGGCGTGGCTTAACCGTGTGACGTCACATCAACTGATTTGGTGCGGCGTCATGGGTAGCTGAACGGGCGCGTAGCCAGCGAGCTCCGGAGCATCGAAGAACGGGCCTCTTTCGCTTCCAAGCACTTGGGCCGGACGGACGTTACTTGCAATAGTTTATTTGATCTCATACATAATCGTTATTTTGTGATTAGATTTAATTTGATATTGCATTTCCTATTTAGTTTGTTCATGCGTGTTTTTTTTTAGTTAAATAAGTTCAAGTTGTCTAATTTCAGAAGTGGGATTCCTATCCCATTTTCTGCCGGCTATGTCTTGATTCCACCGTGACTTTTAATATCAAAATCAAAACTTTTTCAAAGTACCCACTGTGAAGAAAAATAAGAAAAATATTTTCACATCTGGTTTCTAATCGCAGTTTTTATTCGAAAACCGTGTTACGCCTTAAAAATGAGTGCCAGAAACACACGGAGTAGTCAAAAACGAAAAGATACGTCCGCCGCCCCAAGAGTGGAAGCGCAGCTTCAACGTGTTTTAGACCGGTTAAATGTGCTTGAACATAATTCCAGTGTACGCAGAGACGGTACGGATGAGTCGATTTCTGCGAGTACTTCTGCGTCGGTGCGGCCGCCGCCGCTGCCGTCGCCTACAGGCGATCGACTTATTGTACCGGCTGTTCCGAAGAGTGCAGAGTCGGACCTGGGGAGTTTGGACCTGCCTGCGTCGCGAGACGTCAGCGCGACCCAGTCGAGCGTTGTTGAGGCAGCTATGGCAGAAATGGCCGAAAAACTTGCCACCGCGATTGGTACAGCATTGCCGGTAAGATCTACCCATGTTTTTGTGTCAAACTTTGACCCATCTTTACACGACTTTGATACTTGGTGTAGCGAGGTAGATCACTTGTGCGTTCTGAATAGATGAGATGATCGCGAGTGTTTCTCACGCGTCGCGTCGGTAATTCTGAAAGGTGACGCAAAATATTGGCTCGATGAATGGGTTAGCGACGATTGTAGCTGGTCAAGCTTTAAGCGTGATTTAGACAATTGTGTCCGCGGCGCATAGACTTTGCCAATATTTTGTTTGATGTAATGAAATGTGATTCTTACAATTACGCAACGTATGCAGAATACGCTAGGCGGTCCTTGTTACAACTTAGAATCGTGAAAGGTTTAAGTGAAGAGCTGATGACTGCCATAATCATTCAAGGCATTACCGATTCTCAAATTCGTGCGGCTATTTCGAATGCAAATTTAATGCCTGGTGGTATATGGAATTTAATGCCTTTAATAGATGTACTTATATATAGTGGTTCAACGATTTCTCTGATTTCTGCATCGGTCGCGAAACATTTACAGTGTACACAAACACCTTCATTTAGAATCCTACGTGGCAAAGGTAGTCAGGAGGTAGAAGCATCTTACCAAACGACTCTTACTGTCGAGTTTGCTGACATCACTCTTGAAATAGATTTTCATGATGTAGTTTCGGACATGAATACGCCGGTATTGGTTGGTACGGACGTATTGAATAGGGATGGTGTAATTTATACTCGTACTCGAGGAGTACAACGTGTAACCAGAGCTGAAACTTTTATCGAAATCAACCCAACCGAAGTTTGTTTAAACAGTCGACACCTCCTTGCAAGGTAAGGAAAAGGAGAGACTGATGGACGTTATCAACGAGTTCAGCGGTCACTTAGTCAAAGGTACTGCTTCACAGATGACCCCATTGACCGTTTAGGTAAGGCTGAGTACTTTACCTGTCTTGACATGACAACTGGGTTTCACCCAATTAAGTTAGATGAGCAATCCATCGCACAGGGTTCGTGATACCTGAGGGTCACTATGAGTACCTAAAGATGCCATAATATGGTCTAGCCAATGCGCCGGTCGTCTATCAACGCATCATATCAAATGCGCTACGCCCATATATAGATGCAGGTAAAGCTTGACATAGACGATGTTTTATTGCCCAGCGACACAATAGACGAGGGCTTGCTACGCTGCGTGATGTTCTCCGCACGTTGACATAAGCGGGCTTCTCCATTAATTTAAAGAAGTGTCAAGTTCCTTACTACTGAAGTAGAATACTTCGGTGGAAGGATCAGTACTGGTCAGGTAAGACCGAGCGAGCAAAAGGTACAGGCTATAGTAAAGACGTTTTAACATTTTAGGTACTGCCTTATTGGTTCGACACTTAAAGGTGTACAGAAATGTCGATTATTTTAGTCGAAATACGGTTAAGGTCGATAAGACCCGTAAACACTTAATTATACTCGGACCGCTCAAGCCGCTGATGAAGAGACGCAGGGTTTTTCCGCACAAAGTAAATTATGGTACCCTAGACTGTTTTAGATACTCTAAAAATAATGTCAATTTGTGCGGAAGTACATGTAGTAATGTATTTCTCAGAAGAAGGTTCCATTTCAACGTTTGCAGCCAATTGAGTCTTGGAGTAAGCCATAATGTTTTGAGGCCTTTGCTCGACTCGAATGAGTACAAACATGTAGTTCTTATTTGTATGGATTTAGAAAGTACTGCCTAGTGTATCCGATGCGTAGGCAAGATGCTAATAAACTAAAAAGATTTTTGAAAATGTAATTTCTGTTTACGGTACCTTCGAATTGATAGTCACTGATTGATTGTAGTACTTTTGTATCGCGGCTCTTAGAACTAGGTTTTAAGTTCTACTTAATAACCCTTGAAATGTTCCAAAGCAATGGTTAAGTTGAGCGCTACTGTCTTATAGTTATGTTATGATTATGACCAGAGTTGAATGAAACTGTAGCCAAGAAAGTTGGTCTTAGATTTTGTAGAAGTTGAAGCTCACCTTGAACATTACTCTTTAAAAATGTACTAAAATGTTCCCCGATTAATTTGTTAATTGGCAGTAATGGTACGACGCCCGTCGTGGTCCTTGGAGCGTGTTGTGGCTTTCAATGCAACAAGCCTGAATTGTGAGATGACCTGACAACGAGTGACCAAGTTACAGGATGAAAATTGCACTCGTCAAGATGCTCATGTTAACCAAGCACGTAAGCCACGGCGTATATACCGTGGAGGCGAGTTAATCTCTGTACCCAAGACAACTCGGACCACAGGCAAGGTAGACTCTGGTAAGCGAGGTCGTTATAATGTAATACGGGCGCTTGTTCGTAGTCAATACAAGTTCAGATTGGCCGCTGGCTCATGTGGTAAAGCTGGCTGCTGCCGTACATATGATAATATGGCGCGGGGAATGGTCCCCAGATGCGTGCTCAGCGTTTTAACAGCGAGTGCTGTGTTGAAATGTATCGGTGACGCAGGTGAGTGCCTTGACTGCATGACTAGCAGTTGGAGAGGTATCTTACGCGTTTTATTGTCTAGTAATGGCATGTCTACCACCCACTTCCTCACACTCAAAAACACTAAACAAACATTACTACACAAACATTTTATACATGTGTTGTATGATAATAACTTTATGACCTGTAACAACACCGTTATGAAATAAATGATTGACTATGACTATGACTATGATGCATCCTGAGGGCTCTGCATTGTGAAGTCGCATCCTGCGGGCTCTGCGCGTTGTTCTGTGATACATCCTGAGGGCTCTGTATTGTGAAGTCGTATCCTGAGGGCTCTACGCACTGTTGTATGCATCCTGAGGGCTCTGCATTGTGAAGTCGCATCCTGAGGGCTCTGCGCACTGTACGTCCTGCATCCGGCTCTGCAGTTGACGGTGGCATCACATCTCGAGAGCTCTGTGATGTGGCTGTGAATCCCGAGGGCTCTTCGCAGCGGGCACATTCAACGTGCCGAGGGCGATTTAATTATCGTCCTGGACATCCCGAGGGCTCTGTCCGAAGTGGCTGAAAGTACAAATGACTCGCTCTTTCTTTCAGCATTGAAAGTTGACTGTGTAACTAATGCAAACAATGTATCTTTCAGATGACTCTGATGATGACGATGATCAGTCTACAGCTGGAGAGCGCCATGATTTCGAGGTGGATGTCCATGACTCCGCAACGCCACCCCATACCGCGGGCGAGGACGCTCCGCCGTCAGGAGAAGCCGATTTAGCCAACCGAGAAGGCGTGGCTTAACCGTGTGACGTCACATCAACTGATTTGGTGCGGCGTCATGGGTAGCTGAACGGGCGCGTAGCCAGCGAGCTCCGGAGCATCGAAGAACGGGCCTCTTTCGCTTCCAAGCACTTGGGCCGGACGGACGTTACTTGCAATTGTTTATTTGATCTCATACATAATCGTTATTTTGTGATTAGATTTAATTTGATATTGCATTTCCTATTTAGTTTGTTCATGCGTGTTTTTTTTTAGTTAAATAAGTTCAAGTTGTCTAATTATATTATATTACCTATACTACAATAACATTATTTGACAACCGAAGGAATCGGCCAATATAAATAATAATAGAGCGTGTTCGAAAAACATATTCTGGATCCATTGCCAGTGTAGGTTGGTGAATTATATTCTAAGCTTTCTGTTCGATTATTTTAAGCGTTAAGATGGATCGTAACGCACACTTGCGATGATAGTACATATTTTGAAAGTGAAAACCTCTTTTGGCATACCCACACATGGATTTTTTGTAGACTGTGAATGAAGCTCATCGTCACGATTGGCAGTGAAAATTTTTAATGGAAGAACTCGGGACCGCTGAGTGTGTCAGAGCGAGAAAGCATACAGTTAGCTGCTGCTCTTTACTGCTGTGTTAGCTGTATTCAATTTAAGACGTACATTTTAATGTATTTATTCTCTCACACTTTTTTATAATTTCTTATTCTATAACTTTCATACATCAATTCATTCTGCTTACTTTTTCATATTTACATTTCTCTCGTATCTATGCTTCTGTTTCACACTAACACGTTACATTTACAAGCTATTTTTTTTCCACTTTTCTTTATAGATACCTACTGTGAGAATATGACATAATATAAAATTCAGATTAAGTTTTCACTTTTACCAAACGATCTTAAGCATTATTGTACCTATTACGTAAACTTATGGATATCAAATAATGATTAATTACAAAATACATTTAACTCTTATATTTGCGCGATTTATTTTGACCTAAGTCCTTGAGGATATGTACGTGATTTATTTCTGTTGGCGGTAGTGCACGTGACGTAGGTACCTACCACCGTTTGCTCACAAGATGTGATTGCTCCCTGTACAAAAAGTCCTGCGAACTGAAACAATCGACAATGTAAAACCGCATCGTGGACAACACTAGTCACCAACACATGTATATATGTTTTTACCCGACTGAAAGAAGGGTTATGTTTTTCGCGCGTATCTTGTATGTTTGTAAATTTCTTTATTCCCACGTATCTTACTAACGGCTGGATGGATTGTGACGGTTCAGATATCGTTAGATTTGTCTCAATTACCCAAGTGTCTTTAGATAGGTTTTAAATAAAAAAATCAACATAGACGATTTTTGACGCAAAATTATAAGTTTTTGAAAAAAATATTTTTATCTAGCATATCGAGTAGGGTATCAAAATAAAGATAATTTAAAGAGCATTACAAATATGTACATATGTTGTGCAGTCAAATGTAATTTGAAATAATTACAAGCATTTTAATTCAATCATCACTACATAGTATTAAATAAAATCACTTCCCGCTTCTCTCTGTCCCTATGTAGGTATGCTTAGATCTTTAAAACTAGGTACTAAATAGATTTTGATGCGGGTTTTTAAATAGATAAAGTGATTCAAGAGGAAGTTTTTAAGTAGAATACATGCATAGTACAGTAGAGAAACACTGATAATTTCAAAGATTTCTAAAACAATGTCATAAATAACCACAATTTTTGTGCTTAAAGTAGGGACAAGATAATAGGTCACTTTTGACATTTCATCAAAATTCAACAACTTAACCTTGTAACGGCGGGCATAAAATAAGAACTGCACAATTGCTTAACTTTTTTTAATTACGTTTACATATTTATTGTAATAATGACCGATACGAGTAATTTTACGATTTGCTTTCACTAATAAACCATTCTAAACATAATAAACAATTTCTGATCTAAAGAACTGAACGTCGTTACAATGTTGCGTCAGTCAACCCTTTTTCTTTTTAAACACTAGGGATGTTACTCTAAAAATCGAAAGCTGATAGGATTGTTGTAAGTTGAATCGAATGCAGTGATTACTTGTGAAGAAACATCACCATAAATTTATAACCACGTTGTGATTATAATAAAACCTAATTATACATATTTAACTAACTATAAAAATACAAAAAAATAACTAAATAGAAAGGTCATTGATGTTGGGTGTTGGGTGCAATTTAGGTGGATGTTGCTGGCAACACCACGTGCCCGAACGAAAATTATAATTGACGTAAGTGATTCAATTTCTCAAAGATTTGATGAGTATGGTTTCACTCAGGGGGGTGACAGTAGTTTCCGATTCCATCATTATGGCGCTAGTGTTGCCGTAGCCATTTTGAACGCCATCTTGAAGCTGCCGTCATTTTCGAGACATTATTCAATGTCAGTGTCAGTGTATCAGTGACAAACATTACCGTTACGAACTGTGTTGCCAACCGATACGATTTAATACGATTTAAATTGTATTTATAAGATCTTTTTGGCTCATGTGCGATGGACGATTGCAAAGTCGAAATCGGACGCAAAATATACAATCTTTTGAATGGAATCTTACGAAATGAACAATCGCCATAAATTCATTTTTTTAGTGTAAAAAGTAAAACAAGTTGGTCGCACAACAAAAGAGTTGATCGAACTGAACTTCTTTAACAGTTGAAAATTATAATTCAAGTTCATTTTAATCGATTTACGTTAGTTTATTGAAATTACATGGCACACTATTATTTCTGGAAAATACTTTCGCTTGTGACCAACTTTATTTTTCAGATAATCGTAATTATCTGAAAAGTAATGTTGGCTACACTGGTTTTGAATCAAAACAATCGAAAGTTTTATTTGCCTTTCGAAATTGTATATTTATATTGTTTTACGTTATATTTCGTGTTCTGTTAGCTTGAATTCAGTTACAAACGTTAAGAAAACCTACTATGGCGTAATCAGCAATGACTGTTCATCACGGAATCGCGAGTGTTGTTTTAAGGACTGTGAATTAACCAGCCGCACGCATCGTCATAAAGACATTCTAAAAAACTACAACTAGAGGAAATTGTGATTCTCCTTTCCCGTGAACGTCGAATTCAGTGGCCTAACAAAAGAGCAATTAGTGAATTAACGAGTTTGCTAACTATCTATCGATATATAACCTACAAATACACATCATATTGCGACAGATAAATATGTCACCCGACTTGTCTATTCATAGTACCTAATACTATTTTCTTATTATGTACTGAGAAAGAAATAAAATAATATAAACGAAATTGTTGTTTTTTTTCTGGTTTTTTCATAAAAATAATAAAATGTTATAATAGAACCTATTTGTCGATGTTTTCGTAAGCACATCCCTAATAATCGATATCGATAATTTGTATTCTCAGCTATTCGTGAGACGTCACTATTGCGATTGCGACGCTAGCGCTTTTATGTTGGAATCGGAACTAAGGGTCACAATACCGAACTGTCCTATCTGTAGTTTAAAGTGATCTGTGGTTTCACTAGCAACACGATTCACGATCAGGTTTTGGTGTACCTAAATATAAAGCCTTGTACGTACCTACTACTGAATTTGATGCTTGGTCAACTAGTAAAGGAAAGAGCAATATAAGTATACTAAGTAGGTAAGTGAATCTAGGCGGTGACAATGCGTAAATTGTAGTGCATAATATAATTTTAGACCAGGCGGTTGTTGATTAAAACAGTCGTCTTTTCGCGAAAGTCAAGTGGCTTTGAGCCAGATCACTTTCGGGTCTAGCGGTTGGACAGGAGCAGGGTCACTAGACCCTGAAAAGTTATAGTATCAACCTCACGACCAAAACTCACTTCAGATATTGAACTGCTAACGTTAAAATTAATCCCTTCAAAAACATAAACGTGTAATGAGAGTCAAGTTCAATATTATGAATTATTTATCATCTAGTTCTAGGTTATTAGACTAAGCCTATGAGATCCAAATAGGTGGCAAGTGCAATGATCTGGCCTGAAATTGATTTATAACAACATGTATTTAGTAACCACTAAAGTATAATTTCCTTTTACAAGTTAGTAATTAAGGTTCATTAGTTGAGGTCCCTGGTCAGACTAACACTAAGGACTTTAAAACAATAATCTTAGATATTTAATTTCTGCTTTGTTTAACACGACATCAAAAGTAGGTACTTACCAATCAGTTTTTGCTACATTTACAAAGGTAATAAAAGTACACGCTTTCGTTCATAGGAAACTGCCAAAAGGAACACTAAAAAGTACAAAATAAAATAAATAATTTAAGAAATAATAAAACCCGACTAAAAACAACAAATAAGAAAAACACTACAAAGATCGAAACAAGATTGACAAAATAAAGTATGATGTACTAAAACATTACTACATTATGAGCTGAAAGTCTAACTTAAATCAACTACATTATGTTGGGCGGCAGGCGGGACCCATTTGTAAAATATTTTTAATCGTTAGAAAATGTATGGGTCCCGCCTGCCATCAAACATAATGTAGTTTATTTAACTTGGACTTTTAGCTCATAATGTAGTAATGTTTTAGTACATCATACTTTATTTTGTCAATCTTGTTTCGATCTTTGTAGTGTTTTTCTTATTTGTTGTTTTTAGTCGGGTTTTATTATTTTTTAAATTATTTATTTTATTTTATTAGGTCTCCGAGCTGCCTTTGTGCGTCTTTTACATAATTATGACGTCTTTGAGCTGAACGCGCGCGCGTTGGAACGCCATCTATCGAAAATTGGTCGTACCAATTCAAATTTTGAACTAATTCGGTTGGTACTTTAGGTTCTAATGACGTAACCTTTAAAATATGACATCAGCTGTCACGCAACGAAAGCTCTCACAGAGCAATGTTTTTTCTCGTTTTTGTTACACTTTTCATTCCTGCTCGATTCCTGTTGATAGTAGCGTAATGTTAAATAGCCTATAGCCTTCCTCGATAAATTGACTCATGTACATTTAACAATAAAGAACTTTGACTTTGACTAACCTACAAAGAAAGAATCTTTCAATTCAGACCAGTAGTTCCAGAGATCCTTGCGTTCAAACAAACAAACAAACTCTTCAGCTTTATAGGTAATATTAGTATAGATTGCAACGCTATCAGAGATTTCTACAGACAATTGATAATATATTATTATTCAGTACCTACAACTAAATACATACACATAGGCACCATAGGTAACATAAAACTAAAGTACAACGTCTATTTTGAGTTCCTTTTGTGCCATTGAACTATGGATTTGATTGCTGATAAGTATTTATTTTTGAACCCAAGTATATCATGAGATAAAACTCCACTCGTAGTTCATTATTCATACCTTTTGTGCTTATTCATGACAAGCATGATTCATTAGTGACATAATAACATAGAGCTTGGATTGGTAACACACATTATTGAAGTGAGAACTTCTTTAGGCGCGCCTAGACAGATTTTTCGTGGGCTGTGAATTGAATTCTATCGTCACGCTCGGGTATGATAAGAAATCTTCGGGTAAACTCGGGACCATGGCCATTGGCCATCTAGAAATGCATCAGCCAATGGAAAATGCTCAAAGGGCGTGGCCTGGCCATCCAGAAATGCGTGAGCCAATGGGAAATGCTAAGACATTTCTAGATGGTCATGCCATGATGGCTAGACCACGCCCTCCGGTTACACCCGTGTAGTTTCCGAAGTAAGATATCAAATTCTGAGTTATAAGTGTTCACTTCTATCGGCAGTTCCCATGACTGCCAATTTTTTTAATATTAGTATCAGCCCTGAGCCCTCATAGAATGTATAACAGGATATTTTCTTTAGTTCTAAGGTTTATTGTTTAAGTACCTCTTTTGTTGATGTGATTAAGAATTGTAGTGGTAGGACTCTTGGCAGAGTCCGCCTGGGGAAGTACCATACATTTGCCAGTTATTCTACCGCCAAGCAGTAATGTGGAAACATTACTGTGTTCCGGTTTGAAGGGCAATGTTTCCAGAGAAATCACAGGACTTAGAGAAAAGATATATTAGATCTCTGGGTGAATGAGCGCAGTGAAGTTTGGGAGGGTACATCTATTGATTTATATCGATATTATTCAGAGTATAATCGGACTGTGTTCCAAATTTCACGTTGGTCCATTCTGTACCTCAGAGGCACACAATAGTATGTGCCAAAACACAAATTTTACAGGAGAGACAAAAATACGTGGCTTAATTGTTAAACGCTATGCTACTCGGACTGTGAGTGAGATATTATTATGAACTAAACTATTTTTTATTTTGTATAAGTAGGTGATATTTAATATAGTTACTGTATTTCCATAAAGTTATTGCTTCTATGATTTTGTGGACTTGAGGTTGTTTACTGGCAACAGAAAATTAAGTGGACGGTATAAATAAAGCATTATGTCGTCGTCATAATGTTATATACCTCGGTATAATACCGAAATTTCCGATACTCAGGGGTATAAAGCATCACATGTATGTATGGAATCATACATTTAAAACTTCTACCTGATTTTTTTTCATGTAATGTATTATAATAGCTAAATCAAGATAAAAGGAGACATTGTAAAAATAAAATAATGTTAAAAAAACTAATATCCGAATAACCTACCCCTAACTGCTCCCGGCGCAAAAGTGCCCATGATGCTCGCCGCGTTCCCACGCTGAATGGCAATGGCCAACCTCTGCTTTGCTTCGCGCCAGAGCGGGAGTCACCCGTATTCTCCCTGACCCTGCGCCCAATTCTGAGAGGAACCCTTTAGCGTCTGCGCCCCAACAACCCAAGGTATCCACGGCAACAGGTACAAATTCGTACTGCGACACCAACATACCATACTTTCGTTTCTTCTTATCAGCGGCATCCTCTGCCGCGGCTGATGGCGAGTGGATAGTGCGACCTAGGTGGCTGGCGGCGACAGTGCTGACGCAAGTTTCGTCCCAAATTAAGCACTTCCCGTTCTTCCAGGGCACCAGAGTCAACCCATCCGGTCTCTTGCCGTCCGATCTCCATAGGCCCGAGGGCTCAAGTACGCATGGAACTCCCGCCAACACTAATGCTCTCCGAACTACGTCATTGAGTGCATGGTGTCGCGAGAACCTTCCTGCACACCGTCGACGACTCAAAGCGTGATGGCCATCGCCTTCTACCAAGGAGTCGCAGGTGCATATGTAGGGTTCACACACCTTGCAGCCCAGGCAAAGAGCCACCAGAGTAGTTGTTTTGTTGTTTTTGTTGAAGGTGCCTAGGTGAGGAGAAGGTAGCGCCTGCAACCAAGCCGTCTTAGCCAGATTTAGGCTGCGAGATGGCCCAGAGTCTGGCTATATCCGCTCCCGAGGCACATGCCCAAAGTTGTGCTTGGACCCGCTTAACCCCAATAGCTAAATCAGTGGACTACTTATAGTTAAGACAATTCTGAACTAATCCAATTAAAATATGTTTGTTATTAAGCAGTAGCTTCAAATAGGTCTGGAACATCGCTATTTGGTAGATTTTTGTAGAAGTCATGAAATATAGAGGGAATCTACTGAAATTCTATTTGTAAGTAGTTTTACATATTTGAATTTGGAAAATGGCTTAAGTGTAACAGGTTTTGGCGTAATCAAAAATATAAATCATTTTCATTTGTTTTGAACAACACTTTCGTCTTGAAATTAAGGTCTATAGAATGTTTTGCTCATGTGGTTCTTTCGAAATTGCATCCATACTATGCTGTTCAGAATTGCACCGTCTACACCTAGCTGTTTTAATTTCTGATATCCTTGATACTAAGTTTAAACTCTCTCTTTAAATTTCAAGTCATCTCATACCATATACATATTTTTGAAATATAACGGCTTTGGTTGTTTCATTTACACGTTCAGAGCATTTCTACCGACAGTCGCATACAGATTTCATCTTTTTTCGGCCACAACTTTACCTTTCTTAGTTGAATAGGACTTTTGTAGTTTCTTGTGATCATATTAAATTTTCTAAAATTGCGCTCCCATTTAAAAATATTTCATTCCCGTTTTCGGTCCCCTCTGCCACTGTCCACGCCCTTTCAGTATTGCCCATTGGCTGACGTATTTCTAGATGGCCAATAGCCATGGTCCCGAGTTTACCCGAAGCGTTCTTATCATACCCGAGCGTGACGAATGAATTCAATTCACAGCCCACGAAAAATCTGTCTAGGTGCGCCTTAAGAAGTTTTCACTTCAAAAAGTTAACTGTCTTGCGAAATATTGGAAAACGTACCTTAACACACCTAGATATAAAGTTTGAAATAGTCCTGTTCAAAAATGTGTAATTACGGGAGATACTATTGTATACTCCTAAAAAGCTACTCGCTATATTTCAAAAGTAATAGAAAACGTCCTTTTCATCTAATGATGTTTGATTTACTAGTTCTTCAACAATAACCAGCCCATATAATAACTTTCCACGTGAATACATAATAATCAAACGATATAAAATAATTTTGAATCATAGTTTCGCAAACACTGACAAACTCCCGGCAGGCAGGTCGTCGACGCGGGTGCCACGCTACGCTAAGAAGTAAAAAGCATTAACTCCAATGAAAAGTATTATTTTAGCGTGGCGCATAGGGGTAAATGATGTTATGATCCTTTGAGGTTCTATACCACGTAAGTATTTGTGGATTTAATATCATATACAAGTGCTTATCTTTTAAAATACAACTCGTAGGAGTTACTGCTTTATACCACCATGTAGAGCTGGTTTTAACGATTCTATTGGTGCAAAAAAAAAGATTTAGCAAAAAGTGGAGTTACTGTTGTTTACCTCTGAGGTACAGCATTTAGCAGTTGTCACGTGATTGAGCAACAAAGATCCAAACTTTGACATTTATAATGATACTAGGTATAGCAGCACGCCGCAGTTTTACCCGCATAAAGGCCTGTTCACACCGGAGCGGTATTAGCTTACGCTATGGGTAGAGGCATATACCGCGCGAGATCCTCGCGGTATTTTGTACGTACCACCTGGGTAGCTGGTATTTTTTGGTGTGAACAGTAATATTACCGCTTACCTACCCACTCGGTTTTCACTACCGCAGGCGGCAGCGAATACCGCTTAGGTGTGAACAGGCCTTAATTCCGATCACGTCATTTTCCGCGATTTCGCAAGTTTACGCGATAAAAAATGTAACGCGTCATCATTATACATTAATATTGCAATGATGATAAAGCACATCAAAAGATGATGTAACCAACATAACATAAATACAATAAAACCTGTTTAAAACGATTTTTAAGGATTCCCACCCTGTGCAAATATTTGTGTGATGAATTCAAATGTTTGCACTGTGTCTGGCTGGGTGTTTCTATGTATAACAAGTATGTATTTAAAACTATATAAGTATTATATCAGCTATCTGGCCGCCATCATACAAGCTTTGCTTAGTTTGGGGTCAGGTGGTGTTGTGTGTGAATTGTCCACCAATAGGTACGCATTACATAGAAATATACAGACACAACAAATACTTATGTGTGTTCATCACACAAATATTTGTACAAAATATTGTCTTTTAGCTTATAATGTTCTGAATAGATTTCAAAATCTATTTCAATGAATCAGATATACCTACTAGTAATGAAACAAACTTATTAAATAAACGTATGATATGATGATTAGGGCCTGTGAATTTTTAAGAAGTACCTATAAGAATGTTGCTTTGGAAAACATTTCGTTCTCACTACTACTTTGTTCTATTGTTTTCAAATCTCCATTTCGATATTTTCCCAACAAAATATTTATATACATGTTAAAAAACATGAAATAAATTAAAATAATTACATTGACTTTGATTTTTATCAGAACTAAAAACAAGTAAACAATCAATTGAAAATTTAAAAAATGCGAATATTTTAAATTTTAAGTTACACAGTCAGTTTTAAGGTTTGGTTTACTGTAAATATATGTTTATTTTTAAATAAAGAGCGACGAGACGAGCAGGACATGTGCCTGATGGTAACCAACATGCCTGCCACATAAAAGCACAGTGACACGCAGTTATTGGCACATGAAGAGTCCAAATCATTACCTAGCACTGCATTGCGCTCGTCACCCAGAGATCTAAGATGTTAATATGTTATATCTCTAAGCCCTGTAATTTCTCTGGCAACATTGCCCTTCCAACCGGAACACAGTAATGTTTGCACATGTAGCTGCTTGGCGGTAGAATAACTGGCAACGGTGTGGTACTTCCCCAGGCGGACTCTGCTAAGAGTCCTACCACCAAGGAATTTGTATACTACGTAACTGGAAGGTTCACTTCGACGTATCTCCATGTTTTATATTTAAAGAAACTAGAACCTTATACCAACGCAATAACGTTCTTTTTAACGTTCAATGTAGTAAAAAGGAAAAACGGTCGAGTAAAGGACTTATTTTTACGTCGCTTTGTCCCTTTCACACAGTTACTAGTACATAATAAAAGTTGGTATGGTAGAAACGACAGGAACATTGGGAGTAACGTAATTTCAATGTAAAGTAACAAGTATCATTTTGTATATTAGAAAGTTATTGAAAGATAGGAGTATTGTGGGATTAATGTGGTGTCAATATGCTGGTAACTCGTTGCAATCTAATAAAACAACATGGCGAATTGTTTCTCGTTGATATTGGCGTTATTATTATAATATTGTGATTTGTTATTGAATCAATAATTGTTTTAGTGCTTTTTTATGCTAAAATGGTCTAAACTTGTATCGTGAGTAGATGTAAGAAAGAATCGTACCCAGGATGTGGATTATCAATAAGATTATAAGAAAAATATCGGTATGGGTCAGTAGTGTGACCATTTAATTTTTATCTACAGGATATTCACTATGTATAGGTCGAGTCACACAACTTTGCAGTTGTGAAGTTGGCTACAAGCTGCTTGAAACTCAATCAACGCACAGCTTTATACGAGCTACAGTTAGGGTTGCCATCTCTAAAATTTGGAAAACAGGACAAAACGCGTGAAAACCCCGGATTTTAGAGTCCGAAAGCCGGACATGTCAACAAGATCTTTTAAACATATACAATGTAATAAAAACAGTTGAAAATGTCATAAATCACCTTTTTAGGGTTCCGTAAAACGTAAAAACGGAACCCTTATAGATTCGTCATGTCTGTCTGTCTGTCTGTCTGTCTGTCTGTCTGTCTGTCTGTCTGTCCGTCCGTATGTCACAGCCACTTTTTGCCGAAACTATGAGAACTACACTGTTGAAACTTGGTAAGTAGATGTATTCTGTGAACCGCATTAAGATTTCAACAGAAAAATTAAAAAAAAAGAAAAATTAGGGTTGCCCGCCATACTGAGAACTGAAACACAAATTTTTTTTTTCATCGAACCTACACGTGTGGGGTGTCTATCGATAGGTCTTCAAAAATGATATTGAGGTTTCTAAAACTATTTTCGTCTACACTGAATAATTTGCGCGAGAAACACTTCCAAAGTGGTAAAATGTGTGTCCCCCCCCCTCTAATTTCTAAAGTAAGAGAATGAAAAATCTAAAAAAAATGTATGATGTACATTATCATGTAAACTACCAACGAAAATTAGTTTGAACTCAATCTGATGAGTAGTTTTTTTTAGTACGTCATAAATACACTATTATTGAAACTTCGATCAAAGTTACAACGAACTACAAGAACTATGTGTACTATGTATATAATGTTACTTGCTGCAACGGAACCCTTCATGGGCGAGTCCAACTCGCACTTGGCCACTTTTTTATTCATTAATTATTTTAACAAATCAGAATCATATTACAATTTCTCACAAATTGTTTATATAAATCAGCTTTTTAAATTCTTGAAATAAGAAAACAAAACCGTATTAAAATATTAAACAAAAACATATGTTTAATGAATTAAAATCTTAAAAGTACCTACTTAGACCAATTTAGTATTCAGGCTTACAATTTTCGAGGTAACTCTTTTAGCTATAGTTCTATAATTATTATCTGCTTTAGTTTTTATCAACAGTCATTTATATAACAAAATATACCTATTTTAGCAGAAAATAAACTAAATTCAGTCTTCATAAATATTAACAAAACAGAACATTTTTAAAGCTTAGACCTACTAGCAATGTAAGTTACATTATTAAAAATTTAAAACAAAATAATCAATCCTATACTCATTTTCATCAACTTAAAGTTTTCATCAACAACCATATTTTAAATAGTTTTTACTCAATGAAAACAATCATAACTTTAACAACAAAAATAAAAAGCAATTATTGCACTTAAAATTAGGTACACGATTTGTCTATCTAGCTATTGAAGCGTTTTTCTCAGCCTCTTGCCTTTTTACTTCTCAGTTTTTTTGTATTTATCATTTTTTCCGATAGCTTTTAGAATATCTTCCCTTTTTAAAAGTAATTTATAAAAATCAGTGCAGCTGTATTCTTGGATTTTTAATTTTATCACTTTTTATCACATTATCACAAATTGAATTTAATTTTAATTATTGAAGAAATTGTTTCTACGCTTAGTAAATTTCTTTCTTTAGTCCATTGTTGTGTAATTAATGAGAATACCCTCTCCACGTTGGCATTATGCGCCGGAATGCAAAAAAAATATTGTGCAATTTTGAGCAATTCCGAATATAAATTCACATTTGGCGTTTTAAAAAATTGTACCCAAAGTTGATTGGAATTTAAAAGCTTATCTTGTTCAGTTAAGTTTTGGCAAAAAGCCTTTAAATTCACCCACTCGTCAATTAATTTTGCGTCGTCAATGTCTATGTTTTTATCTTTCAAATAGAGGACAGTGTCTTCGATAAGAGTCCACTCTGTGTTGTTATTAATTTTCGGCAAAAACATCCAATCAAATTTCTCAAATTGTTTTAAAGGCTTCATCCATTCTTCAATGTATCTTTTAATTTCATTGTAGAAGTCATGTGTGCATTTTTTAAACTCTTGTTTCCTGTTTTCATCTTATTTATTTATAATACTCTGAACGTTCAGCGGCACAAAATTTTCCTTAATTCGGTCATCTAAACTTTTTGTTATGGAAGCAAGTATGCTTTTTGTTTCAAGAATTGAATTATCGCCTTTCTCTAATGCCTGTATTTTTGTGTGAATGGTGTGCATAATTGAGTGTATAAGGAACAGGTATGCTTCCGAGAGAGGATTTTCGAAAAACTGTTTAATTAAAACAGGTGGCCTTTCTATGCTTTCAAAATAATTACGTAAAGGACGGTAGAGCTTCAGAATTCGCTCGATAGCTGGAAACAGGCTTAGCCAACGCGTTTTGGAATGATACAGAAGCTGTTTATATTCGACCTCAGCCGTTAAGCAGAATTCTTTAAGAGCTTCGGTTCGTACTGTGTAAGTGGAAAAAAAAAAAAAAAATTTTTAAGACGATAGATTCTATGTCTACTGCCAGTAAATCACATCCGTGGTGCACTGCGTTGTTAATGACATGTCCAGAGCAACCCACACCAACCAAGTTTGGGTTTAGATTTTCCTTCAGCTTGTGGAAAACATTATTTTTTCCATATCTTTCTATCCCACCGAAGTTTGTATTGCAATTATCTCCACCAAAAGCAATACATATAGACAAGAGATCATGCCGGCGAAGCTGTGTTATTATCAGTTCAGTAATAGTGTCAGATGTCTCGTTTTCAGTGTTTTCAATTTCAAGCACCTTAGTAGTGATTCCATTTTTTTTTACATCAAAATATTGAATAACCAGCGGGAATAATTTTGTGCTTCCGTGATTACTAGCATCCGTAGCCACACTTATGAATGGTACATCTTGTAAATCAGTCTTAAGTTGTTCAACCGACAAAGGGCTTAGCACTCCGGTGGCGATCGCAGTTGCTTTTGTTCGATTGCACGTAACTTTTTTTGCAGTATCTGACGCCGAAAATATTTCGCGGTTGAGAGCACAAGTGCAATCCAATGAATTAAAAGACATATGATGGCTCACTATATGATAGACGAGAGCTCCTTCCGCTGCTGAAATAAGATGGTCCTCCGATGTCGATCTCACAAAATATGTTGCAATATTCGAAGTACTTGATTGATTCTTTAAATTTATTTTGTGTTTCAGCGTACTTAAATGCTCATTTAGGTCTGTAACGCCTTTGTTTGCGATTGAAATACTCGTAGAACAAACGACACAAAACGCTTCCCAGTCATATCTTCCTTTTTTAAACATCGGGAACCTACTTTCCAAATCACTGTTAAATAGGCATTTACGCTTAGGCATTTTGGTGTCTAATCTGAAAAAAATTAAATAAGTATCTAAAAATATAGTCAATAGAGAATTTCGAAACAAAGGGGTAAAATTAGAACTATAACAATTACTAGCCACCCACGACTTTGTTAGAAAAATAGCATATTTGAAAATCTGTAGAAAGAATAGAAAATTCTAAGCAAATAAAAATTAAACTTTCAAAAAGCAAAATGATACTGCATCTTGACTTAATATTATTATATTGACGTGATAACGTCTTATAATTTGATGAAGCCGGCTGCACGCCCGCAAAACATGACGTCATGTACCGTTACCGTCGGTCGTTACCTTGTTACAGTTGTATTAATTATTTCGACCAGTAGTTCAAGCGGGGATGTAGCTCAGTAGTAGAGCGTTCGCTTTGCATGTGAAATGCCCCTGGTTCGATCCCCGGCATCTAAAAGCTTTTTTGCATTGTTTTGATTGAAAATGACTAAATTCTACTGATTACTTTTTACATACAAATCTATTAAACAAATGAAATTAAAATTTTCTTTTGAAAAATGCTACCATTCCATCAGTATTTTCTTAAGACGTTGTCACGTTCAACTATCGTCAGTAAACCGACTTTACAGACAACAATTTTTTTTTTTTAGAAAAAAGTAGCTTAAGTACTTATCTGTTCATGTAAATAGGTTACGAAAACAGATAGACAGAGCATTCAGAAGAGCAGTGTCACACTACCTGTAAAAATTAAACTGCGATATTTTAGAAAAATATTCTTTGCTCACCACGTGCACCTACGTAAGTTCACCCGCTTTACTGGAACGACGCAATGTCCACACTCGTCAAACCGTCGCGGCGGAGTGCGGGACGCGGGTCGCGAATTTGAACGAACAAACGGCGGACCGTGGCAACCGTGACGGGAGGGGTGGGGGAACGGTGAGTATACTTGGTTCGTCGGTTATCGTGGTGTGCGAGCATAGAGCATGCCTCGCGGGCGGCCCAATTTTTTAATTTTTTTTTTTAAATCTCGGTCTACTATTGAAACCTTCCCCGGACGCTCCCCGGATGCCCTCTAAACTAGGACAAATCCGGGGAAACCCGGACGGATGGCAACCCTAGCTACAGTCAGGATTAAATTTTGCGCAGCTTGTAGCTAACTTTACAGCCGCCAAGTGATTCGGCCTATATTTAGTGACGTTCGTACTGTGCGTTCATATTACGTTCCGAAAACTTATTTTCTACCCTGTTTGTAAAATAATGTTACAGATTACCTGTTAACGAAGATATGAAAAATAAATGGATGGAAGCTTTACGAAATCATCTCTCTTCTGGAAGCTTGTCTAAGTACTCTGTTGTATGCAGCCTACATTTCACTGACAAAGACTTTAAAACGGATGCTAAAAAGAGGCTAAATCCAGAAGCAATTCCTTCAATCTTACCAAAGGTAATGTAATTTAAATGTAAATGTAATTTTTTTTTTTTAATGACTGGCCTTGTGGCTTAGTGGTTAGTAGCTCTGCCTGCGAAGCCGAGGGTCGTGGGTTCGATCCCCACCCAGTGCAAATATTTGTGTGATGAATTCAAATGTTTGCACTGTGTCTGGGTGTTTCTATGTATAATAAGTATGTATTTAAAAACTATATAAGTATTATATCAGCTATCTGGCCGCCATCACACAAGCTTTGCTTAGTTTGGGGTCAGATGGTGTTGTGTGTGAATTGCCCACCAATATTTAAAAAAAAAAAAAAAAATTAAGTAAGTAATAGAATTTGGTTCGTAATTTAAAAAAGGATAATATCAATTCGATAGTAGGTATGTTTATTTGAGACGTTATCACGTCAAAAATAATCGGTCAAGTGCATTTCGAACTCGCTCACGAAGGGTTCCGAACCGTATGGAAGCCCCTCATAAATGTTTATTTTATTTTCATTACTTATTTTTGTGAATTACAGTTATATTTTAGGAATATTTCAAGCCTCTACCTATCACCGTGATAATATCAAACGAAAAAAAGCAGAAAATAAAATATCTTGTATGGGAGCCCCCTTTAATTTTTTTTTAGTTTTTGGTATTTGTTGTTAAGCATATATTGGACGTATAGTTTCCACGTTAGAGAAAATGTAGTGTGTCATTTTTGCCCACATATAACGTACACTTGGAGCTAGATTATTGTGAAAAGTGTGTTAAACACAGTCCGTTCTAAGACACAATGTTGTGCCGAATGCCCTGTATATAATGTGTTTTAATTTCTTGCAACCCTTAAGTCGTAGTTTTAACCTAACATCCACAATTTTATTTTCAGTTATCTGAAGATAGAAAACAAATTCATCTTCTTAGTGCAATTACGCTGATTGCACCAGAACATACAGAGCCCGGGACTTCAGGGGAACCAGCGCCTAAGAAAATTAAATTGTAGACAGAAATAAGCACTCAAACCCAAGTATTTTCTACACCGAGGAAAACTAAATTGCGCCGCAATGTAAAAATATTGCAACAACAATTAAAAAGAAGAGATGTAAAGATTGAAAATTTTAATCATGTATTAGACTTACTAAAAAAAAAGTGTAACAATTATGTAAAGCTGAAAAATGTAATAAACATAAATTTTTCAAACATATTTGATCAATTTAACATAAAAAAATCAGACCGAGGTGCGAGGTATACCGATGATGTGAAATCATTTGCTCTCACTGTTTATTCAGCAAAAGCATATCGGTTTTTGAGAAACTATTTACACCTGCCCCATCCATCGACACTTCGAAGACTGCTATCGACACATAATTGTAACGTTGGATTTATGTCAGAAGTTTTAGATTATGTAAAAACAGTAGCAGCTGAAAATGACAGTTTGAAGAATGTGGCATTAATTTTTGATGCAATGTCGATACGGACAGAATTAAGGTTTGACTTAAAAACAAACAAATACTGGGGATATGTTGATTATGGTGGCATAATGACTGATGATTCTGAAACTTTGGCCACGGAAGTTTTAATATTTCAAATCGTGTCTTACACCGAAAAATTTAAATGTCCGATTGCATATTTCTTAACCAACAAAATAGGATCTGATCTACAAACGGAGTTAATACTAGCGGCCATACGACTATTAAGTGGCATTAACATTACGGTAAAATCCATAACTTGTGATGGAACTGTTACCAATTTGAAAACTTTCGAACTTTTGGGATGTAATTTCTAGTACCCAGATATGAAAACTTCCTTTCCACATCCAAAAACAAACTGTGAAGTTCATTGCATAATGGATCCGCCACACATGCTAAAACTTTGCAGAAATGTGTTCGCGGAAACCAAATTAACATCAGAAAAGGGAGATATAGATTTTAATTACATAAAACAACTTCATAGATTACAGGACGAAGATGGTTAAAAATTAGCTAACAAACTATCAAGCACTCACGTCACCTTCTAAAACAAAAAAATGAATGTCAGATTAGCAGCACAATTACTGAGTTCATCTGTTGCTGATGCAATAGATTTTTTGAGATTAAGTGGCAATAGTGCGTTTAAAGGAAGTGAAGCCACTGTAGAATTTATTAGAATAATAGACCGTGTTTTTAACTTGTTTAACTGCAAAAATCTTTAAGGAAAAGGGTTTAAATCTCCAATATTTTAAAAGAAACGAGAGTTTATCTCGGTCAATTGAAAATAAATGGCGAAGGTATCTTGACACACAGGCGACGAACACCTGCTCTAGGCTTCATAATTGATACAATTAGTTTTACAAATTTAGCCTTGGATTTACTGCAAAATGGTGTAGTTAAATATTTTTTAGCATATAAAACTTCACAAGATCATTTAGAGATGTTTTTCTCTTATTTACGGGCAGCTGGTGTACACAACGATAATCCAAGTGCATTGCAAGTAAGATATGCCTTGCGGAAATTGTTATTTCGCAATAGCGTCACTCCAAGCATTAATGCGAATTGTACTAGCGATGATTACGAAACTACTCCAGTATTGGAATTTAGAAATGCTGAAAGATCAATAATAGATAGCCCTATATCGACACCCGTTCAAAATGATAATGAAGAACATGAAATTGAATGCTTACTTCAGCTTGTGGAAGCAACTTCATTGACAGAATACAAGAATAATGTACTGTACTATATAGCAGGATATATAGTCAATAAACTTCTAGAAAAAATGTCATGTAGATATTGTATGTCCGCTCTGTTAAGTAACAAATTAATTAATAAAGAACATGACTATGCCATGATATTAATAAACATTCATCTTTTACTTCCTTCATTGACAGGGGAGGGCTAAAACATGTCTCCAAATTTGTCTTTGATGTTATATGTTACACTGAAAAAGTGTTCACTAGCATGGTCTCAAATTCAATGCTCAATACAACGAAAAGTAAAATTTCAATGTTGGTTGTTCAACATTTTTATAGTAAATTGGATGAGTTAATTGACCCTCCGCACCTTGTCAATTCAATTACATGTGAAGATAGGCATGACGTAGCGCTTGTAAAGTGTTTGATAAATAAATATTTAAATCTCAGATTGACAACTTATGGAAAACACAAGACCTTAAAAATTATTGGAGCTCGTGCAACATTACGCCAGAAATTGCACAAGACTATATTATTTAGTAACATAATTATGATTATGTAAGTGAATATGTTTGGTTCAGAAATAAATTATTTTTGTACTTAACTGATTTGTTCTAATTGACATTTTACCAAGGTTGACCACATGAATTTGGCAGTGTCCTATTAAGGTGATGGTGATAGGGTATTACAGTATTTTTAAATCTTATTAATCAATTTTGATTTCGAGTTGTCCTGTTTATCTCATACATTATGGTCGCTCTTTTAGAAAGAGACACGGTCCTTAATATTTGGTCTCTTTCGGACCGCATTTTTGCACAAGTGAACCTTCCAGTTACTATTATTTTTTTAATATTAGTATCAGCCCTCATAGAATGTATAACAGGATATTTTCTTCAGTTCTAAGGTTTATTGTTTAAGTACCTCTAAATTTGTTGATGTGATTAAGAATTGTAGTGGTAGGACTCTTGGCAGAGTCCGGCTGGGGAAGTACCATACATTTGCCAGTTATTCTACCGCCAAGCAGTAATGTGGAAACATTACTGTGTTCCGGTTTGAAGGGCAATGTTTCCAGAGAAATCACAGGACTTAGAGAAAAGATATATTAGATCTCTGGGTGAATGAGCGCAGTGAAGTTTGGGAGGGTACATCTATTGATTTATATCGATATTATTCAGAGTATAATCGGACTGTGTTCCAAATTCCACGTTGATCCATTTAGCAGTTGTCACGTGATTGAGCAACAAAGATCCAAACTTTGACATTTATAATAATACTAGGTATAGCAGCACGCCGCAGTTTTACCCGCATAAAGGCCTGTTCACACCGGAGCGGTATTCGCTTTCACTATGGGTAGAGGTATATACTTCGCTCTTCCAACATATCTCCTGCAGTAGTTGACTGGTTTCAAAGTTACCTGTATGGGCGTCGCCAAAAGGTCCGTCTTGAAGACAATTTCTCTTCTTGGTGTACTACTTCGGCTGGCGTACCGCAGGGTGGTGTCTTATCTCCTTTTCTTTTCGCTTTATTTATTAACACCATCTCTCGTAACCTTTCTTCATCCTACCACCTTTACGCAGACGACTTACAATTATACTGCCAAGCTCCATTGGGCTAGCTATCGGAAGCTGTCGAGGCTTTAAACGATGATCTGCGTCGTATTTTACAATGGAGTATTTCTTTTGGATTGAAGGTGAATCCTACAAAAACGCAGGTCATTGTCGTAGGTAGTTCTCGTATTATCAACCAAATTGACTGGAACGCGCTTCCTCGTGTTATATTTGATGGGGTTATAATTCCTATTATTAAATTAAAAGTGTGCGTAACTTGGGCGTTATATTTGATCAACATTTGTCTTGGGGCCCACAGATAGCGGAAACTAGCCGTAGATTATTTGCATCTGGAGGATCCTTACGTAGGTTGCGTAATTGTCTTCCAACCACTACTAAAATTGCGCTTGCACAGTCACTCTTGCTCCCTATTCTCGATTATGCTGATGTCTGCTACCTCGATCTCACAGAAGAGCAGCTATCTAAACTTGAGCGCCTTCAAAACTATTGCGTCAGGTTCATATTTGGCTTGCGCAAGTATGATCATATTTCTAGCTACCGCGCTAAGCTCAAGTGGCTGCCCATTCGTCGTCGCCGGGATGCTCACATTCTCTCCCTCTTATACAATGTCCTTTTTCTTCCTTCGTCACCCCGGTATCTTCAGGAGCGTTTTAATTTTCGTCAATGTCTTCTCCCAAGGTCATTGAGAAGTGCGGACAACCTCACACTTGATATCCCTCAACACAGCACAACTTTTTACTCCTCTTCCTTCACTGTGAGGGCTGTCAAGTTGTGGAATGAGCTGCCATTGGAAATAAAGCGTGCCCAGTCGCTGGATATTTTCAAGGTTCTAATTAAAGAATTATATTTAGAGACTTAGTTGCCTTCTATCTATCCTTAAGTTATAATCTGGTTTGTGTAGATCTTGGTACTTGTTTATTATTATAAGTTTATGTAGGTATATGTAATATTCGTTTATTTTTCTTCTAATATATACATAAATATATATTATTAAATGTATTTTATGCAAATCAGTAAGTATGTGTATTTTAATATATTCTTTGTTGTAAGTAGTATATAATTTTAAGCTTAGGTGTTAGCTATTCGATTTGTTGTTTAATTTATTTAATATATTAAGGCCGCATTACTGTATAATATCCTATCCGTACACGGTTGCCTGGAAGAGATCGCTCTAAGCGATAAGGCCGCCAATTAAAATGTCTAGCATAAGTTATCTTTAAGTTTCTTTTGTGATTTTGTTTTTTGTATGTATGTGTGTGGCTTTTTAATAAAGAGTTTTCTATTCTATTCTATTCTATACCGCGCGAGATCCGCGCGGTATTTTGTACGTACCACCTGAGTAGCTGGTATTTTTGGTGTGAACAGTAATATTACCGCTTACCTACCCACTCGGTTTTCACTACCGCAGGCGGCAGCGAATACCGCTTAGGTGTGAACAGGCCTTAATTCCGATCACGTCATTTTCCGCGATTTCGCAAGTTTACGCGATAAAAAATGTAACGCGTCATCATTATACGTTAATATTGCAATGATGATAAAGCATATCAAAAGATGATGTAACCAACATAACATAAATACAATAAAACCTGTTTAAAACGATTTTTAAGGATTCCCACCCTGTGCAAATATTTGTGTGATGAATTCAAATGTTTGCACTGTGTCTGGCTGGGTGTTTCTATGTATAACAAGTATGTATTTAAAACTATATAAGTATTATATCAGCTATCTGGCCGCCATCATACAAGCTTTGCTTAGTTTGGGGTCAGGTGGTGTTGTGTGTGAATTGTCCACCAATAGGTACGCATTACATAGAAATATACAGACACAACAAATATGTGTGTTCATCACACAAATATTTGTACAAAATATTGTCTTTTAGCTTATAATGTTCTGAATAGATTTCAAAATCTATTTCAATGAATCAGATATACCTACTAGTAATGAAACAAACTTATTAAATAAACGTATGATATGATGATTAGGGCCTGTGAATTTTTAAGAAGTACCTATAAGAATGTTGCTTTGGAAAACATTTCGTTCTCACTACTACTTTGTTCTATTATAGTTTTCAAATCTCCATTTCGATATTTTCCCAACAAAATATTTATATACATGTTAAAAAAATAATTACATTGACTTTGATTATTATCAGAACTAAAAACAAGTAAACAATCAATTGAAAATTTAAAAAATGCGAATGTTTTAAATTTTAAGTTACACAGTCAGTTTTAAGGTTTGGTTTACTGTAAATATATGTTTATTTTTAAATAAAGAGCGACGAGACGAGCAGGACATGTGCCTGATGGTAACCAACATGCCTGCCACATAAAAGCACAGTGACACGCAGTTATTGGCACATGAAGAGTCCAAATCATTACCTAGCACTGCATTGCGCTCGTCACCCAGAGATCTAAGATGTTAATATGTTATAGATATCTCTAAGCCCTGTAATTTGTCAGGAACACAGTAATGTTTGCACATGTAGCTGCTTGGCGGTAGAATAACTTCTGGCAACGGTGTGGTACTTCCCCAGGCGGTCGCAGTCCTACCACTACTAATTGGCAATTTATATAGTGACGTGGTTTCATACGTCACTATTTTCTAAAACTGTACAAGTGACGCGGGAATAGAGACTGCCTGCTCACCGCTATTATTAGCTTATACACGGTTATTGGTAACCAGCCTGCATCATTTTAAGGGGATGTTAAGTGCAATAAATACGCCATTTTTTTTCTAGTCAAAAAAAATCACACAAAATAAGAAAAAAAATTGCGCTGTCTAAAAGAATCGAACTCTTTGTAACAAGAGCGCGCGCGCTCTTTAACGCTCGATAAATGATGTGCCGAACTGCATTAACACTAAACATTAGGTCGCTAAACAGTGCTAGACAGAAACAAACACTATTTTTATTTTTTTGGGAGATGTAAGTACTGAGTTTTGGCAAAAGTTGTTAGTTTAAACATACAGAACACGGCCTTAAACGCAGATGCAGGCTGATGCCCAGTAACCCTGTATACGAGTATACTCCTAGGTAAGATAAGATAAGATAAATCTTTATTAAAAGCCACATAAAAAAATAAGAACATAAATTACAATAAAAACTTAAGTAAATATTATGCTAAACATTTTAATTGGCGGCCTTATCGCTTAGAGCGATCTCTTCCAGGCAACCGTGCACGGATAGGATATTATGTCCAATAATGCGGCCTTAATGTATCCCATAGATTAAAATCGTATAACTAGTTATACAACTTAAGTATAAAATAAGAAATATACTCTACTTACAATAAAGAATACATTACATAATACATAATACGTCATAATTTTAAAAAATTAAGAGCGCCTCTAACTAATTCACCTTTCAAACAAAACTAAACAAAGTCCAAATCAGTTCATCCGTTCACAGAAGCCACAACATTAAAGTCAAACACACACACACACGCACAAGAATATACCCCTACGGCCCTACGCACATGAATATACATACAAAGAGTGAGAGAGACATAAGCCGCGAGATGTTTATTTCCGAATTTTCCCTGCATCAATCAAAAGGCTTTTTTACCTACTGTATGCTACTGTATAGAGTTAGTAGGGGTGCCCAACCATCGATACAGACAAACAGAATTAGAGATGTGCCCTGAACTGCATCTCTGTGTCTATCGTAAGGGATTTGCACACTACCAATCTACTTAGCTACTTAATAAACTAATATACTAGCCTAATGCTAGCATTCTAGATTCAAAAGTGAGGATTGTTTGTTTCTAACTTGTTAAATTTAGTCACTAAAGAACAATGGCAGACTTTCATACTTCAAAATAGTTGAGACGATATGTTAGCGTCTATAGATCAAAAATATCTTAAAATGTTGAACGTCAGTCCCTGAGTAAGATATGGAAGGATTTTTGTCTTCAAAAGGCCTAGAAATAAAGATATTTACGTTCGAAAGTTTATTAAATTCGCTAAGTCACAGACTAAATAGAGAGGTTTGACAGAGATACTCTGTATTAGTTGCTGACATTGACATGCTAGAGACACAATATATTTTTTTATTTTGAGTTTGGCTATGGATACTAGTTCTTCGGCCGCAGTGACATAAGGTTTTAATTTTTTTTTTTTTTTTTTTTTTTAATTGTGACATAAGGGAATTTCTGATGTTGCCATAACATTAAAATAGAATTATACCAATATTTTAACATTGATTTTATTAATATTACGGAAAGAAGTTTTAATGAAACTTATATCCACTACTATATTTTATTTTTATAACTACTAATATTCTATATACTAATAATGATAACCAACTCGAAATAAAATATATTTTTTCCGTCATTATTGTTTTACAATTACTTCCAAAATAGTAAGATATATATGGTATAAGAAGTATATGGTCACATTGAAATGGTGTACTAGGTTATTTTAATCATATGAAAACCCAATAATTTGTAATATTTTTTGTGGCTTCTATTACTACAAATATTTATTTGAAAAATCTTAGAAAAAACAACAAATTCATTTCGTATAAACGTTATTTCTAGACGCTACAATGCAGCTAACTATTATTTTGCCATTGTTCTTTAGCCAAGTTTAGGGCTTATAGCTTTGGAGGACAGATAGTTACATACCACAGCCAAAGGCAAGAGCAGCACAGTGGAAAACAGCTGCTTCCATGTGATGGTGTCTCCGGTGAATGTGTGCGAGAGCGCCGGGTCGTTGCAAGTGAACCCACGCTGCCCGGCTGGCAGGACCTTTAGTTCTATTATCAGGAATATCAGCAGCCCTGAAAAATAAAATCCAATTTAATTACTTTTTGAAGTGAAAACTTCTTTTGGCGCGCCTAGACAGATTTTTCGTGGGCTGTGAATTGAATTCTAGCGTCACGCTCCGGTATGATAAGAAATCTTTGGGTAAACTCGGGACCATAGCCATTGGTCGTCTAGAAATGCGTCAGCCAATGGGAAATGCTGACGCATTTCTAGATGGTCATGCCATGATGACCAGGCCACACCCGCCAGTAAAATTCTAAGTTATAAGTTTTCACTTTTATCGGCAGTTCCTATGACTGCCAATTTTTTAATTATTATTAAGCCTTTATTGCTATTGCTGTTATCTACTTCTATGGCTAGCTCTTATCTGTTGGTCATTAACTTTGTCTTTGGTTTATTCATGGTTAATCCAACTTTCATGCTTTCTCTGGAGAGTGTTTGTAACATTATTTTGAGAGAGTTGTGGTCATTGGAAATCAGTAGGTACTAGGTCATCTGCAAATCTGCGGTTTGACTCCATTAATATTGATTCCAAACTTGTCCCATCTCAATTTACTAAATATACTCTCTACTAATAGGGCTGAGAATAGTTTCGGTGAAAGCGGGTCTCCTTGTCTCACTCCTTTTGAAATTGTGAAGAGGTCTCCTGTTGACTCAAGCTTTATTTGTGCTTTACAGTTGACAGTTGGTATACACGTTTCTTATTATACATAAATATACTTCTTTTGTACACCCTGCTCGGTTAATGTCTTCCAAAGAACATCATGTTTTATTGAGTCAAACACCTTGTTGTAGTCTACAAAAGCTAAATACATTACACAATTAATTACTTTCTTGATTATGAAAAGATTAATACTGTAGTTTTCTTTTAGTTTTTAGTTTTTTATCCAATTCCAGGTGATATAGAAAGTTCAAATTTGGCATCCAGATAGGTAATTAGGTGCATACAAAGGAAAAAGTCAGAAACTGGTAAATTTTAATAATTTTATAAAAATATAGTATTTCCATTTCGATGTGGACTTACAGTGCCTTTAAAAAGAAAATAGCAATCATAATTGAGGGCTGACGGTCTTTGTCGTTGATTCTAATATATGAACTCGGTTAAACTATTTTCTTTTTAGACAACAAATTAAAATAAAATATTTTGTCATTTTTAAGGCGAACATAACGTTGGTAGCGGTAGTACTCTTAGCAGAGTCCGCCAGAGGAAGTACCACACTTCTGCCAGTTATTCCAGTTATGCCAGTAATGTACTAACAGTACTGTGTCCCGGTTTGAAGGGCAATGTTTTCCAGAGAAATTACAAGGCTTAGAGATATAAGAACCTAGATCTCTAGGTAATGAGCGCAGTGAAGTGCTAGGTAATGATTTGGACTTTTCGTGTTCCCATAGCTGCGTGTCACTGTGCTGTTATGTGGCAGGCATATTTGCTTACCACATGTTGCAGGCACATATCCTGCTTGTCTTGTCACTATAATACTGTTTAATAAACTATATTTATTATGAGTTTTATAGGGACTACAGACTAGAGGACCAATTTCAAAAATTCTTAAATAATTGTTTGTGTATGATTTGGTCCCTGAGAGATGTTATACATTATACAGTACCATGGGCGAAGCCAGGGCTGGCAACTGGTAATTAAATAAATAAAAAACAACAGAGGTATGTTTGATTTTACCTCTTTATCATACAATTTGTAAGTATGTAATTAATTAGGAACGATTTTTACATGGTATAAACAATGAAATAGTGTAAATTAAACAGCTATTACAACCATTGTGTCAAGTAAAGGTGCCGGCAAACAAGTTGACACAATGAAGTTGGCTGCGCAGAAACGTTTAAGGTATCTTTGGTGGAAGTGTACATGCACAAACTTTCCCCTTCCACGTCAATTTTGGGTAAACTTGGTTGTGTTTGTCGGCCACTATATAATTAATAACAAATTTGACAAATAGATGATATCTGCTATCTAACTGTTAAACTACTCTCATCTATATTATATATATAAAAGCGAAGGTCACTCATCAAGGAATCTCAGAAACTACAAATGCTAGGAGTCTGAAATTTTGCATGGAGGTCCGTTTTAGCACGTAGGCGCTCGCTAAGACGGGGTTTTGCGAAATTCAACCCCTAAGAGGGTGAAACAAGGGATGAACGATTGTATGAAAATGCGTGGTTTTCAAAGTTATCAAACTTTGTATCTAGACACATGACATGAAGCAATTAAATGTTAGTTCTATCAGTTTTGTGATTTCGCACTGTACGGGGGTGAAATGGGGGATGAACGTCAATATGGAACTTCCCAACCGTTGAAGATAAAACCATGAAACTTTGTACATAGACAATAGACACGAAGCAAACGAATATTTGTTCTATCAGTTTCGTAATTTCGAACTGTACGGTGGTGAAATTGGGGTTGAAATGGGGGATGAACGTCAATATGGAACTTCCCAACCGTTGAAGATAAAACCATGAAACTTTGTACATAGACACTAGACACAAAGCAAACGAACGTTTGTTCTATCAATTTTGTAATTTCGAACTGTACGGGGGTGACATTGGGGTTGAAAAGGGGGATGAATGTCAACATGGAAATCCCAATCGTTGAAGATAAAACCATGAAATTCTGTATTTAGACACTTGACACGAAGAAAACGAAAATTTGTTCTATCAATTTCGAACTGTACGGGGTTGAAATGGGGGATGAATGTCAATATGAAAGTTCCCAACCATTGAAGATAAACCCACGAAACTCTGTATTTAGACACTTGACACGAAGTAAACGACAGTTTCACCTATCACTTTCGTAAATTCAAACTGTACGGAGGTGAAATTGGGGTTGAAATGGGGGATGAATGTCAATATAAAAGTTCCCAACCGTTGAAGATAAACCCATGAAACTCTGTATAGAGACACTTGACACGAAGCAAACGAATGTTTGTTCTATCAGTTTCGTAATTTCGAACTGTACGGTGGTGAAATTGGGGTTGAAATGGGGGATGAACGTCAATATGGAACTTCCCAACCGTTGAAGATAAAACCATGAAACTTTGTACATAGACACTAGACACAAAGCAAACGAATGTTTGTTCTATCAATTTCGTAATTTCGAACTGTACGGCGGTGAAATTAGTGCTAAAATGGGGGATGAATTTCAATATGAAAGTTCCCAACCGTTGAAGATAAACCCACGAAACCCTGTATTCAGACACTTGACACTTGACACGAGGCAAACGAAAGTTGGTTCTAGCAGTTTTGTAATTTCGAACTGTACGGGGGTGAAATTGGGGTTGAAAAGGGGGATGAATGTCAACATGGAAGATCTCAATCGTTTAAGAGAAAACCATGAAACTCTATATGTAACACTTGACACGAAGCAATGTTTGTTCTAGCAATTTTGTAATTTCGAACTGTACGGGGATGAAATTGGGGTTAAAATGGGGGATGAATGTCAATATGGAAGTTCCCAATTGTTAAAGATAAAACTATGAAACTCTTTATATAGGCACTTGGACCGAAGCTAATAAATGTTTGTTTTAGCAATTTTGTAATTTTGAACTTACAAAATTGTTTTGAAATTTTGTATGGGGATGAAATTGGAGTTGAAATGGGGGACGAATATCTCTTACGCTTTCACACCTGAACAACTGAATCGATTTTGATGAAATTGTTTTATTATAAGCTGTTTTTAGTAACTGTAAATGTATCTGGGTATAAAAAATGGGTATTGCCTGAGTTCCCTTAGTATTTATTTCGCGCGGACGAAGTCGCGGGTAACAGCTAGTTGACTATAAAAAAACTTTTTTATAGGTACCTACTTGCATAGTCATGGATGTAAGTAGGTACAGTCAACTGAGACCTGAGACAAAGCCGCGGCATCCTCGTCCTCGGTAAGCCGCGGAGGGAAATAAAACATCGGCGATTTCTATCTCTGTCGCACGAGACGCACGAGGCGTGCGTGACAGAGACAGATACCGCCGAATCAGCAACGTCGACGGCGAGACGAACAGGTTTAGACCGGCACTTCAGCGGAGCGGCGCTGCGCCGGGGCACAGATAAGAAAATAGTTACTTCGTGGCCGCAAAGCGAGTGAATAGTGAGGAGCGAGCGACAGATGCAATGTTTTTAGAAAAACCGGAGAAATTGTTGCACTCCGGGAGGTCGGGAGGTTAACCATTATTACCGGAGTCTCCCGGGCAATCCGGGAGAGTTGGGAACCCTAGCTGTACACTCTTCATGGCCAGGCTATTCAGGCGATCTTCTGCTATGGTGCTTCTTAGCTAGGTATGTTTTTAGTCTTCTGAGGCTGCTAAAGTTTCGCTGTACTCGAGAAAGAAGGAATTTGTTTCTCTTAGGACATCAACCGGCATTAAGTTCATAACTTTGGGAAGACTGTGGTGCGCTTGGTTTTGAACCCGAGGTCTCCGGATTGACAGTCGCAGTTCTCCCGTCGACACCAGCCGTAACTTTCTAGACACTATAAACTCGTCAAACAATTCCAGGCTAAGCTTATAATTTCCTCCAAATTCCAAGTCGGAAATGGGAATTGTGAAAAGTGAAATTGATCACTGCGCAGGCGACACCGGTTCTTTTTACGCTCCAAACGGTCTTTACGTAAAGCAGCTTCAATTAACATAGTTTTTGCAACCATAATAAGTTACAATTTGCCAAAAAATCAAACATCCGCAAAACAAAAGGTAACACTTTTGATGTCGTCGATTTTGAGGTTAAAACTAAGAAAAAGAGCTGTCAAATTCAAATTCTCGTTTCAACTTTCGTGAATTAGAGTAGCCTTAGCACACTTTTACGTTGAAAAAAGTTCGATCGCAATGAATGACGGATCGAAATAGAAACAGAGTAGCAATGTCGCGAAACTAATGTCGAAATTACGTTTTCAATAGAAAGAGAGTAGACGCCCTGTACAGCGATGCCAAGTCGATTGGCGATACATCGAGGTGTTTTTTTTTTTTTTTGTAATAAAGAGTGATGAGACGAGCAGGACATGTGCCTGATGGTAAGCAACATGCCTGCCACATAACAGCACAGTGACACGCAGCTATTGGAACATGAAGATTCCAAATCATTACCTACCACTGCACTGCACTCGTCACCCAGAGATCTAAGTTGTTAAATTTCTAAGCGCTGTAATTTCTCTGGAAACATTGCCCTTCAAACAGGAACACAGTAATGTTTGCACATTACTGCTTGGCGGTAGAATAATTGGCAAAGGTGTGGTCCTGCCCCAGGCGGACCCTGCCAAGAGTCCTACCACTACAAACAAGGTGATGAGGTGTTTGTACGACGCCGCTACGATGGCGGTTCAAATTCAAGATCAGCAGACAAAACAAATTCCTCTGCATCGAGGCTCGAGGCAAGGGGATGTTATTTCCCCGAAATTGTTCTCAAACGCACTAGAGTATATTTATGTTTAAGACGCTGGATTGGGTTGGAAGGGGCCTAAATATCAACGGCGAGTACATCTCTCACCTACGATTTGCAGACGACATCGTCATTATGGCAGAGTCGCTGGAGGACTTGCAGTGGATGTTGGATGGCCTGGCTAACGCTTCTCAACGCATCGGCCTCCGGATGAATTTGGATAAAACCAAGGTCATGTGTAACGAGTTCGTTGCACCGGGGCCGATTGTCGTAAATGAAATCACTCTGACTGCCCTCGTGGCTTAGTGGGTAGTAGCTCTGCCTGCGAAGCCGAGGGTCGTGGGTTCGATTCCCACCCAATGCTTAAATTTCTGTGATGAATTCAAATGTTTGCACTGTGTCTGGGTGTATCTATACTACCTACTAGAGATGCGCCGAGTAACACTTTTGCCGAGTAACGAGTACCGAGTATTACTCGGTTCCATTTTTTTTCAACCGAGTACTCGGCCGAGTAACTCGGTTCAATCAAATTCCCATTTCGCGCGCGTGAACAAGTACAAACAGGTTACTATTACTACTCATTCATTAGCATAATTTTGATTTTATTGATTGAGATTATCAAAGCTTTCCTAAATTATAACCCAGTGCAATTACGGAAATAAATAAACATTAAATTATGTAGTTTGGGGACTATAAAGGATCGATAGGGGGGTGCATTCTGAGCATATATTCCAATTTGAGGGATTCTGACATGGTCAGCTCAAGTGGCATATGTCGAAGTAGGTAACGTTGTTGTCCCACATAACCCTGTGTAGAAGAAACCCACCGACACAATCCAACAATGAATTTTGGGTTCAGCCCTAAGACCGGAGGTGTCGCGGATTTTTTGCAGTGTCGCGGAGGTGTCGCAGTGGCGCGGATTTCGCTCGGTAAAGTAACATAACTCTGAAGGTATTGTCATTACTGAAAAAAGTTCAAGGAAAAAGTTGTTCATTATTAAAAGATCTACACTTTTGATTATCGGTAAAGTTTCATAAAATGGAACGGTTGGGGATAAAATGGCGAAAGGGAGGAAAAAAAAAGTAAAATTTTTGCCTTTCGGAAGCAATAACTTGAAAAATATTGATGAAAGAAAGAAAAGTGGTTCCTATAAAAGTTAGTAAATTTAATTTAGAAGAGAAAAGGTCTCAACAATTTTTTGCCTACCACTAACAGTTCTCGAGATATCAAATTAAACGCGTTTTCATCGAAATGACCTTGAGCTGACCATGCCAGAATCCCTCAAATTGGAATATATGCTCAGAATGCACCCCCCTATCGATCCTTTATAGTCCTCAAACTACATAATTTAATGGTTTTTTTTATTCGATTTTTTTGCGTAATTGCTTTGGGCTATTAGTAAAAAATACTATTTGATTAACTGTTGGCTTAATTATATCTACCTCAATGGGATACTGCATTTTCGCCGAAAAGTGATTGGCCGATTATCACTGGCGGCCAACCAACGGTTCGTCTATGTTTCACTTTGACAACTAACGATTGTCAACTTTTTGTATGGCAACGTTTCATTTGGCAGAATTTTTTTAAATAGATTTTTATAATGACTCATTACGTTCAAGGCACTTATCATTTATTTTGCCAAATCTTTCACTACGCCAAACAACTTTTAGGTAAATAACGTTTCGTCTGTGTATCAGCGTAGCGATTCTGAAACCATTCGGGTCGGGCTGAGCCACGGAAACTGGCCTTTTCCGACTGGTTCGGGCAATTTGCGATTCTCAACGCCAATTCCGATTACTTTTGACGTTTGCAACCGACTACCAGCTGTTTTCTAATCGGATGGGATTCGGACAGCTTTTTTGTCGTGGATAGCTAAATATGATTTTCAGATTATTGTACTTACTTGATTTTTCTCTGTTTTTCTCAATATTTCTGTAAGATTATGGGACAGTAAACGAGTTTTTATTAACTTTATTGTGTAATATGTGTTTAGTTTTTGGAATTTTGGGGTTTGAAATTTGCAAAATTGGCAGTTTGTGCTCAAAAAAGTTGCTAGAAATAGATTGTTGCCATATTTGATTTGTAATTGTTTATTTTTTGAGATGAAAATATGAAACATGTTTGTTGTTTGAGCAAAAAGCCAAGAAATCACCAAGAAACATTGGAGATACGAGACATCACGTCAAACAACGACATAACAGCAAAAGCAAGAGCAACTTTGGCCCCAGTGATGGTCACAAACATAGTCGGCCTAAGTAAAAGGACCGTGTGAACGTGTGATAGTGCGTGCGTCTTTTACTAAGGGGTCCACCTAGGTACTGAAACCAGCCCAAGAGGGTTCATGACCCCAGGACCCCTCTGGTCTTTGTATAACAAACAGTATTTTCGTATCTGTTCGACTGGAGCTCTATCTACCTATAGATGAAGCAGAGGACTTCTACCAGAAGTTATAGTTCCCTGTAATGACAACAACCGGTACATTATAAAAGTAGCACCTTGCCGGTGTACGGCATGTGATTTAACAGACATTAAACTTACCTATGTCCCACATTATATACTTAGATATAGCTAGATATGTGGGACAAAATCCCCAAGTTATAGATACTATGACTGGCAATTGTCCTCTAAACAAGCACTTATTCAATAAAGGTGTGACAGACAGCCCTCTATGCAGGGTGCAGGATGCATGGAGGAAGAAGTAATGCCACAGAATGTGGTTGTGGAGTGCAGGAGCGTGGCAGATTAACGGACAGAATTCTTCCACTCCCTAGCACCAGTCCCGGAGGCCTTCAACAACCTGAATAGGTTGCTTGCATGCTTGCCTTCTGGCATAGTCTGGAGTAGAATGGATGTATGAGCAACGCCTGATGGCCTAATTAAGAAGCTAAGTGTGGAAAAGGCCCCGTCTAACTAACTATAGCAAGACATTTTGTTTTTTTAATAGATATGTTTTGGAAATAAAAGGAACCTGTAGACCACAAATTATCTATTATTTTGTCATACTGAATATGTACTGTAGGAACATTACATATTTCCTACATTAAATATTACATTATATACCTATTTATAAAGCCATGGTGGCCTCGTGGCAAGTGTCAGACTTATGTCTGTCATTCGTATGATCATAGATTCTACTACTGTCTGTTGTACCCGTTGTACCTGAGTACAAATATATTTAAATACAAGGTGATTATTATAACTAAAAGATCAAATGAAAGACATTTATTTCAGTAAGTATTTTAATAATCATTGAAGAATTTAATTTTTACATCATTTAGCAATAAAGTTGGAAAAAGAGATAGTGTACTTGACTACAATAAGCAGTGCTTTTTTATCATTAGGACACCTGCGAAGCTGAGGGTTGTGGGTTCGATTCCCACTCAGTGCAAATATTTTGTGTGATGAATTCAAATGTTTGCACTGTGTCCGGGTGTTCCTGTGTATAATAAGTATGTATTTAAAACTATATAAGTATTATATCAGCTTTCTGGCCACCATCGTACAAGCTTTGCTTAGTTTGGGGTCAGATGGTGGTGACTGTGAATTGTCCACCAATATTTATTTACTTATTTAGACCATTGAGAACAACATTTAATAAGAGACCAAACAGAATATTGTAAAAATGAATTAAACATAATAGCTCTCCGTACAAAAGTCAGTCAATAAAACATTATTTTTTGAAGTGAAAACTTCTTTAGGCGCGCTATGGACAGAATTTTCGTGGGCTGTGAAATGGATTTATGATCACGTGACCATCACGCTCGGATATGATAAGAAATTTCGGGTAAGCTCGGGATGCTAGAGCGAGAAAGATAATGTGATCAACAAACGTGCCAGACCGAGAAAGATAATTGTTAGAGGAGGACATGGGACAATAGATACTCTCTCTCTCTCTCTCTCGCTGCTCGCTACCGGTTACCAGTGTTGACACTTTAGCGACTTTGTCGCTGAAACTGGCGAATTTTTAAAACCTTTTAGCGGATTTAGACGACGTGTTACCGACAAAGGGGAATATACTAGTGTAGTGTAGAAGGTTGGAGAAGGAAAAAGCTTATGTATTCTTCCAGACTGTTATTCCCTTAATAATTCAATCAAAACCGGCGACTTTGTTTCCTAACTATTTGGCGACAAGCTCAAAATCATAGTGGCAACACTGACGGCTACCAACTCCAAAATACTTTTCTTTGGGCGGGAAAACACGACGGGTGCTTTATAATTTTCACAATCAAATTAATTAGTTTTGCTGTGTAAATATTTCGTTTCTTTCGTGTAAATATTTAGTTTTGTATATAGTCAATAGCATAAATAAATATGAGCGTCGCTAGCGACGGGGGTGACCCCGTCGAACAGACAAGAAAAAGAAAACTATTGAAGCCAAATCCAAGTGAAAATGTTTCTTACAAACTATTTAGAAAACCCCTTTATAAGAGAAAGAGACTATTCCCAGAAAATCGTAGTGGAGAATGTGTAGTGTATGTGGAATCGACGGAACAGGAGAAAGTCGGTACCTAACAAAAATCCTATTACACTCACCAACCTTTTTGCGGTTAGGGGCATCATAGGGGTGCACCGTGTGAATGCATACAAAGTTGGAGTAACTTTTAAAAAGCCGGCCCCGGCCAACAACTTTTTGAACATGGACACTTTTTTTACTAACCATAAATGTGTATACAATCTGGGTATACAAATAAGTACTGCCTGAGTAACCTTAGTATTTATTTCGCGCGGACTAAGTCGCGGGTAACAGCTACTTTGTATATAAATAAAATTTCAATAAATATTTACTCCAATTTCTGGCTTGTTTTACTCATTTATTCAACTAATACGATCCATTATATTTTATTATAATACGACATACCTACCTAATACAAAAATCAGCTAATGAAGTTTTCACTTCTGCCGTGTGGTCTTAAGCACACACCTTTTTTTTGTACATACCACAATGTTTTATTTTCCTAATTAATTAATACATAATACAATCATAGCTAATTCAGTTTACTTTTAAACTTCTAAACATATTAAAATTATAATGATCACAACTCTTTAGTGACTAAGGGCTACCAGCTAACACAAAACTGTGATGCGAAGTGAGTGATGTCCATGGATTTTTAATTACAAAGAGAAAGACAAACTTCTTAGCATTCCGTGGATTCACCGTGTGGGTGTCGGGGGTCCATCGTGTGGCAGAGAGCGAAATCCCAAGTAGATCCCGAGACTTGTGACACCGGTGTAGGTTTAAGGGGCCCTTTTCTGATGTACATCAACACTCACCTTCACTACTCATATTTCTCTATCTGCCCAGCCAATTCTGATATAAACCTACTGCTTTAGATACTCATTCTAGTATAGAACTTACTGCACTTCTGGACAAGCTAAGTTCTTTCAGCAGGTCATACAGATATTTTGCTGGTATACTTCTCGCTCCTACTTCTACAACATATAAATTAACTACATAGCCGTTTTTAATGTAGGTAAGTAATTAATTATTTATGTAATTATATACACTAATATACAGTCTAAAAAGTTACCATGGTTTGTCACAAAATTAACAATTATTGAAGGGATATATTAAAATACCTAAATAGAGAGAAAACTAATTTAACTTATATCACAATTGATGTGTGTGTACTGTACCTATTATACTTATATTATCTTTTTCTCACAAAATGAAATTGGATTATAGGTAAATCAGTACAAAAGCGAATATTTTTACTGAAAATCTGCTTTAATTTTCAAGGTGAGTCAACGAAAAAACGAAAACTCTCTGGCTTCTCGTATGGAGTAAGTATAACATTATTATAACTTCTCTTCTTGACCATTTTATGAGATCCATGTGCTTTGCGAGTTGAGGTTGGCACGACATATAATAAGTCGTTTTAAACAATGCATCACATTTGCTGGCTTCTTGTATTAAACTATAACTTATCTTCTTGACAATTTTATGAGTCTTCTATATATGATTTGCTTGTCCAACTTCAACTTTTTCATATGGCTTCCATTCGGTAATTTCACCGGAATTTCGCCAGTGTTTCGCTAGCGTTTCTCCGTTAAGATAGTCTTCTGAACTTTTATTCACTTAGAGGTAGGAATCTTGCTTCAGATGATCGGTCCACTTCAGGTAGTCTTCAGTTTGATGACAGACTTCTGGCAAATGTTCAGTGAAGATGCAGGATTATTGATGATCGGTGGAGTGTAGATACTTTTGTTAGTGGTTACTTTTAGATATGTTATATATAACTGTAATGGACAAACACAACTGTGAAACCATTACTTTTTGTTGTTATTTCCAAACCATGAACACGAAGTATACAGATTCATGTTCCAAACAAAACAAACAATGGTTCCGTTGACTTTGACAACATCAACAGATTGACAATTGAAGGTAAAACGAAGAATGTAAACTATGATTTATTGTGTTGCAGATGCAAATTTCCAGAGGTTATTGTTCGATTTACTCGTTTATTATGCAAATTCTATGTAAAAAAGTCATTCAAAACCACAAAATAAACCCGAAATACAGTTATTTGACGATTTGTATATTCCTACCATGAGTTAACTTTTCTACCAAATTTGTATCTGTATTCGAAAAGTAGATGGGATAGCTTGTCTTTGGTCTGGCCAAAAGACATTCCTACGCCAACTACGCCAATCCGATTGGCGTGTGATTGGCGTTGAGAATCGCAGATTCCTCACCATTCGGTACACCTGTAAATAAATTTCGGCGAAAAGGCAGAGAACCCTACCTAAATATATTGCTTTTCTTAAACCGAGTATACTCGGCATTCAAACCGAGTACCGAGGCAGAGTACGAGTATCAAAAAACCCGCCGAGTATGCCGAGTACCGAGTATCAACCGAGTACTCGGCCCATCTCTACTACCTACTAACACGTTAGATTCAACATCTCTTTACCTAGTCTGTGGATTCAACACAACGAATGGGGCGTTTTCCAGATGAAGATAGACTTGTCAAATACAGTTCCCAATTTCACCATAAGTGGCGCCAATGTTCCATTTTGTTAGAGAAATTTCAGAAAAACAAACAGTGGTGCCACACTTGGCAAAATTTAGAACTATTTTTGACAAGTCTATCTTCATCTGGAAAACGCCCCATTGGTTTGATATTTGAAACACAGGTGTTTTATAGTGTGCAATATTACATAGAGTAGGTCCTATTATTTTGGAAAAAAATAGTTTCCTAAGAAACGAATATTATTTATCATACTGGTACGGTTCAACGGATTAAGTTTAAAGGAGACGGCCCATTTTCCATGGACATTTGCCCCACAGCAAAAGTGCAGTAGACTCGACCAAAATTAGATCATTAAATAGGATTTTAAATATATATTGAGGAGCCGTTAATGTTTTTATTCTGCATAGCGGGCTTTAAGAGATATAAACTAAAACGTTGAAAAAAATAACGAAATTCCTTGTGTTGTGTGAGTTTCGAACGAATCGAGCATAATATTTTACATTCTCTTTGGAATCGAGTTTCGAACGAATCCGAGGATGTGTCAATTTTATTCACTTTTTTTTATTTTGGCGTCGCACGTATTTTTTGTTTTCCCATATTACGTATTTAAATATTTTCAAGTTATACTAAAAATCGTCAAAGAAGCACGTTCACGAACATCAAAATAAATAATTTATAATAATCCACCATTTATATTACATATTGCCACTCGAAAATATATAAGTTAAAGAAAATATACAACGAGGCGACATGTTTGTCAAAATGACACAAGCACGTGAAAAACATGGCTGACTTTAAGTACAGTCATTAAGGTACTTTTTATTCACACCAATTTGCAATCCCCGCTTGGCACGTTAGTATTGAATGTACAGTTTGCATTATTTAATTATATGTTATTTTAAATAAATAACTTTTGTAGGTCTCCGGGGCTAATTAAGTACATAAACTTGAAACGACGTGGGGCAGAAATGAGCCGTCTCCTTTAGCAGGATTAGCAGCCCGCTAAATGTTCCCACTATTGGGACTCGGGGCCTTCTCTCGCAAGGAGAGAGTCAAGGACATAATCCACCACCTTGGTTCAGTACGGGTTGGTGGATGACACGTGACTTTGAAAAATTTCAAGGTACATGTCGGTTTCCTTGCGATGTTTTTCTTCACGCTTTTTAATTTAGCGGCGTTACGCACATGTCTTATACAGTGGTGCGCGTGGTATTTGAACCCAAGGGCCCGGGAAGTCGCCGTTCTCCCGTCTAGAGCAGCTGTTGCTTGTTAAAATTTGAATAAAACAGTCAATTTCTACACATACCACATCTCAGATTCTATGCGGACAAATTCGCGGGTAACAGCTGGTTTATTATTATTGCCAGAGGAACTATGCATTTTTTTTAGTTATAAGTAAGTAGCTTGTATGCTACTCCAGACTATAAACTGTTATGTGGCAGGCATGTTGCTTACCATCAGACACATGACCTGCTCGTCTCGTCACTCTTTATAAAAAAAAAGTCTGAGTTTCAAATTTCAAATCGATCTATTTAGTCGTTCCGACGCTTATGAGCAACAAACATTCAAGTATTGACATCCTACTAATATCATAAATATCAATGAATAGATGTTTGTTGCTCAATCACGTCGTAATGTATGAACAGATCGAGCTGAAATTTGGAGTACAGGTAAATTAATATAGTCTAGAAGAACACATAGACTAAATGGCCGGCTAAATAACGGGAACAGGAACTACGTGAGTAAGATCGCGGGGACCCACTAGTTTATAACATAAATGGGATGTTTGTTGCTCAATCACGTCGCCGTCGGAACGTCCGAACGGATCGGGTTGAAATTTGGAACACAGTTATAATATAGTCTGGAATAGCACATGCTTAGACTAACACGGGAAGATATCGGGGATGTGGGGACTGCGCGGGTAAACCCATGGAGCACTGCTTTACCCCCGATTACCTTGGATTTGATTTTTTTATAGTATTTTATAGTACTAGTTAAGTCCTTTCGTTTGATACCTTTGATATTGAGAGAGTTATGAGAAAAAAAGTTGTTCCACCATTTTGTGGTGGTGGCTATCTTAGAATTTAAATTCACTACGGTGTATAGAGTACAGTATTCTACTAGTTAAGCCCTTTCGTTTGATACCCATATTGAGGGAAGTTTTGAAAGAATATTTTATCCGCCATTTTGTGGAGGTGGCCTTCATGAATCGATATTAACCAAACATAGCTAAGAACTACCCCGCAAGGAAACTGGATTTTAATTGAAAAAACTGTATCAATATGGGTCCGTTTAGATATTATGTATCCGTTTGAGAGCTACGATGCCACAAACAAACACACACACACCGACACAACATACAGGCAGACAGACATTGACGTCAAACCTCTAACAACCCTTCTTTTTGCGTTGGAGGTTAAAAAGGGGCGCCATTAAGGTTTGGCACACAGGCGCTGGTGGGGGTCGGCTCGGCCCTGGGTAGACGGGTTCTGGAGTGGAGACCGCGAATCGGTAAACGTAGTGTAGGACGCCCTGAGACTAGATGGAGTGACGATGTACGAAAGACGGCTGGTGGCGGTTGGAAACGTAAGACTGAGGATCGTGCTGAGTGGCGAAATATAGGAGGCCTATGTCCAGCAGTGGACGAACACGGGCTGATGATGATGATGTTTTTTTTTTTTTGGTTTTTTTTTAATTTTACAGCTCCACAGACTCCGGGGTCCGTGACCTTTGTCAATCGTTTTCTTTTTATTACACGAATCTTGGATTGGAGAAGAAAAGGAAATAGGGGAGAGTAGGGAACATTTTTTTGCTAATTCTAGGACTATTTTATTTTCTAAGTCGCCTCCTCCCGGCTCAGCGCCTCCACCACGGCTGAATTTCTATCCTTGATGGCCATCTGCATATTGAACTCTCGGATGGTCTTCGGTGTTGCAGACAACGCTCGCCGCACGAACCGACCTATGGCGTCGTCGGTGTCGTCAGCGTAATATGTGAAGGTCCCCGTGTGCCGTGAGATTGCGACGACCGCATGAGGCACGCTCTCGTGCAGCTTCGTGTTTGCCTTAGTTTTTATTGCGATTACCGACTCGTATGTTAGTCCCTGAGCTTCATGGATGGTAAGGATGCGTGACCCGGTGCCTGAACCATAACCCTGGTTTGTCAGGGTCTCCTTCTCCTCTTGAGTGTGAACTAAAAAGAGGGTGTTTGGTTGGGTGTTGGGTATTTGCGCTCCCTTATACCTTCTCTGCTCTAGGGACTTTATACGAGGCGCCGAGGAGTACATACCCGAGTATATTTCCCTCAGCGCATATGCGATGATGATGATGAAGCTATAACAAATATAATGTTTCTGTTTTGTAATTATACGTTTGTAATAGTACATTATGATATAAGTGCGCTAAGTTGATAATTACAGCCGAGGCTTTATTGCTATTATTATAATTTAGCAGAGGCTGTAATTATCAAAGCGCACGTATGTCATACGACGTTTTATAACATATTTGCGAGGAAATAAACAAAACTCTCACGACATAATCAAATAAAAACAATACAGCGATAAAAAAGGCGCGGAATAATATTTACTTGATCACAGATCACAGCACAGAGTAAGTAATCACTATGGATCACAGATTAGCAATGCGCGCGCATCGGCGCCTTTTTTTTTAAGCAACGGCACAGAACCAGCCGGTAGGTCATTAGTAATAAAGTAAATTAATATTTTTGTGTTTTGTTACAGAACAATTAAAGTAATTTCTAGTCAAAATTAATTAAATTAACGAATTAAATAATTCTTTAATATACTTTACCTCTCAAAGTTAATTTTATTCATAAAATGTTGACCACACTTTTCTGACATAAAAACTCTTTACTAAAATTTAAAAAGGTACCGTTCGTTTTAGACGGAGCATATCTCTATACCTAGTCTGTGGAAGGAGCATTTTGAAACCGTGCGTTTTACATTACACATTACAGCACAAGTACGTAATAAGATACATTACGATACAGAAATTGGTCCAATAAGATACCCTTTACGAGCAAATATGTTTTAAAAACTTTTTATTGCACTCTGGTAAAAATACACGAAAGTTTAAAAATGCGTGACCGCCGGATACAACTATTTTTTGGTATCTCATACATATTCGTTCGTTTTTAATTTAAATTAGGGTTTCTATAATCGCAATCAAATTAGCGGAATTTGGTGGATTTTTTAAAATCCAAAGGAGACGGCTCATTTCTGCCCCAAGTCGTTTCAAGTTTAGGTACTTAATTAGCCCCGGAGACCTAAACAAGTTATTTAATTATAATAACATATAATTAAATAATTCAAACTGTACATTCAATACTAACCTGCCAAGCGGGGATTGCAAATTGGTGATTAAAAAGTACCTTAATGACTATGTATAAGTAATTTTGTATTAAGGTACTGTAGTTCCATAAAACCAAACTAGATGGCGTTGTACGGCGTTAAAACACGCTAGCGAAGTTTATGTGAATTTAAATAAGCCTGTTAAGGTTTAGTTCGTGGTTTGTCTTCGGGTCAGTACCCAGTACCCAATAAATAAGTACTACGGTGAACACTCCTTTCATTTGTACCTATGTGTACAGATTATAGTCAAAGTCAGCCATGTTTTTCTCATTTAAGTTCAGTTGAAGTTTACGTACAGTAAAAATTCGTTCGAAATTCACACAACACATGGAATTTCTTTTATTTGTCCAAAGGTTTTGTAATTTTTTTGTGGTTTGGCCGAATCTCCGGTCCTTCTCTTTGTTGAGTCGACATTATTCTGAGCACAGTACATCGCAAAGTAATGAATGTACTACCTTCTTTTAGTAGTAAGTACATAATCACGTTCTTGATTACCTACTTGCGGCGTTATTTTTTTTTCAATGTTTTAGTTGATATCTTTTAAACCCCGCTATGCAGGATAAAAACATAAACGGTTCCTCAATATATATTAAAAATCCTATACAATGATCCAATTTTGGTCAAGTCTCTTGCACTTTTTCTGTGGGGCAAATGCCCATGGAAAATGGGCCGTCTCCTTTCTGATATCTGGCGACATTTTACTCTCGATCTAGCGCCTTAGAAATATTCAAGGTTGCAGTTTGCAGTGGTGGCACCATTAGTGTTCTGTGGGTGGCACCACTGTGGCATGTGCACTGTGCATTAACCCAAGATTAACTAGTCTGTGGTCTGTGGCACTGTGGAGTGTGGAAGCAGTCTGGCGAAACCGTAGTACTAAGAAATAAGTGATATTAAATGTATGAAACGCCTTTTCTATTTTATGGTGACCGAACCCGTCAAAGTAGAAAAGTATTCCATATTCAAATGGTAGCTATGACATCACTGAACCTCTTGTTTTAGCCGTATACCTAATATCGAAAAAAAATGGCGGCCGCGGCCGCCATAATAGCCGCCATGTTTAAGATTTTGTAACTGTCAATGTCAGTTTAATTTTAATTTTCTTCGCGCCATAACGTTGTCTTAACTTACTCTGTGGTATGTAAAAGAAGTCTTTCCAAAAGTTGAAGTTCGTTAGTTGTTTTGCGTTTTTGAAAATTACAATTTAAACTGTGTAGAAATTTGCGTACTTTTCGTGTAATAATCTGAAAACCTGTGGTTAACTTGTGCAGTTATTTATAAAGATGCCATTTGCGACGTGCGAGATTTGTGGACTGAAAACAAGTCGGGTGGAAGACAAAAAACGAGCATTTATGGCTAATTTTCCACTGGATGAAGACCGGTTAGTACATTTTACAAATTTAACTAAACTCTAAATCAATATGTCTTATAATTTTTAGAATTTCAGGACATATTTCCAAGTAAAAAATCTAAGAATCGTAAAATTTCGAAAGGTTTCGTAAAGTTTTCGCGGTGAAATCGTAAATTTTCAAAATGGCAGTCAAACCCAAGCCAAGCCAATGGCTTGGCTTGGGTTTTCTCTAAGGGATTGCATCGGCAATGAAGTGATTTGTCAGAGAACTAAACTCAGCGTATTAGCAAACTGAAGCGGCATTCCGGCCGGTCACATCTGTCGCAGACTCGATAACCGTTGCGTAGACGGGTTCTGGAGTGGAGACCGCGAATAGGTATATACCTAGGTGTAGGACGCCCTGAGACTAGATGGACTGACGATATACGAAAGACAGCTGGTGGCGGTTGGAAACGTAAGACCGAGGATCGGGCTGAGTGGCGTATTATAGGAGAGGCCTATGCCCAGCGGTAGATGAACAAGGGCTGATGATGATGAAACGGGAATTTTAATCCCTTTAAGCAGTTACCTCCGTATCTAATTTCAATAAAGTTCGTTCAGCGACTAGCCGTGACAAGTAGGATAAAAAAGTTAATGGATGTGCTTTAATTTACTTTGTAGGTGCAAACAATGGGTAAAAATAACAGGTAAAGAGGACTTGGCCTACGTACCTATAGAAAAATTGCACCAATTAAAACATATTTGTGGAAAGCATTTTCGACGTAGAGATTTTAAAAAGAAAAAGACACAACTTAGAAATAATGCTGTTCCATGTATTGGGATTACGGCCGCACCCCTGAGCGATGAAATATTGAGTGACTTTCCACTCCATTTAGCTAAAAAAGCTGTACAAGACCAATTTGGTACCACTGATCCTTCAACACCACAATGTTCAAAATGTTTATCGCAGTTTCTTTTATATTTTATTGTAGATGCTAGACTAGAGGTTCATATTATATTATTATTAATGAGACAATTAGTGAATAGTCCAATAAAGTAATGGGTAATGTTAGTATTTGTTGTTTAGTAAAGTGGCCAAGTGCGAGTTGGACTCGCCCATGAAGGGTTCCGTTGCAGCAAGTAACATAATATACGTAGTACACATAGTTCTTGTAGTTTGTTGTAACTTTGATTGAAGTTTTAATAATAGTGTAATTATGATGTACTAAAAAAAACTACTCATTAGATCGAGTTCAAACCAATTTTCGTTGGTAGTTTGCATGGTAATGTACATCATATATTTTTTTAGGTTTTTCATTCCCTTTAGAAGTTAGAGGGGCCCCTCCCCCCTCTAACTTTTACACATTTTAGCCGGTACTTTAGCCCAAATATCCCTAAAATCCCGGTTCTTGTAAACGGAACCGGTTCTGCTTTCCCTAGAGACAATCTGATTTAGAATTTTTGAAGTGAAAACTTCTTTAGGCGCGCCTAGACAGATTTTTCGTGAGCTGCGATTTGAATTCATTCGTCACGCTCGGGTATGATAAGAAAGCTTCGGCACACCCCGGACACTCGGCCTAAAATCTATACAGACGGTGCAGTTGACATACCTACACTCACACAACTACGCATATGTCGTTCGAACACATTTACGCATGTGTGCGTGTCATCTAGGGTTACTAAATTATTTTATGGAATAGCTGTGACCCGTGAGTTCACCTGCCTGTATTAAGTGGCCTATAATCTTACCTAGTCAGTGTTCGATCTTTAATGTAGGTAAATATAACTTTCATCAACAACCAGAAGGGAGAAGATTTAAAACAAAATAGGAGATAATAAAAGTACCATGGACGAATTGATTTTTAGTTAAGTACACTTACCCAAAGAGAAAACTTTATTCTGACAATATATTAATTAATCACTCCACATATCGCGTACCTATTTCATTATAGGTAGGCTAGTCACAGAACATTAGATTAGGTACAACAACGTTCATAAGTTGCAAGGCGTTATCACAGTTCACTAGGTATATCAGAGTATCATACACTGCACAAACTAATTATTTACATCTCATGTCAGCACAGTAAAGAAAAACAAGATGATTTTTCAACTCAAAACTCACAATTCAATAATTTTGTAAACAAACTACGAACCGGCCGGAAAGATAATGTTGCTAGTTCCGGATTTAATTTATTCCTAATTGCTTAAAAAATATTACTTTTGTATATTGATAAATAGTGATTTATTTATTCGCATTATAGTAAGGATCGCATAAAACTTTAAATAAGTATTGTGAGAATAGTAAGTGAGTCTATTATACTCAAATCACAATCATATTTGCGCCGAATAAACAAAAATCAGTTTTAATTTCAAATTAAATGCAGAAACTTAATTGACCAAATTTCAACGACGATCATAAAAAACTTGAACAAAAATAAACGAAAGTAATTTTTAGTTTTGTTTTCATATTTCAAAACTGTGATCTACCAAAAAAAAAGAAACATCAAAGGAGACATGGCCCAAATCGTACCCTGACCTCGGCACAAAATAATTGTATCTAATCTCAAAAAAATCTAATAATTGTATGTAAATATAATCCGATGTAATCATCATCATCATCTTCATAACATCTTAGCATATACCTCTCTTCAAGTACCTACGCCTCATATCCCAGGCCTATGCTAGTGCTGTGCTTGTGCTAGTACTTGTCCAGATTTGACCCGCGATGTAAGCATACTGATAATTGAATACAAAGTCCAAAGTACATTACCAAAAATAAGCGTATTATCATGAATTATTTTACTTACACTCGTTAAATTTGAATTCCAAGGCCACCCATCGCGAAAAGAACCTAAGCATATTCGTGCATTGTTTGATATATCTCTTTATGACTCAGCCGGTATATATTATTTTTCTATAATTAACACCAAATTATACAACATATTTTGTTCCATAAAACGAGCTTTTGACACGAACTTCTACAAAACTTCTACAGGCAAAAAAACGCAGGTTAGCCACTCAAACGGATGATGATGATAGTTTAGAATATTATTACTAATAACTTAAAATCCGAGGTACATCAAAAAACCCAGGTGTGGCACCTGGGTTTTTTCAATGTGATTTGGGCTTATGTCCTTTGTTTCACAATAAATGGAGCTATCACGTAACAAACATATAAACGAATTGAGATCAGTCTCCTTTTTTGAAGTTGGTTAAAAATGAAACTAAATCGTAGTAGTACCGGTAGTACTAGAACCGGTAAAGTTTATAAGTCAATGTCAAAGCCGTTAATTACTGAATAAGTTTTAGTTTAAAAATATCGTTAATTTTTTTTTGGAACTATCCATTCCAATAGTCAATGTACTCGTATCCTCTTACTGCTTTTAATGAACGGTTGTTGCGAAATCTTAAATAAGCATACTACTAGATGAAATCCTATATTCATTGTTCACTATTGACCGACATAATATATACATGGACGCACATAAAAGTACAGATAGTCTAATATAGAACCTCTTTCTTTTTTTTGAGTCGGTTGAATGCTAAGAAATAATCACTTACCAATAAATCTGAATAGTGCAATCTTAGTAAAAAAATCCACTAAATTGGCAACACTAGTGACTAAGCGAACTAACGAACTCCGCGCCATCACTCGTTACCATACGTTATTGGCGCCACTGACGTATTTCACAACGATTAACGAAAGCCGCAGTTTAAAAACAACGAGTTTAATAATTTCGTCACAGGACTTCAGTGTTGGCGCGTACTTCTAACCAGTAGCACAGTAAAGTTTATAAAAATGATTCAATCTTTGTAGAAATTCTTATGAAATCAAAAATCTCTTATTCTTAACTTAAAATTGTGAACTTATCAAAACACAGTAGAAAAACGATTCAATCCTAGTATATTATAGAAATTCTTATGAAATTAAAAATCTGTTATTCTTGTTTCGTTGAACAGATGAAAACATTGGTACCTAAATTTAAATAACACAGCAACACAGCGTCATGGTCGTATTCTCATAGAAAATTGTCGTCCGATATAACCCTTCGTTGAGTGCTTCTCGCGTCCTTGCGGGGTAGGAAGCTTGAAACTGGCGGGGGGTGGGGAGTGTCCGTTCTATCTGTATTATCTATTCTATGCCCGGAGTCCAGATCATTCAGTGGCGGTGAAAATGAAAAATGTAGCAGTAGCAAGCGGCGCTTTTTATCCCGAAAAAATAACGGGAACTATGCAGGTAACACCGGGGGCGCAGCTAGTAGTAGATAAGCGTTCATCTGATAAGTCATAACTCATCCTACTTTTGTTGCAGAACCTCCAGATTGAACACACCCGGAGTCCAGATCATTCAGTGGCGGTGAAAATGAAAAATGTAGCAGTAGCAAGCGGCGCTTTTTATCCCGAAAAAATAACGGGAACTATGCAGGTAACACCGGGGGCGCAGCTAGTAGTAGATAAGCGTTCATCTGACAAGTCATAACTCATCCTACTTTTGTTGCAGAACCTCCAGATTGAACACACCCGGAGTCCAGATCATTCAGTGGTGGTGAAAATGAAAAATGTAGCAGTAGCAAGCGGCGCTTTTTATCCCGAAAAAATAACGGGAACTATGCAGGTAACACCGGGGGCGCAGCTAGTAGTAGATAAGCGTTCATCTGACAAGTCATAACTCATCCTACTTTTGTTGCAGAACCTCCAGATTGAACACACCCGGAGTCCAGATCATTCAGTGGCGGTGAAAATGAAAAATGTAGCAGTAGCAAGCGGCGCTTTTTGTCCCGGAAAAATAACGGGAACTATGCAGGTAACACCGGGGGCGCTGCTAGTAGTAGATAAGCGTTAATCTGTCTACTAAAAAGATATCGTGTTTTGATTAGGTAGTTAAAATATAGTGAATATGTGAATAACCCATTCTACTTTTGTTGCAGAACGTCCAGAATTAACACATCCGGAGGCCAGATCCTTCAGCGGCGGCGGAAAATGCGGCAGTAGTTTAGCAACCATTTTTTTATTACTTATTAACTTATTACGTACTTAATTTAAAAGAAATAAAAAATAAAAAACGTTTTTTTTTTTTTTAGTAAATAAAAGTAGCACCTAACTAATTTTATCGGTCTAATCGATTTCACTAGCCATCCCTATTTTTTTTTGTTATGTTGGCGACACTGGTTTGTTGGAAGTTTTAGTTCGGCTGAAGAACTAGTGATTGAACTAGTGAATCCATGGCCATGATTAAATTCAAAAAATAAATAGAAGTTTTAGTTAGGTTGGTATTTGATGCATTCCATGTGTTTCATACATTTGGATTGGTTCATTTTTTTCGGAAGGAATAAACGCATGCAGTTTTTTGATTTGACAATGACATTTAAATGTCATTGACAGTGACAGTAAGGTGATATTTGACAGTTAGCAATAGTTTTATGCTCTGTGCAGAAAAAAACTGTTTCTCTTGAACAGCAAGCTTTATAAAATTTTACGTTTTTTAAGCCTCCATTATTTACACCACTAGATATTCGGACAGTCTTAGTCTAAGTATCGAAAGCTAATAAGAGTTAAGTCTAAATGCCTATAGAGTAACAATAGTTAGACCGTTTGACCTGCGAAGGTAGTAGTCGTACACGTGCGTCACTTTTATATGATTGTATTGTATTCCTTATTCTAAGTGATTGACTTATTTCAACAGAAAACTAAACTCGGCCGTTCCTACTTAGAAGCAATTTCTCAAACTAAAACATAAACTGAGTATTTGCATGCCATACCCAAAAATATTTCAACCAAGTCATTTCTTTTTATGTTACTATGCCAAAGTGAAACTTTAATATCACCAGTCAAACTCTTTCCATCTATTGCATGCCGCGTGACGGTCGGCCTTTTTTTTACCATTTATAGGTTTACACTTGACCGCCATCTCGCCTGATGTTAAGCGACGATGCGGTCTACGATGGAGCGTGTTTACCTAGAAAAAAATATTGGCAGTCATAGGAACTGCCGATAGAAGTGAAAACTTGTGACTCAAATGTTTTCACTTTTAATTGAATTATTTAATTTATTTATCACCTTGTCAGTAGACAAATTATTTGTTAAACCATCGTAGGTCTATGTACATTCGCATAATTTCAACACCGCCAGCTAAATCGATGGTTGCGCCATCTAGTTTTATATCAACGTAATTATACAGAATATTGCAACTCTTTACTGTTTCTGTTGCCCTGGTACTGGTACCTAGGGGCAAACGCAACTCTTTTATATTTCTGTTGTCCTGGTATCTGGAGATAAACGCTGGGCTGTTGGAGGTAGGTAATCGAAACTCTTTACTGTTTCTGTTACCCTGGTACCTACCTGGCCGTTTTTTACTTAGCCGAACCATCCCAAAGGTGCGAACAGTACTCCATACAGGAGCGAATCTGTGCTTGATTTAATGTAATAATTGTAATAGGATATAATGTAAAGGTAGTAGGATTAGCTCTAGTTGCGAAAGACACTCCACAGAGCAGCCGATGCCAATAATATGGCGGCGTTACTCGTTAAGTTACTTAAATTATCGAATGTTTTTCCAATTAACATTTTTTTTTAAATGTTCACAATATAAAATGCTGTTTCACTATAACCGTGGTTTCATCCAACCACACAATCATTTCATTAGTAGTTACACTTGTTGCAATTAGTGCTACGGTTACATTTTGAGGCTTTGAAAATGCATGAGCTATGACAACTTGACAACCAACTACATCGACATCTTGCGTGCGAACGATCAAACCCGCGTTTTCAAAGTAAAAACTTCTCTTGGCACACCACAAACAGATTTTTCGTGGGCTGTGAATTGAATTCTAGCGTCACGCTCGGGAATGACCAGAATTTTTCGGGTGAACTCGAAACCATGGCCATTGGTCATCTACAAATGCACCAGCATTCATGGTCATGCCCTCCGGTGTCACCCGTGTAGTTTCGTAAGCTATCAAATTCTGAGTTATAAGTTTTCACTTCTATCGGCAGTTCCTATACTTAACTGCATTTTTTTTAATAATCGTGTCATAGCGATTTTCTAATTTCTAATTAAAAGTCAAAAAGTCTGCAGGTCTGCACAAAATCAAACGCTAACCTTTTTCCACCGCCAATGTCCCAGTAATACTCGAACCAAATGGTCTTGCGCGTGTTGATGGCAAATGACTTCACGGCATGACTGTTGTGCCTTGGAAGTTGGGTCGGCCCCTAGTGTTTGACGCAACTTGCATTGATACCAGAGTATCAACAACCATCACATCTTCCAGAGCCATATAGTAGGGTCGGTGCAGTGGCTAAAATTGAAAATCTTAAACGGCGAAAATATGCAACCCTCGGAAGTGGTCTTATATTTGAGCTCTTTGAGGTTGTGACATAGAACATAGAGGCTCATGGGGGACGGAAGCTTATTTCATTTTCAAACGCCTTTTCGAGCGCTTTGTTGACTCGACCCATGACCAAAATGATGTCGTTTTTGAAGTGAAAACTTCTTTTGCGACCCACGCACAGATTTTTCGTGGGCTGTGAATGAAGATCATCGTCGCGCTCGTAAATTAAAGACATGTTTGGTTCAACTCGGGACCATGGACACATAGATGGCTATGTCGTATCGCTGTGTTTACTATATTCAATTTATAGGTAATCATTTTTATTTTGAAGTTTTCACTTCTGCCGTGTCCTAAGCATACACTTTTTATTTAAAACTGAATTTAAATTACAGTTATTGACTTAAATATGTAATTTAACTTGTGCAACACCTATTGACTTGTAAAACGCAATGAAATCTTGGCTTTAGAAATTGAAATCTTCCCAATAATTAATAAGAATTTAATTAATACAAAAGTTACGAATAAAATATAAAGGAACTATTTCCCACACTGGCCATCGTAAAAAAGCAAACTGCGCATGTGTGTAAAGAGGATTTGTGGACGAAGGTGTAAGCAGACGTGATTGTGTTTTGTCTCACTCACTTCGGTGGCCACTTCTCCGTAGGTGCGAGTGCTTTTGACAAATCGCGATCGTTAGAACCATAAAGATAGGTCAACCTCAATCGGCTTCTTTAACGCTATTTGCACGCAGTACCACGTTGAGTAGTGCATGCATTTTGACTATTGCTGCAAGAAAATAGAGCACACTTTCTCGTGCTTCACTGTAATTGTGCTTGGTAATCCTATTGCGTGAGCACTACATATTATGCTACGTTCACACGCGCGCGTTCAACTCGACATTCAACGTGCACATTCACATTCACGAGCGTGTAAACGGTACGCCCGAGCCCGTGAACGCGCCTGTGAACGTGAATGCCGCGAACCGGGCGAGTGGCGGTTTTTTGGCAAAGTTCAAAGGATGAATGTGCGGGCGCCCGGTGACTGTTTACACGCGCGCGGGCAGTCAGTCTCTCTCGCGCTTTCGTGACGAGAGGATCTTCAACGTTGCTAAAAAAGTCGCTACGATCGGAGATTACAACATGGTGGAATGGTCAAACGAGACAATTTTGACGTTCCTGGAATATTACCAGGAAGAATAAATATTATGGAACCCCGAACATAAATTCCATGAGGACAAGAAAAAAATCACGATGCTTGGACGAAAATTGGTAGAATACTAAATTTAATGTATCAAATAAGGATTTGTAAACAAAAAAGGAGACCCTAATGGGAGCATTTAGGCGCCATCTAAAGCATATGGCAGCAACAACACCGAGATCCTCGCTGCCCGCCATGCTGGCACTGACTGACACGACGGCGTGCGTGTGAACAACTTGAATTTTCGCCGGACTGGGACGGGCTGCACGCCGTGCAGCCCGCCAGGCAGCCCGCCGGGCTGCACGGCGTGCGTGTGAACATAGCATTATATGTTTCTGAGAGCTTCTGTCATCTTCTGTGTAAAGACATATATTTAACGTTCCATAATACGCGGAAATGGCCGTTTCATTGCGAAATGTGAAATTACTGAAATGGAACATGTGTTAGATATGAAATACCGATATTTCTGAAATTTTACTCTCAACTCTCAACAATCTCAATATCGCACGTTGGAAATAAACGCCCCTGTGATAACTCTCTGGCTTTTTCAACAACAACATTGTATGATGACATGATGACTAGCGTGAGTCGCCAATCGCCATTATTGTCATCTACTAAAATCCTAATATTATGAGCCATAATTGCAGCAGTTATTTCATCATGGATAAATATTGGGATTTCAAAAAACAGTAATTACTCGAAGCCTGACTTCAAGTCGTCGCCATAATAAAACAGCACCAATACTACCGTCGAAATAAAGGACGAAAAAGATGTCTTGGAACATCAACGACGTGCCGCATCGTCAGTGTGGAAAAGGAGCTCCTCACGTCCTCACACACTTTACCTAAAATCCACTTCATTCATTGTTCTTTTAAAACACGATAGTGATAATAACTAACAACTAACTCTAAGATATTTGCATTTGTGGTAAACAGTAGGTATGTGGTCTTAGAAAAGAAACCAAACCTAAAAGTTTATCGCTCTAGTTAATTGTCAGCTTTATACCAAAGGTGCCAAATAATTATTGGAAATTATGGATTCCTGATCGTTTTCAAGGTGAACACACAAATAATCTAGATTTACACAGAATAGTGTTGAAAACTAGCTGCCTTGAAAATTGTTGATAACCTACGACTATCTACTACCTATCGACTATGAATTGAACTATCCCAACAAGTACTCAAACAGACCAGGAAGTACCGGGCTCATCCAATGAAACCTACACAACAAATTATTTAGTAAGAGATGAACTTCTTAGCATTCCATAGATTCACCGTGCAGGTGCAGGTCCATCGTGTGGTAGAGAGAGAAATCTCAAGTAGACCCCAAGGTCCCCAAGACTTGTGACTCGGGCGTAGGTTTAAAAGGGGCCCCTTTGTGACGTACGTCAACACTCACCTTCACTACTCAGTACTCATATTTCTCCCTGTGCCCAGCCAAATCCGAAATGATCCTACTAGTACAGCTTTAGATACTCGTTCTGGTATAGAACTTACTGCACTTCTGGACAAGCCAAGGTCTTTCAGCAGGTTATAGAGATTTTGCTGGTATACCTCTCGCACCTACTTCTACAGCGTATAAATTAACTACATAGCCATTTTTTGTTAATTCATTTTGAAGGTCGTAATACTTATTTTGTTTCATCGCGTGGTATTTAAGTATATTAGTTTCCCATGGTACAGTGAGTTCTACAAGGACTATGCGTTTCGTAACTCTAGAAGAAAGGAAAATGTACGGTCTGGATGACTAAACACCCACATCCTCTGGGATTTTATAGTGCTTTTCATGTGTCCATTAAAATAGTCCAGTCAGGTGCTGAACCCAGGATTGAGTAAGGCATAACGCTTGTTCTGGGAGTTTGCAGTTGAGCCCTCTTTTACAAAGTGAATTTGTCTTTTGTTTGTTTTGTTGTTGTTGTTAATTTGTCAAAATCCACATAGACTTTGGAGCATTAGTTTTTAAATTTGAAGAATGTAGTGAAACTTCTTACAGTTTCTAGAGATAGTAGTTTATACTATCTGTTGTCTATTATATTGTATCCATAGTGTCACTACTATCACAGTTTAAAATGTTACAGTGTAGATACTTCACAACTGTTTTGGTGTTGATAGTTTAATTCATAATTGAGATAATGTCTCCAGAAATAATAATAACTGTTAAAATCAGGACATACCTGTAGAATGTTAATTAAAAAAAAATACTTATAAATGTTAACATTATTAGTTGACTTACTATGTGGTTAGTATCAATTTATTATTTTTTTTTAAATAAAGAGTGACGAAACGAGCAGTACATGTGCCTGATGGTAAGCAACATGCCTGCCACATAACAGCACAGTGACACGCAGCTATTGGAACATGAGCCAAAATCATTACCTAGCACTGCACTGCGCTCGTCACCCAGAGATATAAGTTGTTATATCTCTAAGCCCTGTAATTTCTCCGGAAACATTGCCCTTCAAACCGGAACACAGTAATGTTTGCACATTGCTGCTTGGCGGTAGAATAATTGACAAAGGTGTGGTACTTCCCCAGGCAAACTCTGCTAAGAGTCCTACCATGTATTACTGTTCCCACATACAGTATTTTTGATTTGGTATAGCAATGCCTACTATACTTTTGTTGTGTGAGGAATGTCAATCCATTTTTGTCAATAGATAATGGTTGCATACATAAAATATGAAGGGGTCAGGGGAAAAACAGCTTTTGTCACATAATGAACAAACTGAGATATTACTAATTAAAAGATAAGATCGTAATAAAATAGTGTTTTATACCCAAAATAAATAAGAAAAGTTTTTTTTATTGAAAGGATGTTTATTGTTAATGTAATTATATATTTTTTTATTTTGACTTTTATATCAGCCAAGAGTTATAATAAAAAATTGTGACTAAGTCAGAATAATCAGGTGAAAATCATCCTATGTCCACCAACATCAGGGGAAAAACAATTGATGTCACAACTTCACAAGGCAATCTAATTATTGTATTTAAGGTTGGAAAATAACTTTTTTGCTGTTGGTCCACAATATTTTGATAAAGACTGTATATCCAGGAATTTTGCTTTACTGATCGGTAATATGTCCCTGTAAGCTTGGTCAGGGAGAATAAATTCTCCTGAATTAGGGATGTCTTCACAGGAAGATGAATTTACCCGTCTTCTCTTTGCATCCAGCATAACAGAGGAAGTCCAGTGTCCATTATAGGAATCTCTGTAGAAAATGAGACGGGGATGTGTAATCTCAACTCTGATCTCACGGACCTGTTACCCTGGTACCTACCTGGCTGTTTTTTACCGAGTTTACCCGAAGATTTCATATCCGATCCGATCCGATCCGATCCGATCCATTATCATATCCAAGCGTGACGATTGATGAACCCATTTCACAGCCCACGAAAATTCTGTCTATAGCGCGACTAAAGAAGTTTTCACTTCAAAAAATTGGCAGTCATACGAATTACGAAATGCCGATAGAAGTGAAAACTTATAACTCAAAATTTGATAGCTTAATTTGGAAACTACACGGGTGTAACCGGAGGGCGTGGCCTCGCCATAATGGCATGGCCATCTAGAAATGCGTCAGCATTTCCCAATGGCTCACGCATTTCTAGATGCCCAATCGCCAAGGTCCCGAGTTTTCCCGAAGATTTCTTATCATACAAGAGCGTGACGGTAGAATCCCATTTACCCCCCACGAAAAATTTGTCTAGCCGCCCCTAAAGAAGTTTTCACTTCAAAAATTGACAGTCATAGGAACTGCCGATAGAAGTGAAAACTTATAACTCAGAATTTGATAGCTTACTTTGGAAACTACATGTGTGTAACCGGAGGGCGTGGCCTGGGCATCATGGCATGGCCATCTCGAAATGCGTCAGCATTTCCTATTGGCTGATGCATTTCTAGATGGCCATGGCATGATGCCGAGGCCACGCCCTTTCAGCATTTCCCATTGGTTGACGCATTTCTAAATGGCCAATAGCCATGGTAGCCAAGTTTACCCGAAGATTTCTTATCATATCCGAGCGTGACGCTAGAATCCAATTCACAGCCCACGAAATATCTGTCTAGGTGCGCCTAAAGAAGTCACCTTAAAGAAACAGATAACCTTAAAGTCTTATGTCACTGTCATAGTCGACCATGGACAACGGTTGTTTTTTTCCTGAACGGTTCTGACATCGGATGTTTTTTCCCTGTACCGATATTTTAAAAGCTTAAAAGCGCAGTGACTATGAATGTTATTGCCCTGTTTGTTTTGACAGAACATAGCGACAGATATAACCATTCAGACTGCATTGCCAGTTGAAAAAAATAAAAAATGTGACAAAAGTTGTTTTTCCCCTGACCCCTTCATATGTTGTAGCAAGGTATCATAATGGAATAAATAAAAATTAAGTTGGTATAAATAAAGAATTTTATTAAAACCTGTGTACTTAGCCGCTATTCACAGTTTCACACCGGCACAACATCAAGTCGTGGGTAGGTATGAATTTGAGTTAGACAACTACTACTAGTAATTCTATTAGGGCATGACTACAATGTCTTTTCTCTTAAGACACTTTGGGTAGCTTCTCATCGTTAGACCACCAGCAAGTACATTTGGATGGTTTTCTAGACGCTTTTGATATTTCGTTGCAGAGGCCAGAATTTCCTCCTGGATAATACTTAGATAATTGAAATATTATTATTATAGTGTTAAATACATACTTATTATAAATAGAAACACCCAGACACAGTGCAAACGTTTGAATTCATCTCACAAATATTTGCACTGGGTGGGAATCAAACCCACAACCCTCGGCTTCGCAGGCAGAGCTACTAACAACTAAGCCGCGAGGCCAGTCATTCAAATAATTTATTCTCATGTCATAACATCAGAGAATGTGGTGAATAAAGACACAATTTACGGCTTCATTTGATATATTTATTATTGAAGTTTTGAAGAAATAATTTAATCAAAATTTACATTTTTATTGTGATGTGTAGGTAGAATAAATGACAATAACATATCACATTCTGCTAGTTTGCTGAGTGCTTACTATTTCACATAAACATTTCACATCTTCATTCTTAAATTATTACATAACTTATGCTTCACCCATGGAACATTTAACATATATAGCACTCCGAAACTACATACATTTCCAAAGTTGAAATTGGTCCTGAGTGTGTTCAGACATATTAGTTTCTTCAATTTTTTAATATTAGTATAGATTGAATGAACTCTGTAGGTACATCACTTTCAATTACAAAAATTTTGATGGCAGTTTAATATGTTTTTCATTACTTTTAATTAACAATTGTATTGAATCATAAAGACACTATGATTGGGGATTGGGATTCATGTATGTATTGTATATGGGCATTTCATTTACATTACAGCTATGGTGTAAATGAATCTTGCAAGAACTGGATCCTTGGATACTTTTGTGAGAGACACAAACAACATTGTTCTATTTTAGCTTCCATCATTAGATTCTGCAACTGCAATGCAGTTATAAAGAGAATGTCAATCAATGTTTTGTTTAAGTGTATTGATTTTGACACGGTTAGTAGAGGTTACTTTTCGCATTATTATTCCTTTCCGGGACAGGTTTTTCAAGCATCTTGCCGCCGAGCTCGTTCTCTTTTCTAATAATAAGACATGCTACCATTTATTCAAAAATAAAGACGTGAATTACCATTTACCACTAAAACAGATTTGCAATTTTATTGTAAACAAACAAAATGCGTAGTGTTACCAACTCCTGAAAATATTTATCCCGAAGCCTAAATTTTTAACAAAGGTTTAGGGAGAAATAATATATTTAATATTTTATACATAAATATTGCTTTGAATATTTTACCCCTAAAATTGACACATTAACTTGAAAATCCACCTTAGTTTTTTTGCTAAATTGAAAACGAATACTTTTACTTAAAAAATAGGTTATGTTCCTCAATTTAAAAAACAATGTTTTTTTAAGTAATCTTGTAAATCAGAATTATTCAGAAATGTTAATTATTCAAGAACAATGCAATTAATCTTAATAATTTATAGATAGATAGGTAAATAAACTCTTTATTACACTCAAGATAAAAAGAATCATGGTACAGAAAAAAATCTTAGAATAAAGTAGCGATTGGCGACCTTATCGCTAGGAGCGATTAATTCCAGGCAACCGTAGGATGGTAAAAAAGAAAGTAGTAATGGAAGGCGGGGAGTACAGTTAGGAGTATATAGAATAGAATAGAAAACTCTTTAAAAAGCCACACACATACATACAAAAAACAAAATCACAAAAGAAACTTAAACTTATGCTAGACATTTTAATTGGCGGCCTTATCGCTTAGAGCGATCTCTTCCAGGCAACCGTGTACGGATAGGATATTATACAGTAATGCGGCCTTAATATATTAAATAAATTAAACAACAAATCGAATAGCTAACATTAAATACCTAAGCTTAAAATTGTATACTACTTACAATAACACGAATTATATAGACGTACATTATACTAGAGATGTTCCGATTAGTCGGCGACTAGTCGGTAAAGCCGACTAATCGGTCGGTTTATCGGTTTAGTATCACGTCTTGGCCACGCTTCCTTAGGAGCCTTCGTGATGACGCCGGCAGACATAAATCGATTCTGTACCAATGGCTTAGAGGCAGCGGAGGTCGAGGCGCTCGCAGGAGGAGTGGCCACGCCTCCCGCAGCTGCGTTCTTAACCTGAAGGCTGGCTAGGCGCGACGTCGCGCACCGTCCAGCCCCAGAACAAAAATGCTTCCCTCCCTCGTCCAACATTTTGTGACGCCAAAACGCTGCCGAGTCGCCATAAACAAGTCGTGCCGTGTCTTCGTTAGGAACTCAGATAATGTTACTCCCGAGTTCCTAAGAGAGCTCTTGGCTGACCAAATTCTATCACGTAGGACAACATCTCGCAGTTTGACCAACATGGGCCTCGACTTACCTTCTGCTGCATGCCCCATTCGATGGCATCTAGTTATTTGTGACGGAGAGAAACTTGGTATTTTTAGTTTGTTAGTCACTACATTGGCCACTAACTCATCCGCTTTTTCTTCTTGTTCAGGAAGGCCATGTATCAGCAAGATTTTACGTCGTGATCTCATCTCTTATTGATCGATATGCTGGCTATAGCTATTTGCTCCTGCAATGCTCGGAAAGTGGCAACAACAAATGCCTTAAACTCAGCAGTCAAACTCTCTGGGCTGTGCGGAGATCTAGTACCAGGCAGCTTTACTTCTATTGTATCAAGTCTCTGATGGAAAGTGGCTATCATCTCATGGAATGACTGTTGAATTGCGTCCATTTGGTTGTTGTTATGTGAATGTTATATAAGCAGTGATAAATATTTCAAAACACAGTGTACATACTGAAAGTGAAGATAACACTCAGTGACAGGCAACAGGTATTAACAAATCTATCTATGCAGTCTTTTCTCTTAAGACACTTTGGGTAGCTTCTCATCGTTAGACCACCAGCAAGTACATTTGGATGGTTTTCTAGATGCTTTTGATATTTCGTTGCAGAGGCCAGAATTTCCTCCTGGATAATACTTAGATCATTGAAATATTATTATTATAGTGTTAAATACATACTTATTATAAATAGAAACACCCAGACACAGTGCAAACGTTTGAATTCATCTCACAAATATTTGCACTGGGTGGGAATCAAACCCACAACCCTCGGCTTCGCAGGCAGAGCTACTAACAACTAAGCCGCGAGGCCAGTCATTCAAATAATTTATTCTCATGTCATAACATCAGAGAATGTGGTGAATAAAGACACAATTTACGGCTTCATTTGATATATTTATTATTGAAGTTTTGAAGAAATAATTTAATCAAAATTTACATTTTTATTGTGATGTGTAGGTAGAATAAATGACAATAACATATCACATATAACAATAACTTTAACTATTTTTAATTTAATAAAGTTTAGGGAGTGATTAAATTATGTTTGTGTTAATACCTTCACACCTACCCACAACAAAAAATAATCTAATGTTATATTCTTATAGAATATTAATTAACAGTATTATCTTTAAACAAAATAATGTTTTTGTACTCAAAAAATCCCCGCACTGATGTGTGCAAAAGCAAAACGAAAAAAAACTGGCAGTCATAGGAACTGCCGATAGAAGTGAAAACTTATAGCTCAGAATTTGATAGCTTACTTTGGAAACTACGCGGGTGAAACAGGAGGGTGTGGCCTGATCATCATGGCATGACCATCTAGAAATGCGTCAGTATTTCCCATTGGCTGACGCATTTCTAGATGGCCAATGGCTATGGTCCCGAGTTTACGCGAAGATTTCTTATCATACCCGAGCGTGACGCTAGAATTCAACTCACAGCCCACGAAAATTCTGTCTAAGCACGCCAAAAGAAGTGTTCACTTCAAAAATGCACTGACACGTTCACAGGCGGCGTGTTTGCAACCTGCGCGCCAATCAGCTGTAAACGGAGATTTGTCACGGATATGCCCGAAATAATTATCGGTTTGGCCGATTAGTCGGCTGACTAGTCGACCTTCTTACAACCGACTAAACGGCTAGTCGGCCAAAGTCACGATCGGCACATCTCTAATTGATACATTACCCATTCCCATAGCTGGGCATTAACTCGTTAATCCGTTAATCGTTAATTAACGAAGTTAACATTTTGATTAACGGATTAACTTTTAAGTTAACTTTTAAAAATGTTAACGGACATGTTAACTTCCGTTAATTATGCAGAAGTCCGTTAATCGTTAATCCAATGCCTACTATTTACCGCACGGCACGGCACTTCCGCGCGGCGCAAAAAACAGGTTCAGACAAGTATGAAACGAAAAGTGCTGGGCACAGTGTGACCATAATATGTGGCAGGTTCCTGCAAATTTGCCAGGATTGAGGCGTCATTTTAGCCTGTGGCTTGATCGGTTGACGTTGAAAACAAATATAATTTTGTTTTCATAAGTCATATTTCCGATAATCTCGAGTTATTTTTGGCTGAAAATTTGAGAGCATAGACATACTCGAATTTGACTGACGTTTACAATTTAGTTGAATATTTCTCACACATCCCTAGTAAACCAAGTAGATTATAGTAATCCATAGCTAGTGGGGAACTCCCCGATAAATTCAATCATACTTTTTCGATCGTTTATTTCGTTTGTCTGTATTGTAACTTTCTTATAATAAAATCGGCGGTATTTCAACTAACCAAAGAAAAGTTAAATAAAATGAACAAATCAATGTATAAGGATGAAGAAATAGAGGTATACAATGAAAATTCCAGTGTTTAACATCTTACTAATATTATAAATGGCAATTTTTGGATGTTGTAATGTTTGTTGTTTCATCACGTCAGAACGTCTGGGAACGGGAAAGGATTGGGTTGAAATTTGGAAAACAGCCCCCAAACGCTGCAGTTGAACGTCTGCTATCCACGGGTAAAGACATTTTAACACCAAAGCGAGCCTCGCTTTCAGACGAGAACTTCGACATGTTAATGTTCATGAGGGGAAATAGATACCTATGCACATTATGCCCGACGATTAAATTACACATTAAATTAAATTAAATAAAAAATATTGGCAGTCATAGAAACTGCCGATAGAAGTGTAAACGTATAACTCAGAATTTGATAGCTTACCTTGGAAACTACGCGGGTGTAACCGGAGGGCGTGGCCTGCTCATCATGGCATGGCCATCTAGAAAAGCAGCCGCATTTCCTATTGGCTGATGCATTTCTAGATGGCCTTGCCATGATGGCCAGGCCACGCCCTTTCAGCATTTCCCATTGGCTGACGCATTTCTAGATGGCCAATAGCCATGGTCCCGAGTTTACCCGAAGATTTCTTATCATACCCGAGCAGCGTGACGCTAGAATTCAATTCACAGCCCACGAAAAATCTGTCTCGGCGCGCCTAAAGAAGTTTTCACTTCAATAATAAAATTAAACTCTACAAGTATTTGTTTTTTTCCTAACCTGTTAACTTCCAGAACCTAAACCAACAGGTTTTATAAGTTCACTAACGCAACGATATAAAAATCCAATACGCATATTAACGGATTAACGATTAACGTTAACTTCCGTTAATTCTTACGAAATGTAACGCTTTAACGTTTAACGAAGTTAACTTTTTTTGTAACGGATTAACGATTAACGAAGTTAACTATTTGATTAACGGTGCCCAGCTATGCCCATTCCAAAAAATGCTACGAAATTACTTCACCTTTCAAATCTGGACCTGTTTAGTCCGGTTCTTACTTAAAAAAAAACTGAAATATATAAAATACAAAACAATATGAAGCGACCAAAATCTCTAAAACTATCCCCTGAAATACCCTGAAGAAAACACATAAGTTGGTAAGACTGAGGACGCATCCGGACACAAGATGTTTCGAAATCCGCCAAGTTAGTTGTGTATTTCCGAAAAATCTGTTAATATTTTTATATGCCAATATTACTCCTATGGGCTTCTTGAGGGATCGATCCATACGAGTCGTCATTGATGGCTGCTCGTCGGATCAAATGGCTATCAATGCCGGAGTCCCTCAAGGGTCGGTACTCTCTGCGACGCTCTTCCTGCTACATATCAACGATCTGTTGAAGCCCGGTATCTTTGGGTACGCAGACGATAGCACCGTTGTAGAGAGTTACATATCTAGCGCGAGAGCCAGCGGGCAGCAAACTCAGGTACTGAGAGAGAGTCTGATCGAGCGTTTGAGCTTGACCCTTGAGGCGGTGTCTAAATGGGGCGATGCCAATCTGGTCAAGTTCAACGAGAATAAGACGCAGGCGTGTCTGTTCTCCGCCTAAAGGAGTCCTTTCGAACTGACTCCAACTTTTAGAGGTGTATCCGTGCCGGTTTCTGATCGTCTTGAGCTTTTGGGCGTTACTTTGACCTCTACGCTCAACTTTGGCTCGTATATCGAGTCCAACTGCATGAACTAGCTACCAAAAAACTAGGTGTCCTCTCAAAGGTGCGATGGTACTTCAAGTCTGAACAGATGCTTACATTTTAATTTTTTTTAAATTATATATATATGCAGGTACATCAGCTTTCAGTATCTTATCATTAATAACACAAAAACGACAATGTTTGTTGCCCAATCATGTTGTAACGTATAGGTAAATGCATGGATCGGGCTGAAATTATTTAAAAACACCTGATAGTTTAGAAAAACACAGACTACTTTTTATCCCAATAAAATAAAGGGAACGGGAACGGGAACTCAAGTAAAACCATAGGGCGGTGCTAGTAATATATGTTAAACATTGGTTTCCGATAATTTAGCAGCAGTAAAGGCATACCACGCAATTTTATCGAGCCGCGTCTTACGGGGGCGACCCTAAACGTGGGGTTAAAATAGCATGTTTGGGGTTCACTGCTTATTAAGAGAACATGGTCACAGCATCCTGCGTCTGACTGTACTTTTGGTGATCACTCACACTAATGCAAAGCTCAGCTTATACCTCGCGGACTGTACGTACCTGGGTAGCGATTCTGAAACCATTCGGTTGCACCCGACACGGAATCTCATCTCTCGGTCTTTGTCTTATCTGTTTAGCATGACAAAGACCGAGAGATGAGATTCCGTGGCGGATGCATCCGAATGGTTTCAGAATCGCTACCCAGCTGTTAGAAAGGTAAGTCCCGCTCATAAACAAAGAAAAGTTTGTGTCTGGATTACAAAAGAAGTATTTGATCGACTTTATTATCATAATATAACATTATACGTTCCTATTAGGTACTTGCCTACCTTACGGTTTGAAAAAAGCAATAAACATTTAGGGATAAAAATGTGTAGTTTTAATTTCCGTTAAGGTGATATCAGACGGTTCACTCGAGTGAATGTTCACTCGAGTGAATGGTTCATTTTTCTTTCATTCCATGTTCACACGACAAACTGCGAATGAAAAAGAAATGAACGTTCATCTGTTATTTACTTTAAATATGTCATCGGGTGAAGTCGTGCGTCTCGGAATCCGTTTAATTTGTGATCATTTATTATAGTCTTTATTTTATGTTTGATGTCTTCTTCAGTAACCTCGAGGTTTAAATCACTAATTAGGGATTTTATAGCGTTTGTACGTAATGTTTTATCTTTGTATTCGTCAAGTTTGTGGTTCCATAAACATTGATAATTCTTAAAATGTTCCAAAAACAGCACCGTACTTTGCTCATTCCACTTGAACACCATTTTGCCGCCAATTTTCCGCGACGCAACGGGACGTGCGTCTGCTACCAAGCTCGAGACAAAATGCCCGAATCCGAGTGAACGTTCTCTCTGTGTTCAGACGGTTCATTTTCCATTCATTCGTAGTTGGAGTGAAAGATGCCGAATGCCAAAATCTAACATCGTCGGATCGGTTCATTAATGAATTCATTCGGCACTCTCGTTTCATTTGGGGTTCAGACGATTCATTTCGAGTGAAAGATGCCGAATGAAAGACGAAAATGAAAGAAAAGTGAACCGTCTGATATCACCTTTAGATATTCCGTTAGCCATTAGAAAGTTATTTTCGCGTTCTTGACGTGCCCAAATCCGCTAGACACGACGGGAAATCCGTTATGTTTGCAACACTGAGAAAACCTCGATCGAAGCGACCTCTGCTCTGTTGTGCTCAATGACAGATGACAGTAACATATCATTCCATAAAGACCCTATTCATGACTAACTCGGTGGTGGCTATAACCCCTACACGTGTTTGGTTTTTTTCTTGTATTTGTGTACTATTTATTGGAATTTTATTGGTAAGTTTTATATATTTTAATAGCTAGTAGAAGGCAGAGACAATGGAGAATGTTTCTCCGTCGCCAAAACCCCCTGATCCGCCCGATCCTAGTAATATAATGGAAACAGAAAATTCGATGACTCCAAACCTCTTGAAGAGGCATCTACCATCTCAGCCAGACCGATCCGCACTCGTAAAGAAGTCTGGTATGAACTCAGAGACAGCGACCGCGTCTATACAGCAGATATATGTCCATCCTGCGATGTCGATTATAGGTATTCAACAATATGAAAACATCGACTCTGGACCGTTTATAGTGCATGTTTCTAGAACTGATCCTGACCCAACCTTAGGTACGGTGATTCGACCTATGAAATTTGGAAAATTCTTGCACACAAACAAGATTGATAGTGTCTGCCAAGATGGGGTGAAAAAAGTAGGTAGGAACAAAATATCTATCGAATTCCTAAATGCTGCAGCCGCCAATAAATTCCTAATCAACCCTATCCTGAAAATCGGTAAATACGAGGCGATGATCCCAACTTACAATGTCACCCGAATGGGCTTAGTGAGGGGTGTCCCTGTAGAATGGTCCATGGAGGACTTCGCAAACTCAATCCAAATACCTGGTAACAGCTACGTTCTGAAGGCAAGGAGGCTAAACCGAAAAAACAAAGTCGAGAATACAGTAAATTGGGTGCCTACTCAGACAGTGGTTCTCACATTTAGAGCTCAACAACTGCCAACCAGAATATTCTCGTTCTACTCATCTTTGACCGTAGAGGCATATCAGTACCCCACCATTCAATGCAACAACTGCCTTAGATTCGGACACATCAAAAATCAGTGCCGCTCTCAACCTCGATGCTTTCGTTGTACACAACCTCATAGTGGAGACAATTGCGTGGTGCAAGAGTCAGAGGCTTCATGCCTGTACTGCTCTGAGCGCCACTTCTCCACAAGTAGGTCCTGTCCAGAACAAGAAAGACAGCGAGCTATAAAAATGAAAATGTCAAGAGATGGGATTTCGTACCAAGAAGCTTGCAGTCAAACCGCTAAAGTAAATAGAAGGTTTAGCCAAGTTGCTGGAAGCGTACCTGTTGCCCAAATGCAAGCCTCACAACTCCCACCCTCCAATGCCACTCAACCTCTCCCTTCTCCTTCATCACAACCCGTCCAATCCTACAGAAAGGCTATTTCCCAGAGCCCACGTCCAAGAGCACCTCTTGGAAAATCCTACGACCGCATTGCCCATCAGAACATCATTGCCCAGGGTCCTTCCACAATCCCTAACGGATATTCCTTAGAGCAAGCTCAATCCCAGTCCCATCACCTAACACCAGACACTCATGATCTCCTTACCCAACTTCTCACAATTGTCATGAAAATGATAACACAAGACCCCAATTCCTTACCGTCCAACGTAGCCCACATGATCTCCCAACTCCCAACCTTAATAGCCCACCATGGATCTATGCCCAATAATCCAATGGAACAGCAGGAGCCTCCGTCGGAAGCTTCCTGAACTCCTCCACCTTATCAACAAATACAGCCCCATCTTGGTGGCCGTCTCGGAGACGTGGTTTGTCCCTGGAGTTCGATATCGAGTCCCGGGATTCTCATGTCTTCGGAGCGACCGCCAGGATGGAACAGCTGGCTGTGCATTATTTGTCAAATTATCCCAAACATTCTCCCAAATTCCCCTTCCCCCTCACAGTCCTGAAATAAACGCGGTCGCTGTACATGCGTTTAATTCCTCCTTCATATCCCTATACATCCCTCATCCTTCTCCACATCTCATATCCGATATCCTTCTCATCATATCCTCTGTTCCTTCTCCAGTTGTGGTTATGGGAGACTTCAATGCCCACCACACCTCCTGGGGTTCCTATCACAGTGACTCTTTTGGTCGATTACTGTTTGAGGCTCTGGATGAAGTAAATTTGTGCATAGGGAATGACGGCACTCCTACTCGAAGAGTTCTACCCACTCAAAATCCAAAATCAGCAGTGGATTTAACTCTCTGTTCTCCTGGTCTGCTTCCCTCCCTATCTTGGCAGGTCCTCCCTCTCACCAATGGTAGCGATCATTTCCCCATCTTAATCAGCCTAGGTCTCAGGGTATCCCATCTCACCCCTCCCACCCCTCTCTTAAAATATAGGTTAACTGGAGCCAAATGGGACACATATTCTTCACAATTGGATGAAAAAACTACATCTCTTCCTAATCCAATAGAAGAAAATCCCCTGGTGTGCTACCAAAAACTTGTAGATATTATCATATCTTCTGCTGATGAGTCTATCCCTCTAAAAAAGCCCAGAAACAATCTCCTCTCCCCTCCCTGGTGGGATTCTGAGTGTACAAAAGCGGTTCATGATCGAAAAAGTTCAGAAACCAACTACAACCGACAAATGACCACAAATAATTTCCTCATTTATAAGAAGACAGCTGCAAAATGCAGAAAGATACTTGCGTCTAAAAAGAAACAGGGTTGGTTAAGTTTCTGCGAAAGCCTATCACCATCCACCCCAACTACCATTGTGTGGAAACAAATCCGTAGATTCAGAGGCTCTTACAGAGATAATAACCCGGCTACCAACGATCCTGTTTCCTGGTTGGAACCATTTGCCGACCAGTTGGCCCCGCCTTTTGTACATCAGAATCCACATCATCCCAGCCCATCACATTCCCATACATCTACCCATTTTGATGTCCCCTTCTCATTTGAAGAACTGCGATTGGCTCTAGATGGACTGACCGACTCTGCCCCTGGAGTAGATGGCATTCCTTACTCTTTTATCACTAGAGCTAATGATGCAACAAAACTTTACTTTCTGAATCTGGTAAACATATTTTTTGAGCAGGGCTATATCCCAGATTCATGGAAAACTCAAATGATAATTCCTATCCCTAAACCTGGTAAACATCCCTCTGATCCCAACTCCCGACGTCCTATTGCCCTATCCTGCGTAGCTGCTAAGATCACTGAAGTTCTTATCAAAAATAGATTGGAATGGTATATAGAAAATAATAGCTTACTACCAGTATCACAATTTGGTTTTAGAAAAGGAAAGAGCACCATGGATAGCCTAAGTATACTAACTACCGACATCCGTATCGCAATTAAAAGTAAGAAACAGTATGTTGCAGCAGTTTTTCTAGATATAGCATCAGCATATGACAATGTCCAGCTTCCAAAACTCAGAAACAAATTGTTGCAGCTGAGTGTTTCAGAGAAGATGGTACAATTCATTAGCTGCTTTCTGATTGAAAGAACCATCCTCATTCAAAACCAGGATATGCCTATATCTAGAAAGGTCTGGAAGGGTCTCCCCCAAGGTTCAGTCTTAAGTCCCCCCCTGTATGGCCTATACACAGCTGACCTAGACCAAACTGTGAACCCTTTCTGTAACATCTTACAATATGCTGATGACATTGCCCTCTACTACTCCGGTGAATCCATCGAGGAGGCTGCAAATTCCCTAAACCTAGCCTTATTGTATCTTGAAGATCATTTGAACGACATTGGATTATCAATCTCTCCCACCAAAAGTAACGCAATAGTTTTCACTAATAAAAGAACAATCCCAAGTCTGACTTTAAAATGCAACAATGAAGTAATTCCCCAAAAAAACTGCATAAAATTTTTAGGCCTATGGCTAGATACCAAATTAACAGGTGTAGCCCATTCAGAGCATGTTGCTTCTAAATGCGAAAAAAACATTAATATTCTCCGCTCTCTTTCTGGCGTATGGTGGGGCTCCCATCCATTTACCCAAAAACTATTATACAATTCTATTATTCGTAGTCACTTTGACTACGGAGCATTCCTGCTGGAGCCTGGTAACAAATCTGCCTTAAATAAACTGACATCAATCCAAGCTAAATGCCTTCGCATCGTTCTAGGGGCTATGAAAACCTCACCCACTAATGCTATTCAAATAGAAGCTGGTGATCCCCCCCTATACCTGCGAAGACAATTTTTAGCTGACCGATTTTACAATAAAATAGTTCAGAATACAGACCACCCTTTATTTCCAAAACTCATTGAACTCCACAGACTTACTTCACCACAAGAGATAAGAACTCAAACTAATCTGCCATGTATTCTTCGCAGCTTCGTTAAACTTTCACTCCTCCCATTCCCGACAGTCAACTTTCCTATTAATCCCCTGTTCACAACTTCCTACAATGCCATAACCTATCAGCCATCTGTAATATTAGACTTAGGCATCAGTAAAGACACAACAGATCCCAGCAAGGCACTCTCTGAAATTATTGATAGCAACTGGAGTCATTGGCTCTCTGTTTTCACTGATGCATCTAAATTGTGTAAGAATGGAGACGTAGGTGCATCTGTCTGGATTCCAAGATATAGCATTGTATTAAGTTATAAGTGTCCTCCATTGGCGTCTGTATTCACTGGCGAAGCAATAGCTATACTTGAGGCAATACGGTATGTTACATCCCATTCTATTCCCAAAACCTTAATCCTTTCCGACTCAAAAAGTTGTTTACAAGCTATTTTGGCTAACCAATTCAAAATTAAAACTAAATTTCCTGTTATACTCAAAATTAAAGAGGAACTCTTCAAGTCCTCTAATCTTGGCCTCCAAATAGTTCTAGCTTGGATACCAGGGCATGTAGGCATCCCGGGTAACGAAAATGCAGATTTCCATGCCAAAAAAGCTACATTACATGGTAATAAAGATCACTACAGTGTATATGCCCATGACCTTTCCGCTGTCTGTCTACCCCAACTCCTTGATTCATGGAATGCTGAGTGGCAGAAGTCCAAAACCACTAAAGGTAAATTCTATGGTCAAATCCAACCTGCTATCCCAACTAGACCCTGGTTTTTCAAATTTAAAAAAATTGATAAGCGTGTTACCTCAACTCTCTGCCGCCTAAGGTTGGGTTTTGTTTGTACCCCAGTGTTCCTGGCTAAAATAAGAATACAAGACCATTCCCTTTGCGAATGCGGGTTAGCTGAAGGTACAACAGATCATATATTTTTTGAGTGCATCAAAAATCGTGGCTCCTTATATGACTTGATCCCAGATGACCTTCCTCGTCCTGTTTCCTTTTCCAACCTCCTCCCCCTAGTATACACTCCCTTTATTTATGTACTTAGTAAATTTATCAAAGTTAATAATATTAAGTTATGATTACATATATTATTATATTCTATATATTCTGTGTAAATACATTATTAATTTATTTATCTTTATGTATATCTGTGTTGTGACGTCATATTTGTGTTTGTCCCTTTCAGTAGTAGTAGTAGACTAACAACCAGTAAAACTACGTGAAGTCCACCGACCAACGGCCCATGTCAATATAACGCTGCGCCTATACCGATCAAACTTGGGAAGAGTGTACCAGCAAACATACATAGACGCTGGCGAAGTGGCAGTCAAGCTGCATACAGAAGCCAAAGATAAAAGTTGAAAGTTGACCCTATTCATGAATACATGTGTTATGTTAGTGTTATTTATTGAAGGTTTTGCATGGCAGCATTGAACGAATGAATGAACGATTAATTAATTATCTGTGCAGGCATTGAATGAACGAACTGCATACGAATAGGTGCTGCCCATTTTTTTAGTAGAGAGTCCCGTCTCTTATAACGTAGTGATTACTTACTCTGTGTGTGGAAGAATTGTGGAAAGAGTTAAAGTACCGTCAACTGCCCTGATTTTGCCTCGCGTCCTCTATTTGCCTAAAAATATTAAATGGTAATATTTCATCAAGTATTCAGATATTGAAATTCAAACATTTATTAGTTTTTAGAATTATTATATGGCAATACTAAATTGTTGGCATTATGTTGGTAAAATGCATAGTTTTTGACAGTTGTGGTTCAAATCAAAGTGCGACATGCTGGTGATTACTGGTTCCGGAAAAACTTTTCAAGTAAGTCATTCATATACGAATATATCTAACTTGTTTGTTTATTTATTCTATAAAATGTTGTTAGCTTGATCGTTTTTTATTGTTATTGATGGGGAAAACACTAAATTTAGCAAGACATATTCCAAAAGGCAAAGTCAGGCATTTTTTGTGAACTATTTATCCTGATTTTGCCTAGGCTAGGGTTGACACCTTTTTATTTTCCGACACAAAAAAAGATGATGATGTTTTCTACATAAATTTATAAAAAGAAAGATTTGGTTCTTTGAATGTTTGAAAACTGTATATTATTATTGTTAAAGATGACAAAAAAGCGAGTACTTATGTTCTATATGTTTGTAGAATCATCAAAATGGACAACTCACGAAGAAGATATAAAGACTATGATGAAAGCATACTAAACATCGCCGTAGGTCTCGTGCAAAATAAAAATATCTCTTCATATGATGCCGAAAAACAATTTGGTATACCTCGCCGTACGATTTTAAATAAAGTCAAACAAAAACATTTGAAAAATGTTGGAGGTCCCACTAAACTATCACCAGCCGATGAACAGAAAATTGCCAGTTGTTTAATTCTTTGTGGCGAATATGGATATCCTCTAACTTCTTTGGAGTTAAGATCAATAGTTCATGACTATCTTGTCAAAAATGGACTGAGTGGCATTTTTAACTACAAAATGCCGGGACCTAAGTGGGTTAGAAACTTTTTAAAACGACACAGGAATATTTTAACAGTCCGATCTACAACTAATATAAAAGAATCTCGAGCCAAGAAAACCGAACAGGACTATACTACATATTTTGAAAATTTGAAAATTTCACTTCATGACGTCAAACCAGAGAACATAATTAATTACGACGAAACAAATTTTTCAGATAACCCAGGATCTCAAAAATGCATCTTTAAGACAGGTACCAAGCATCCAAATAAGACATTAAATAGTACTAAAACAGCAATATCCGTGATGTTCTCAGCTACGGCCAGTGGAGAAATCTTTCCACCATACGTAGTTTACAAAGCTGATAATTTGTGGACCAATTGGTGCGCCAATGGTCCTGAAGGAACTAGATATAATAGAACCAAATCCGGTTGGTTTGATGGGGATACTTTTGAAGACTGGTTTGATTCTTTAATTGTCCCATGGGCTGAAAAAACTGCAGATCCCAAGGTCTTGATCGGAGATAATTTATCTTCTCATATGAATATAAGCATAATAAGTAAATGCCAAGAGCTCAACATAAGATTTATTTTCTTACCCTCCAACTCCACGCATCACACTCAGCCACTCGATGTAGCTTTTTTCGGTCCACTAAAGAGAGAATGGAGAAAAATCTTAATGGACTACAAAATTCGCCATCCAAGCGCAAATACATTAAATAAACAGATTTTCCCGGAATTATTGAAGTTGTTATTGGATGCATCAAAATTTCAGCAAAGAAATAATATAATAAGTGGGTTTCGTGCTGCTGGGATCCATCCCATTAATCCAGAAGCTGTATTGAAAAAATTGCCAGGTTATCAAAGGTCCCAAGCAAACGTCACAATTGACGAAACCTTTGAAAATTATTTGAAAAAATTGAGAACTCCGACTCACATTCAAAAGAGGAATGCAAATAAAAAGTTACTCATTGAGCCCGGAAAATCTGTAAGTGTTGTTGATATGTTAAATGAAAAAGAAAAAAAACGAAAAGCACCGGACAATAGAATTAGTAAGCCAAATAAACCGAAGCGTCGCAAAGATTGTACTATCGCCGAAGAATTTCAGTCAAACCGGGACGTAACAGATACTTCTGCTCAAATTGGAGAATTGAAGACGGAAAGCAATATCCCATCAAATGTCAGACGAAATTCATCTTCTGAAACTGACAAACATATGTCTAATGTAGTAGTTACTGCTGAAATACACCAAACGCGTGAATACACGGATTTATCTAACGAGGCACATACAAGCAGTGCAATTTTAATGGTCCCATCAGACGTTGTGACAGATGTTGATAAAAATTTACGGGTTTCGAAAAACAAGAAATTATTCCGAGATGTTTCTAATGTTAATACAACAACACCCACTGGAGATATTTTGACAAAAAACTTAATTCTCTCTAATGTACTTATCAAACCTCCAGAACTAATTACTTCTGACAACAGTTCTTTAACTGTACAGCAAGAAAATATATTTCAAAAAATTAGGAGTAACAGAAGTTCAAGTTCAGACAGCTCTGAATTGTATACTGTGCATGATTCTTCTTGCGATGAATACTTTCTTCCATCGAATAGTGATACAGAAACATACGTTGAAGAAATTAGCGAAGAGATGAACCAAGACACTGAAAAAGAGAATACAAATTGTGAAATTGGTATTGATAAATATGTAATTGTCAAATTTGCTACTTCAAAGTTAGTAAAATATTATGTTGGTCTAGTAACCAAGTGCAACGATATTGAGCGCCTGTATACAATTAAATACTTAAGGAAAAATTCAAAAGGTACCTTTTATTGGCCAGTAGTAGACGATATCTCAGAAGTGACTTTGCTAGATATAGAAAAAACATTGCCAAATCCACAAGTTGGACGTCGAGGACAACTAAAGTTTGATTTAAATAATTTAAGTGTTGATTTGTCTAAAATTTATTGAAACTTCTTTTATTTGCAATAAGATACTTAACTTTCTAAGATTATTTGATTATTTTTTTGTGATTGTTGTGCTTATAGAATTTGATAGTATTTTTTTTTGTTTTTGAATTACGTTTTTTTTATTTGAACTTTAATACTCGTATTCGCCAACTTATTCGTGTTTTATCTGGACAATTTATAAATATTGTGATATAATTTATCTTGAAGTAACCGTAATAAAAAAAAAAAATTGTTGTCGTGCCGCCTTCCAAATATTTTTTAATTTTTCGTAAATAAATACTAATGTTCCTAATAATAGTTCCTAATACTACCTAGCATATTAATTTTAGGTTATACTCGTAATACTGTATTGAATAAAATACATATATTGTTTCAATGTTAATTTTTTTAATAAGGACAACCCTACCCTATCTTAGTTAATGTATGGAGATTGTATAAAATCGTGTCCAGACATTGCCTAACCAATTTTACCTACTATTCCTTTCCTAAAATGTGTCGTTCGAAATTGGATTATATTCTTATAACATTAAACTACATTTAAGATTGTCTATTAAGAAGAATGCCATTGTTTAACGTGGTTTTAATTCATTAGGCAATGTCAGAGCTATGAGACCGTGACATTGCCTAATTTTTAAAATACCTTAAAAAATATATTTACGTAGGAAAACTTCCTAAATAAATTAAAATTACTGTATTCTTGATCTTTTTCTACCATAAAGCACGTACGCAACATGCCAATCAAGCATACTATTAATACTTAATTTTGTTAAAGTCCATAACATACAGTTTCCGTGCAAAGTCAGGGCAGTTGACGGTACATAGTTTTCTCAATTGAATATTTGTTGTTAGCTTGTGAAGCTGCCTATAGCTATTTAGCTATACACACTGGCCCAGCGCAAGCCAACGCGAGTGTCGACGAAACGGCACGAGACAAAACGTATCATCCACACACTGCCCCAGCCCAAGCCAACGCGAGCGCCGACAAAACGGCACGAGACAAAACGTAGCATCCACACACTGGCCCAGCGAACGCAAAAGCGAGGTACCTAAGCCAATAGGAGAACACAGAACAGGACGCTACTCGCCGAGCGCCTTTGTTTTGTGCACAAAAACCGACACCGGTCACGAGAGACGAGTCGAGACAAAACGGTTTATTCCCGTTCGTCCCCACATCGTCGTCCCCACTGGGGACGAGTGGGAATAAAAAAGTTTCGATCGTCCCCAGTGGGAACGAATGGGAAAAAAAAAGTTGCATTCGTCCCCAGGGTTTATTCCCGTTCGTCCCCACATTGTCGTCCCCACTGGGGACGAGTGGGAATAAAAAAGTTTCGATCGTCCCCAGTGGTACCTAACGATTGGAACTTTTTATTTCCCCATTCATTCCGCTATTGACCAAGAGTCAAAAAGCAATGATCACAACATTATATTAATTAAAAAAAGGAGTAAGTTCTAATACTGACACCTATCTCCGTTGAAGAAACTAGTTAAAGGAAATGGTATCATATAAAATTATACCTTACAGGTATATAGCATCTGTTAAATGGTAATAACTAGTATATATAGCTATATAAAAAAACACTTACTTTGATTTTTAAGCAACCTCTGCACTTTAAATTGCGTTGACAGCAATCCCACACAATTAAGTCACTTTTATATTGCCTTTTTTTGTAATATTGGTGACCACCATGAAGTAAAACAGTCCCATGTTTTCGTTTGATATACACAAACGTTGTTTGGCCACTTGAACTACATGCTGCACTTCGTTCCGTCATGACCGAAGTTTGCTGACTAAAATAACAAACCCTTTGCGGGTTGCGAAAAGCGCATCAACGACACTTATTGCGGTGCTATGATTGGCTATTTCAAGGTCATGCATACAATGGCAATACGATAAGCCAGGGTGGTGTGAGGGTGAGTCATTATGTATCTATTGTTTGTTACATCGCCATACTTACAATTTACCGATCACAGTACATGGCTACATAAATAGTGATTCAAACATTTATTTCATTTTTTTAAAATAAATACGTAGGTACCTATGTTAATTCGAATTTTTTTTTACGTTTGTATTTATTTAATGTTTGCTTAAATTATTGGAATTTAGCAGTGTCCTGCAGTTTTACCCGCGTAGTTCCCGTTCCTGTTATTTTATAAAAAGTATGTATTCTTCCAGACTAATCTAACTGTATTACAAATTTTAGCCTGATCCGTTCATACGTTACAACGTGATTGAGCAACAAACATCCATATATCCAACCATAACATCCATACTTTGACATTTATAACATTAGTGGGATTACAATGAATGTTTATATTACACCACAATAAAGTATTAGAACTTACTCCTTTTTTTAATTAATATAATGTTGTGATCATTGCTTTTTGACTCTCGGTCAATAGCGGAACGAATGGGGAAATAAAAAGTTCCAATCGTTAGGTACCACTGGGGACGATCGAAACTTTTTTATTCCCACTCGTCCCCAGTGGGGACGACGATGTGGGGACGAACGGGAATAAACCCTGGGGACGAACGCAACTTTTTTTTTCCCATTCGTTCCCACTGGGGACGATCGAAACTTTTTTATTCCCACACGTCCCCACTCGTCCCCAGTGGGGACGACGATGTGGGGACGAGCGGGAATAAACCGACAAAACAGCCCTATACACACTGGCCTTGGCCACTTGCCGTCACTCGGCCAGCGGCCAGCGAGGCGAGCGACGCGAGTCATCAGAAAACGACCCTCCACAGCTCCACACACTGGCGTTGGCCTCCACTCATCCACTCGGCCAGTATGTATAGGCAGCTTTAGATGTTACGAAACTAACGAAAGTGGTCCTGAGTTACAAGTGTAGCCACGGTCAGCATTGATCAAGGAGCTTCCTAACAGACGTGACTTATTGAAGAGAGTGAGAGATGACACCAAACATGTGAAATGTGAATAGTCCGTAAACATTTACGCCCCACAGTAAACACAGAGTGAATCAATTCTCAAAAAAATGTAAGCCACAAAGTCGTAACCTATTTTCACCACATCCCTATCCTTAGCATGCAACAATAAGCAGTTTACACATTGTATTGTAGATGGCAGCTACTGGGGAACTAAATAAATTAAATAAATAAATAAATAAATTTCTTTATTTGCGAAAATGGGTAATTACAATAAGATCTTAAATGTTTACATTGAGAACTCCATAATCAACCTTACGGCATGCAAATATTAGGTTGTCTATGACAATTTGTTAAAAACTTTACTTTATAATTCACCACAATTCACTTTATAATTTTTTAAACTTTACGCTGCCCTAGTATTTACATTCTCTTTGGCTGTCCATTCAAGGACTACCAATTTCACATTACTATTGCCCACATTGAACTGAAATACTGAACTAATTTATTATGTTTGTTATTAATAATGTATATTAACCTTCTGTTATTACAGAAAGCTGGGTGTCCCTGAGCTAATGGAAGCATATAGAAAGGAGCATTGTCACCAAATAATACTTCCAGCAGCTTAGACGAGACTGTACCTATAGCTGTAAGTCCTCTGCCTTCACGAAAGGACCACAGACACATCATATGCGGCAGCACAACACCATCACCCAGTGATATAAACACATGTTTCCAAATACAGTCCGAAGGAAAAACTTTGCAATGCGATAATTTGTGTTATTATAAAGCACTTAAACAAGGTCTTATATAGGAACAAAAAATGTCACTAGAGAAAATCAATATGTGTAGGTATTAAAATGTGTAGTAGAAAACCACATTGAAACTCACATACCTACAGGCTTGACAAACCATATTTGTACCAATGAATCGAACCCACGGCCCTCAACTTCGCAGGCAGAGCTACTACGCACTAAGCCACGAGGCCAGTCACATATCATATTATCAATGCCGCTTGAGAGTCTACATACTAACCCATACAAGAGAAAAACCATTTGAATGTGATGTGCAATTTTAGAGCATTATGGGCAAACAGTTTATATAATTGCATAAATTAAAACATATTGGAGATAAACCATTTTAATGTGATTTGTGTGATTATAGAGCATCATATGCAAACAGTTTAAAATTGCATAAATTATAACATACTGGAGAAAAACCATTTGAATGAGATATGTGTGATTACAGAGCATCACTAGTAAGTAATTTAAAACAGCAAATTTAAAAAACCATTTGAATGTAATATGTGTGATTATAGATCATCTCATGCAAGTAATTATAAAGGCATAAATTAACCCATACTGGGGAAAAACCATTTGAATGTAATATGTGTGATTATAGAGCATCACAGGCAAACAGTTTAAAATTGCATAAATTAACCCATACTGGGGAAAAACCATTTGAATGTGATATGTGTGATTATAGAGCATCATGGGCAAATAATTAAAAACAGCATAAATTAACCCATACTGGGGAAAAACCATTTGAATGTAATATGTGTGATTATAGAGCATCATGTGCAAGTTATTTAAAACAGCATAAATAAACCCATACTAGGGAAAAACCATTTGAATGTAATATGTGTGATTATAGAGCATCATATGCAAGTTATTTAAAACAGCATAAATTAACCCATACTGGGGAAAAACCATTTGAATGTAATATGTGTGACTATAGAGCATCTCAGACAAGTAATTTAGAAAGGCATAAATTAACCCATACTGGGGAAAAACCATTTGAATGTAATATGTGTGATTATAGAGCATCATATGCAAGTTATTTAAAACAGCATAAATTAACCCATACTGGGGAAAAACCATTTGAATGTAATATGTGTGACTATAGAGCATCTCAGGCAAGATGTTTAAAAAGGCATAAATTAACCCATACTGGGGAAAAACCATTTGAATGTGATATGTGTGATTATAGAGCATCTCAGACAATTAATTTAAAACACCATAAATTAACCCATACTGGAGAAAAACTATTTGAATGTGATATGTGTGATTATAGAACCTCATATGCAAGTCATTTAAAACAGCATAAATTAACCCATACTGGGGAAAAACCATTTGAATGTAATATGTGTGATTATAGAGCATCACATGCAAGTCATTTAAAACAGCATAAATTAACCCATACTGGGGATAAACCATTTGAATGTGATATGTGTGATTATAGAGCATCATTGGCAAGGAATTTAAAAAGGCATAAATTAACCCATACTGGGGAAAAACCATTTGAATGTGATATGTGTGATTATAGAGCATCACAGGCAAGTCATTTAAAAAAGCATAATTTAAAACATACTGAGGAAAAACCATTTGAATGTGATATGTGTGATTATAGAGCATCATTGGCAAGGAATTTAAAAAGGCATAAATTAACCCATACTGGAGAAAAACTATTTGAATGTGATATGTGTGATTATAGAACCTCATATGCAAGTCATTTAAAACAGCATAAATTAACCCATACTGGGGAAAAACCATTTGAATGTAATATGTGTGATTATAGAGCATCACATGCAAGTCATTTAAAACAGCATAAATTAACCCATACTGGGGATAAACCATTTGAATGTGATATGTGTGATTATAGAGCATCATTGGCAAGGAATTTAAAAAGGCATAAATTAACCCATACTGGGGAAAAACCATTTGAATGTGATATGTGTGATTATAGAGCATCACAGGCAAGTCATTTAAAAAAGCATAATTTAAAACATACTGGGGAAAAACCATTTTGATTGTGATGTGTCATTATAGAGCATCATTGACAAGTAATTTTAAACAGCATAAATATACCCAAACTGGGGAAAAACCATTTTAATGTGATATGTGCGATTATAGAGCATCATATGCAAACAGTTTAAAATTGCATAAATTATAACATACTGGAGAAAAACCATTTGAATGAGATATGTGTGATTACAGAGCATCACTAGTAAGTAATTTAAAACAGCAAATTTAAAAAACCATTTGAATGTAATATGTGTGATTATAGATCATCTCATGCAAGTAATTATAAAGGCATAAATTAACCCATACTGGGGAAAAACCATTTGAATGTAATATGTGTGATTATAGAGCATCACAGGCAAACAGTTTAAAATTGCATAAATTAACCCATACTGGGGAAAAACCATTTGAATGTGATATGTGTGATTATAGAGCATCATGGGCAAATAATTTAAAACAGCATAAATTAACCCATACTGGGGAAAAACCATTTGAATGTAATATGTGTGATTATAGAGCATCATGTGCAAGTCATTTAAAACAGCATAAATTAACCCATACTAGGGAAAAACCATTTGAATGTAATATGTGTGATTATAGAGCATCATATGCAAGTTATTTAAAACAGCATAAATTAACCCATACTGGGGAAAAACCATTTGAATGTAATATGTGTGACTATAGAGCATCTCAGACAAGTAATTTAGAAAGGCATAAATTAACCCATACTGGGGAAAAACCATTTGAATGTAATATGTGTGATTATAGAGCATCATATGCAAGTTATTTAAAACAGCATAAATTAACCCATACTGGGGAAAAACCATTTGAATGTAATATGTGTGACTATAGAGCATCTCAGGCAAGATGTTTAAAAAGGCATAAATTAACCCATACTGGGGAAAAACCATTTGAATGTGATATGTGTGATTATAGAGCATCTCAGACAATTAATTTAAAACACCATAAATTAACCCATACTGGAGAAAAACTATTTGAATGTGATATGTGTGATTATAGAACCTCATATGCAAGTCATTTAAAACAGCATAAATTAACCCATACTGGGGAAAAACCATTTGAATGTAATATGTGTGATTATAGAGCATCACATGCAAGTCATTTAAAACAGCATAAATTAACCCATACTGGGGATAAACCATTTGAATGTGATATGTGTGATTATAGAGCATCATTGGCAAGGAATTTAAAAAGGCATAAATTAACCCATACTGGGGAAAAACCATTTGAATGTGATATGTGTGATTATAGAGCATCACAGGCAAGTCATTTAAAAAAGCATAATTTAAAACATACTGGGGAAAAACCATTTTGATTGTGATGTGTCATTATAGAGCATCATTGACAAGTAATTTTAAACAGCATAAATATACCCAAACTGGGGAAAAACCATTTTAATGTGATATGTGCGATTATAGAGCATCACATGCAAACAGTTTAAAATTGCATAAATTTAAACATACTGGTGGAAAACCATTTGAATGTGATAGGTATGTCTGATTATAGAGCATCACATCTCATAAATTAACTCATGCTAGAGAAAAACTATTTTAAAATGATTATAGATGATTTTAGAGATGGCAATCTCTAAAGTTTGGCAACCATGATAAGACTTGTCAAAACCCCAGATTTTAGAGCCCAAAACCTGGACATGGCAACAGGTATTTTAAACATGTTTTAATTTATCTTTTTGTATGTAGAGTATATATATATATAATAAATAAAATAAAAAGCCTTTATTGTTTCCTTTTCTTTTACATTTAACATATTATTTGTGCTTATACTAGTTCCTTAGTTTAAGTTAAGGACCCCTTTCGGGTATAGGCCTCCTCCCATTCTTGCCAATTTTTTCTGTCTTTGGCTCGGTTGAGCCAGTTTGATCCTGCTGTATCCCGGATATCATCAACCCATCTCGTTTTAGGTCTCCCGACTTTTCTTTTTCCTCGTGGGCCTAACCATTTGGTAACCCTGTTGGTCCATCTATTGTCAGTCATTCATGCTATGTGGCCAGCCCATCTCCATTTTTGTTTAAGACTGAAGTCAAGTGCATCTGCAAGATTAGTTATGGACCTAATTGTGGTACTGTTAATTTTGTCTATTTTCTTTATTTTCAAAATACTTCTTTCCATCGCCCTTTGGCAAGCTCTGATGCTTAATTTGGTTTTGTTGGTGTGAACCCATGTTTGGCAACCATATGTTAGGCTTGGTAAAATGCAGGTATCCATTACTGTTTTCTTCAGACTAGAGTGAAAGTTTCCCTTAAGAATTTCTTTAAGGCTCCAGTACTTTTTCCAGCTTAAGTTTATTCTGCGGTCTATTTCCTCAATATTATTGTTAGCACTGAAAGTTACAAGTTTACCGAGATATATGTAATGATCTACATATTCTATTTCTTCATTATCAATTGAAACTTTATATTGAGTACTGTTAGTCATTATTTTTGTTTTACTGTAGTTCATCCTTAGGCCGACTTTCTGGCTTTCTTTATTTAGGGCATTTAACATTTCTTTCAAGTCTTCTACATGTTCAGAGAAAACAGCGATGTCATCAGCAAATCGCAGGTGACTTAAATATCTGTCATATACTTTGATGCCTTTGCTGTGCCAGTCCAGCTTAGAGAATACGTTCTGGAGTACCGCAATAAAAAGTTTTGGGGATATCGGATCCCCTTGTCTCACTCCTCTGCATATAGGAAATTCTTTTCCTCTCTTTTCCAGTTTAACTTGGCTAGTGCTGTGGTTATAGATATTTTTTAGGATTTCGATATACTTAATGTTTATGTTGCATTCACTGAGAGCGTTCCAGATGGCATCATGTGTAATGCTGTCGAATGCCTTTGTGTAGTCGATGAACGCTATAAAGAGAGGTCTGTTGAATTCTTTGTATTGTTCTATAACCTGTTCCATCGTGTGAATATGGTCTATTGTAGAGAATCCAGTACGAAAACCAGCTTGTTCTGATGGTTGGTAGGCATCTATTTGTTTTGTGATTCTACCCAGAAGCAGTGAAGTAAAGAGCTTGTATACACTAGACAGTAAGCTTATTGGTCTATAATTAGCAATGTTTTTAGAGTCTCCTTTTTTGTATATAAGGATAATGTCTGATGAGTACCAATTTTTTGGTACTGTTCCATTATCTATAATCATGTTAAATAGTTTTGCTAGAGGTGTACAGAGTAGCTTAGCACCTACTACTAGTAGCTCGTTACTAATGCCATCGGGCCCTGGGCTTTTCTCAGCTTTGAGCTTCTTTATATGTCTCAGTATATCTGTTTCTTCTATTACATCAGTAGCATTATTTATGAGCTCGTTACTTAACTGACTATTACTCTGTGAGTCGTCTTTCTCTTTGTCAGTAGGTGGTGTTGCATACAAGTGTTTGTAATAATTAGTAGCAGTGTCCAGAATGTCATTTCTTGTTCTAGCTTCCTTATTGTTGTTTTTGAGTTCTTGTATCCAATTCTTTTTTGAATCAAGTTTTTTAAAAGCCTTTTTTGTGCTTCGGCATAGTCGTAGCTTATTTTCTATTATTTTATTTCTATGATTTTTGTAGTCTTTTCTTATAGCCTTGTTGGTTGTTTTAAATAAAATACTTAATTCCTTTTTTTCGTCTGTTGTCCGATTAGGGTTGTTTAGTAGTTTAGTTCTTTTATGTATTAAGTGTTTTGTGTGCTCTTGTAGAATATCGTTCTTGGAGCGAACTTCGTTTGCTTTGGATTTTGCTGCCAATATAATACTTTCTTGCAGTTTGTTGTAATAGTCTTGTACATTCGCAGGAGGATCAAGTGAGACTTTAGTCAAGAATTCATCTAATTTGTTGGTATAACATTTAATATCTTCTTCTGTTTTAGGTGTCTGTGGGATAGGTCTAAATGTTTTTCTACTTTTCTTTTTATTGCGGGACGTGAAAGTTGCTCTTATCATTTTGTGGTCAGATGGAAAGGATGTTTTCAGGAACTCTATATTTGTAACATTGTCTGGTTTGTTAGTTAGTATGTAATCGATTTCATTTTTTGTTTTCTGGTCTGGCGAAATCCACGTCCATCTGTGCTTGTTCTTTATGTAGAAAAAAGTATTCATAATTTTCATTCTATGTTCCATAGCGAATTGTATCAACCGATGTCCTCTTTCATTTCTAACACCTATTCCATGTTTTCCTGCAATCAAATTTTCTGATGATTTAGGTTTGCCAATTTTTGCATTAAAATCTCCTATTATAAACTGTGTCCCTTTTGCGATACTTTGAGCTTTTTCTATTGTTTCGTAGAAATGTTCTGTTTCTTCTTCGCTGGCATCTGCTGTAGGTGCGTGAGTTTGAATTAGGGAGATTTCTTCATTTTCAAATGTGAGGGTTAGTACTGCTACTCTTTCTGATAATCCAACGAAGCTGATTATATTGCATTTAAGTTTCTTTTTTAAAAGAAATCCAACTCCGAGATGTCCCTGTCTTTCTCCATACCAGCACATAATGAAATCTTCATTTTCTTCGATTTCATATCCTTTTCGTCGTATTTCTGCGAGTCCGATTATATCAAATTTGATGTTGTTTAATGCGTGTTTTATTTCCAATATTTTCTCGGATGACGCTAGTGATCTGGTGTTATATGTACATATATATATATAATTTAGAGGGAGGGTTTTGGTCTAATTCCCCACGGGGACCAGCCGGGTTGGGGAATGTTTTATTTGTTGTTTCATAACTATTTCTTTTTGCGTTTGCTATTTGGCTAATGCCTACTATTAGTTTTTTGATGCTTTATGTGATGTTTTGTTGTTGAATTCCTGCCCTTTTGTCATCTTTCTAACTGGATGTATTGTGTTGTCCGAGGGTCTGCTGAAATTACTGGGGGGTGTAGAGGGTGGTGAGGATGGAGCTCTTTTCCTCTTTGCAGGTTCTGTTTTGTTTTGTATTATTAGTTTCCCGTTTCTTATGAATGCGTTTTTGCCAGCCTCTTTTGCTTCTTTTAGTTTTGGCAGTAGGATTTTATTTGCCTCCAGCTCTTCTTTTGATAAGTCCTCGGACACATAAATGCCTTTTGGTAGATATTTTCTGTTTTTCAGGATCTCGTTTCTGCGCCACTGTAGTGTAAATCCTACCTTTATAGGCATAGCTGGGCACCGTTAATCAAATAGTTAACTTCGTTAATCGTTAATCCGTTACAAAAAAAGTTAACTTCGTTAAACGTTAAAGCGTTACATTTCGTAAGAATTAACGGAAGTCAACGTTAATCGTTAATCCGTTAATATGCGTATTGGATTTTTATATAGTTGCGTTAGTGAACTTATAAAACCTATTGGTTTAGGTTCTAGAAGTTAACAGGTTAGGAAAAAACCAAATACTTGTAGAGTTTAATTTTATTATTGAAGTGAAAACTTCTTTAGGCGCACCGAGACAGATTTTTCGTGGGCTGTGAATTGAATTCTAGCGTCACGCTCGGGTATAATAAGAAATCTTCGGGTAAACTCGGGACCATGGCTATTGGCCATCTAGAAATGCGTCACCCAATGAGAAATGCTGAAAGGGCGTGGCCTGGCCATCATGGCATGGCCATCTAGAAATGCATCAGCCTGTAGGTGTTACTGGTACTGGAGAGGAAATGAAACCACGTCACTGTATAAACTGCTGACTATATTGATCTTAAACTATACCAGTGACGCGGGCGAGAGACTGATCGCTCTACCGCTGTCATCTGCTTATATACTAAATCTTACCACATAAGTACGTGCTCTTAGCCCCTATATACACCCCTTTCTTAAAAAAGGAGAAAAACATAAGCTAATAACATAAGATAACAACCCAAAAAAAAAACATATCTACTTATATCACAAATTGTTTACACTATAAAATTACGTTCAACTCGTCACAGTCATGTCTCTTCCGCTTGTTCGGCACATTTTTAATTCCGTGCTAACCTTGGCATATTGACTTCGAACCGCTTTGCTAACTCAGCGTTCTAGTTTGCACTAATGACTATTGATTTATATTACATGACGTATGTCACTCATAATACAATCTCTTAAATAAACAATACACATCTATCTTTGCAATACCCGAATAAATCACCAGAAGTTCCTTGTCGTATACACAGTACTTTTCCTGGGATTCCGAGGGATTCTTTGCAAAAATAATCGAGGGTTCTCCAAAGACTCTTTTCCTTCTGTGCAATACCGCGCCTATACTAATGTCTGACGCGTCTGTCATAAGGGTTAACCTTGCCCCTGGACCCGGGTCCGATTACTTGGCAGCATTTTTCCAACGCTCTAATTGCCTCTTTAGCCCATATTGTCCCTTTTCTTTGCACATTGTCTGTCAATATCTATCAAAAATTCTCTATACTCTTGCAGCGTTTGGTATGCATGCTCTATAAAAATTAAACATACCCAAAAACCTGCGTAACTACTCTACTGTCTCCGGTTTGAGATAGTCCTGAATAACCTTGACTTTGTCAGGCAAAGGACTTATTCCATTTTCCGAGACTTCGTAACATAAAAAATCTATTTTACTTTTCTCAACATACATTTACCTATTTCAACTTCCATGTAATATATCTGTAAACGCTCAAATAACCTACGCAAATGCTCTTTACGCCAGGTTGCATTTCTCGAGCCAATTTATTATGTTATCTAAGTATCCAAGCAAAACTGATTGCTCGGCATTATTACCGCTGCCATTGACCCCATTATGTATTTGTTCTATGCCAGCTAAAACGTTCGTGTTTATAAATCTTTGAAACGTCTGCGCTGCATTTCATAACCCAAAGGTCAATCTCGTAATTTCTAAAATACCAAACGCGTAATAATTGCTATTTTTCTATATCCTCTGTACTAATTTTCTACCGTCAGCTTAAAATTCCTTGAACAATCGGCTCCAATTATCGGCTGTTTAACATCGCATAGCAATTTTCTTAAACCGGAAATGGGATCTGCACAGCCACTCTGGATCACCTGGTGCCCTTTTCTTCCGCGAACCAGTCCTATTTTCGCTCCATTTTTGGCGACTTTTGCTTCTTCCGCGTTCTTGGCCTTGAACCTTACTGCGTAGTGAAGCTACTTCTAACTCCAGCTTCCTCATCTGCTTGACTAACTCCGTGAGAGGTAAATGGCGTACCTGTTCGTTACTCCCGGACACAGCAGCGATGTCGTAGCACGTGGTGTTCTCTATAATTTTGTTCTTGTTGCTAAGTTCTTGTCGCGCAGCACTATCCTCATAGACCTGCAGCAGTCGGTCCTTCAGCGCCGTATACTTGTTGTTCACCGGCGTCTGGAATGAGTCTCTCCCCAATTTTGATATAACCATGTTGAACTTTCCTCCATCCCCTTGTTTCTGCGATGCCATCACTGCTTCAAACTGGGCCAACCATAACCGCGGCATGTCAACACAAAAATCTGGAAGTCTCGTTGACACACCTATAGCGGCCAGGGCACAATCAGCGGAATTCGTTCGCTCGTCTTTCATGCCCTGCTGACCCACTTGCCCACTTACTGGTGCAGCGTGCGGAAACATTGTTCAAAAACAATTTACTAACGCAGTAACACCAACAAAAAAAAATCTGAATCTTCTCTTTAACTCACTGATCAATCGTCGGGGTCACCACTGTAACCACCACTGAATCACGTCGAGCTGGATCACGTCGGGCTAGATCACGTTGGGCTGGATCACGTCGGGCTGGATTACGTCAGGGTCACCACTGTAGGTGTTACTGGTACGGGAGAGGAAATGAAACCACGTCACTGTATAAACTGCTGACTATATTGATATTATACACAAGTGACGCGGGCGAGAGACTGATCGCTCTACCGCTGTCATCTGCTTATATACTAAATCTTACCACATAAGTACGTGCTCTTAGCCCCTATATACTACATACTATATACTATACTCATATCACGTCGGGGTCACCACTGTAGGTGTTACTGGTACTGGAGAGGAAATGAAACCACGTCACTGTATAAACTGCTGACTATATTGATCTTAAACTATACCAGTGACGCGGGCGAGAGACTGATCGCTCTACCGCTGTCATCTGCTTATATACTAAATCTTACCACATAAGTACGTGCTCTTAGCCCCTATAAGCCAATAGGAAATGCTGCTGCTTTTCTAGATGGCCATGCCATGATGACTAGGCCACGCCCTCCGGTTACACTCGTGTAGTTTCCAAGGTAAGCTATCAAATTCTGAGTTATAAGTTTTCACTTCTATCGGCAGTTTCTATGACTGCCAATTTTTTTTATTTAATTTAATTTAATGTGTAATTTAATCATCGGGCATAATGCGCATAGGTATCTATTTCCCCTCATGAACATTAACATGTCGAAGTTCTCGTCTGAATGCGAGGCTCGCTTTAGTGTTAAAATTTCTTTACCCGTGGATAGCAGACGTTCAACTGCAGCGTTTGAGGGCTGTTTTCAAAATTTCAACCCAATCCTTTCCCGTTCCTAGACGTTCTGACGTGATGAAACAACAAACATTACAACATCCAAAACTTGCCATTTATAATATTAGTAATATGTTAAACACTGGAATTTTCATTGTACCATCTAGAAATGGTCCATTTCTTTTTTTTCCATTTTCTCTATTTCTTCATTTTTATACATTGATTTGTTCATTTTATTTAACTTTTCTTTGGTTAATTGAAATGAACTACCACCGATTTTATTAAAAGAAAGTTACAATACAGATAAACGATCGAAAAAGTATGATTGAATTTATTGGGGAGTTCCCCACTAGCTATGGATTACTATAATCAACTTGGCTTACAAGGGATGTGTGAAATATTGAACTAAATTGTAAACGTCAGTCAAATTCGAGTATGCTCAAATTTTCAGCCAAAAAGAACTCGATATTATCGGAAATATGACTTATGATAACAAAATTATATTTGTTTTCATATTTATAACGTCAACCGATCATGCCTCAGGCTAAAATTACCCCTTAATTCTGCCAAAATTGCAGGAACTCACCACAAATGGTCACACTGCGCCCAGCACTTTTCGTTTCATACTTGTCTGAACCTGTTTTTTGCGCCGCGCCGAGGTGCCGTGCGGTAAATAGTAAGCATTGGATTAACGATTTACGGACTTCTGCATAATTAACGGAAGTTAACATGTCCGTTAACATTTTTAAAAGTTAACTTAAAAGTTAATCCGTTAATCAAAATGTTAACTTCGTTAATTAACGATTAACGGATTAACGAGTTAATGCCCAGCTATGTTTATAGGTCTCTTTCCGTTTCCGTTTTCGACTTTTTTCCCAATTCTGTATAGTTTATTTATTTCCCACATATCCCAGTCGTGAGTGTCTCCTTGATCTCCATTTGCTCTGTTCAGTAGCCCCAACACTATGTCTCTCATTTCTGCACTATTTCTTTCCGTTTCCTCAATGCCGTATAGTATGATGTTGTTTTTCCTCCCTTCTATATCTAAAAGTTTTATTTTAGACTTTCAGGTATCCACTTCATTTTTCAATCGTTCATTTTCAAGCTTGATTGGTGCCAGGTGTTCTTCAAGCGTTTTAGAAAAGGTTTCAGCGATGACTTTCGTCTGAATCATATTCTGTTTTTCTATCTCCTCCTTCATCTTGGTCCAAAGCAAATTCATTTGTTCCTCCATTTTATTTATTTTTTTTTGCTCCGGTGGAGTTTAATTTTCTACTATTTGGTAGGTTTTATTTTCTTATGGCTACCCTAGTCTAGGGTAGGCAACACTATTTCTCGGTTGAGGTATTTTTCGAAGTAGTAACACCGACTTGATCTGACAGTTGACAATGTCAACAAACAACTTTCATCGGAAAATGGAGGGTAATCAGCGTAGCGATTCTGAAACCAGTCGGATGCACCCGATCCGACTCATTTTGTAGCGGTCCCGCTACCGAATGGTGAGGAATCTGCGATTCTCAACGCCAATCACACGCCAATCGGATTGGCGTAGTTGGCGTAGGAATGTCTTTTGGCCAGACCAAAGACAAGCTATCCCATCTACTTTTCGAATACAGATACAAATTTGGTAGAAAAGTTAACTCATGGTAGGAATATACAAATCGTCAAATAACTGTATTTCGGGTTTATTTTGTGGTTTTGAATGACTTTTTTACAAAGAATTTGCATAATAAACGAGTAAATCGAACAATAACCTCTGGAAATTTGCATCTGCAACACAATAAATCATAGTTTACATTCTTCGTTTTACCTTCAATTGTCAATCTGTTGATGTTGTCAAAGTCAACGGAACCATTGTTTGTTTTTGTTTTGTTTGGAACATGAATCTGTATACTTCGTGTTCATGGTTTGGAAATAACAACAAAAAGTAATGGTTTCACAGTTGTGTTTGTCCATTACAGTTATATATAACATATCTAAAAGTAACCACTAACAAAAGTATCTACACTCCACCGATCATCTTGCATATTGCCAGAAGTCTGTCATCAAACTGAAGACTACCTGAAGTGGACCGATCATCTGGAGCAAGATTCCTACCTCTAAGTGAATAAAAGTTCAGAAGACTATCTTAACGGAGAAAGACACTGGCGAAATTCCGGTGAAATTACCGAATGGAAGCCATATGAAAAAGTTGAAGTTGGACAAGCAAATCATATATAGAAGACTCATAAAATTGTCAAGAAGATAAGTTATAGTTTAATACAAGAAGCCAGCAAATGTGATGCATTGTTTAAAACGACTTATTATATGTCGTGCCAACCTCAACTCGCAAAGCACATGGATCTCATAAAATGGTCAAGAAGAGAAGTTATAATAATGTTATACTTACTCCATACAAGAAGCCGGAGAGTTTTCGTTTTTTCGTTGACTCACCTTGAAAATTAAAGCAGATTTTCAGTAAAAATATTCGCTTTAGTACTGATTTACCTATACCTAATCCAATTTCATTTTGTGAGAAAAAGATAATATAAGTATAATAGGTACAGTACACACACATCAATTGTGATATAAGTTAAATTAGTTTTCTCTCTATTTAGGTATTTTAATATATCCCTTCAATAATTGTTAATTTTGTGACAAACCATGGTAACTTTTTAGACTGTATATTAATGTATATAATTACATAAATAATTAATTACTTACATTAAAAACGGCTATGTAGTTAATTTATATGTTGTAGAAGTAGGAGCGAGAGGTATACCAGCAAAATATCTGTATGACCTGCTGAAAGAACTTAGCTTGTCCAGAAGTGCAGTAAGTTCTATACTAGAATGAGTATCTAAAGCAGTAGGTTTATATCAGAATTGGCTGGGCAGATAGAGAAATATGAGTAGTGAAGGTGAGTGTTGATGTACATCAGAAAAGGGCCCCTTAAACCTACACCGGTATCACAAGTCTCGGGATCTACTTGGGATTTCGCTCTCTGCCACACGATGTACCCCTGGCACCCACACGGTGAATCCACGGAATGCTAAGAAGTTTGTTTTTCTCTCTGTAATTAAAAATCCATGGACATCACTCACTTCGCATCACAGTTTTGTGTTAGCAGGTAGCCCTTAGTCACTAAAGAGTTGTGATCATTATAATTTTAATATGTTTAGAAGTTTAAAAGTAAACTGAATTAGCTATGATTGTATTATGTATTAATTAATTAGGAAAATAAAACATTGTGGTATGTACAAAAAAAATAATGTTTTATTGATTGACTTTTGTACGGAGAGCTATTATGTTTAATTCATTTTTACAATATTCTGTTTGGTCTCTTATTAAATGTTGTTCTCAATGGTCTAAATAAGTAAATAAATATTGGTGGACAATTCACAGTCACCACCATCTGACCCCAAACTAAGCAAAGCTTGTACGATGGTGGCCAGAAAGCTGATATAATACTTATATAGTTTTAAATGCATACTTATTATACACAGGAACACCCAGACACAGTGCAAACATTTGAATTCATCACACAAAATATTTGCACTGAGTGGGAATCGAACCCACAACCCTCAGCTTCGTAGGTGTCCTAATGGTAAAAAAGCACTGCTTATTGTAGTCAAGTACACTATCTCTTTTTCCAACTTTATTGCTAAATGATGTAAACATTAAATTCTTCAATGATTATTAGAATACTTACTGAAATAAATGTCTTTCATTTGATCTTTTAGTTAATTATAACTAGGTGATTATTAAATCACCTTGTATTTAAATATATTTGTACTCAGGTACAACGGGTACAACAGACAGTATTAGAATCTATGATCATACGAATGACAGACATAAGTCTGACACTTGCCACGAGGCCACCATGGCTTTATAAATAGGTAAATAATGTAATATTTAATGTAGGAAATATGTAATGTTCCTACAGTACATATTCAGTATGACAAAATAATAGATAATTTGTGGTCTACAGGTTCCTTTTATTTCCAAAACATATCTATTAAAAAAACAAAATGTCTTGCTATAGTTAGTTAGACGGGGCCTTTTTTACACTTAGCTTCTTAATTAGGCCATCAGGCGTTGCTCATACATCCATTCTACTCCAGACTATGCCAGAAGGCAAGCATGCAAGCAACCTATTCAGGTTGTTGAAGGCCTCCGGGACTGGTGCTAGGGAGTGGAAGAATTCTGTCCGTTAATCTGCCACAATCCTGCACTCCACAACCACATTCTGTGGCATTACTTCTTCCTCCATGCATCCTGCACCCTGCATAGAGGGCTGTCTGTCACACCTTTATTGAATAAGTGCTTGTTTAGAGGACAATTGCCAGTCATAGTATCTATAACTTGGGGATTTTGTCCCACATATCTAGCTATATCTAAGTATATAATGTGGGACATAGGTAAGTTTAATGTCTGTTAAATCACATGCCGTACACCGGCAAGGTGCTACTTTTATAATGTACCGGTTGTTGTCATTACAGGGAACTATAACTTCTGGTAGAAGTCCTCTGCTTCATCTATAGGTAGATAGAGCTCCAGTCGAACAGATACGAAAATACTGTTTGTTATACAAAGACCAGAGGGGTCCTGGGGTCATGAACCCTCTTGGGCTGGTTTCAGTACCTAGGTGGACCCCTTAGTAAAAGACGCACGCACTATCACACGTTCACACGGTCCTTTTACTTAGGCCGACTATGTTTGTGACCATCACTGGGGCCAAAGTTGCTCTTGCTTTTGCTGTTATGTCGTTGTTTGACGTGATGTCTCGTATCTCCAATGTTTCTTGGCTTTTTGCTCAAACAACAAACATGTTTCATATTTTCATCTCAAAAAATAAACAATAACAAATCAAATATGGCAACAATCTATTTCTAGCAACTTTTTTGAGCACAAACTGCCAATTTTGCAAATTTCAAACCCCAAAATTCCAAAAACTAAACACATATTACACAATAAAGTTAATAAAAACTCGTTTACTGTCCCATAATCTTACAGAAATATTGAGAAAAACAGAGAAAAATCAAGTAAATACAATAATCTGAAAATCGTATTTAGCTATCCACGACAAAAAAGCTGTCTGAATCCCATCCGATTAGAAAACAGCTGGTAGTCGGTTGCAAACGTCAAAAGTAATCGGAATTGGCGTTGAGAATCGCAAATTGCCCGAACCAGTCGGAAAAGGCCAGTTTCCGTGGCTCAGCCCGACCCGAATGGTTTCAGAATAGTTTCAAATAATTTGTAAATTTTTTGATATGCTGTAGTTATTGATATATATAACACTGTGAACGTTTTCGGCACTTTTTACGTGTTAAAACTTGTTTTTATATTAAGAGTTTTAGTGTTTTATGTTCTACTTATCGAGATCTGATGATTTCAGTCACTTTGGCTTCAAAACAAATGGTATTTCACTCGATTTATTATTAAAACACTTTCATAACATTTCACACACTGTTGACTTGACAGCAGTTATTTGACAACTCTATTTTACTTTAACTTTATATATATATATATATATATATATACATTTGCAAAATAAATAATGTTTAAAATGAAAATATATTTTTAAATTTTGTAGGTTTACACTTGACCGCCATCTCGCCTGATGTAAAGCGACGATCTACGATGGAGCATGTTTACCTAGAAGAAACCGATTCACTCTCGATTTGAAGACACCAAGATTATAACCATCAGGAAAAACCCTCTCAGGCAACTCATTCCACAGCCTAGAAGTTCTTATCACAAAAGTAGAGTCAAATCTCTTTGTTCGTGTCTTTGGAAAATCAACCATGAACCTGTGCCGTCCCTTCGAGCTACGAGAACGAGAAGTCCGATAGAAAAAAGGGCAAGGTGGAATTAGATCATGCAGATCAGCCGCACACTTTCCGAAGTGTATCCGTGTATGAAGGTGTATTTATATTGTGGATCTTCCACACTAGCAACTAGCAAGTTTATTTGACGTATGTGACATTGACAGTTGTATGTCTTTGATTTACTTTTTTTATTTTATTTATGTGGTAAAATTTTTGGCCTTTTTTTCTTTTAATATTGTAAGAATAATTTTAATATTTTATCACTGTTTTTTCCCACAATTTCATACAGCTTAGTTCAATGTAAGTTGGCTGTCTAATAATAGTTTAAGTGCGCTATACTGGGCTTATCTTGCATTATTTCGTTTTTATGTTTTTTTTTGTTATGTTATTCTTTCTTATTTATTCAGCATATCCCGGCAGGTGATATTGCAATTTGTTTAGTGAAACAATTTTTGTATTTTTTTTTCTATTATAATTTTATTATAGTAGTTAGTAGTAGGTTTACTTTATAATATTTTTATCTATATACAAGTACCAAATGTTAGACATTCTTAGTGATGACTCTGTCGATGGTGACAACTTAGTTTCCGAGACGTCCTCGGTCCACAGTAGTGCAGATAATAGTTATATTAATATTCCAACCCTTTCGGAACTACTAGAGACTCAATTTTCTGATGTACCGCTGTATAATATCCTATCCGTACACGGTTGCCTGGAAGAGATCGCTCTAAGCGATAAGGCCGCCAATTAAAATGTCTAGCATAAGTTATCTTTAAGTTTCTTCTGTTTTTTTTGTATGTATGTGTGTGGCTTTTTAAAAGAGTTTTATATTATATTCTATCCGATAAAAAACCGATAAGCTAGCAATTTTGCGGCGATGTTCAAGACTTTGAAGTCTTTTCCGCACTAGGGTGTCTGTGCCTATGAGCCTTTGGCACGCCTTTCAATCGATTCCAGAGCCTCAAGCTGATACTTAGCCGACCCATCCCAAAGGTGCGAACAGTACTCCATACAGAGGCGAAATCATCAGAAAAAGCTGACAGATTACTTCTTACAATAATACTTATTATTTAATATAAGTCTAACCATGATTACAAAATTCACATTCTCAATTCTCAAAATTCGGTCCACAGTAGTGCAGATAATAGTTATATTAATATTCCAATCCTTTCGGAACTACTAGAGACTCAATTTTCTGATGTACCGCGAAACCTGAACCTTAGGTATCCACATAAATGCCCAAAGCATCCCTGGCCATATAGCAGACATACAAGCAACCCTTAACAACAAAAACATTCACGGCATTTTGGTTTCGGAAACCTGGCTGACTGCTTCTCTACCGCCTATCGCCGCATTACTGTATAATATCCTATCCGTACACGGTTGCCTGGAAGAGATCGCTCTAAGCGATAAGGCCGCCAATTAAAATGTCTAGCATAAGTTATCTTTAAGTTTCTTTTGTTTTTTTGTATGTATGTGTGTGGCTTTTTAATAAAGAGTTTTCTATTCTATTCTATTCTATCCGATAAAAAACCGATAAGCTAGCAATTTTGCGGCGATGTTCAAGACTTTGAAGTCTTTTCCGCACTAGGAGGGTGTCTATGCCCATGAGCCTTTTGGCACGCCTTTCAATCGATTCCAGAGCCTCAAGCTGATACTTAGCCGACCCATCCTAAAGGTGCGAACAGTAAGGTGCGTTGGGGTAAGATCGGCGGTGGGGTAAGACCGTATGAATTAAATATCCATCTCATTTGGCAAAATTTTCAAACACTGACAAGATTAAACAGAGCGCCATTTCATTATCCCGCGACCCTCAGCTTCCGCTTGTCGCTCCGGCAAAACAGACATGTGCAGTGCGGAATTTACGAAAAAATTGTAATTTTCTGTTTGTTTATCATATCCGATCTTTCCCCTTGAACTTTAGTTTGTGTTTTGTGTTATACCTATGCTTATTTCGTTAGTGATGTTGTCAGAATACTAAGTTACATGTTATAATATCTAGATTGATGTGATCCTAACCTGCCTAGAGTAATCGTACGCAAATATCCGGTGTTCCGGTATCCCCTCACAGTCAAAGAACGGATGAATGTTGTCCGATCTTGACCCGTGGATAAAATAAAAGTGATTGTCAAACTTTCAAAACCTTTGTTTTTTAGGATTTTCAAATTAAATTTATTTAAGCCATGAACTGCGTATTATAAATATGTTTAACTAGCTTCGTTCGCGATTGCTCCTGCGTAGTCCAAAATGAGACCTTTCTATAATGATGAAAGGTGGCTTATGCTCATCCCTCTAAGTGTGAAATGTCCTAAAAACAAAATTTTATCAATCGGGCTTTTTGTGATGATGAGAAACACACGCTTAGGATTGCAAAGGTTTTATAATATTAGTATTAATATGAGTATGGCCATAAAAGTAGGGATGTTCACATCTGTAGGTAGATAATTTAGCTGTCACTATTTATCTCGAAAACTGAACGATTATGCAGGGCACAGCTAGTTTTTCCTAATCATGACTATTTTTATATTGTCTTTTAGCAAGGAAGTCTCATACGCTAAAACTTCAAAAATCTATGGCATCCCGACATCCACGCTCTGTGATGATTCTTAAAGAATCCGGGATAATAAATAACACTCTTGGGCGAGCACCAGCTATTCTAATAGAAGCAGAAATTAAACTTGCGAATTGTTTTCGCATATGGAAAAATGGGATTGGGACTTGTCAAGAGCAGAAGTACTCAATATAGCTGAAGACTTCGTAAAAAAAAAGATATAAAAACACCCTTCAAAAATGGCAGACCATGGTAGCGATTCTGAAACTATTCGGTTGCATCCGACACGGAATCTCATCTCTCGGTCTTTGTCATGCTCAGATAAGACAAAGACCGAGAGATGAGATTCCGTGTCGGATGCAACCGAATGGTTTCAGAATCGCTACCCTGGCCCGATTGGTTTATATATTTTCATCAGTGAGACAATTTGTCAATAAAAAATAAAAAACCCGCAAAATTTTAATAGAAATCCTTTCAGTAGGCTTCGCGTGAAAAAGTAACAAACATACATCCATACGCTTACACTTTCCCGCGTATAATATTAGTCAGATTTAAATTTAATATACTATTCATTATTTGTTATATTTCGTATATTGTGTATGTACCTATATACAACGTGTGGCGGAAAGGTCCAACAATATTTATGGTACTTCATCTATACTAAGTATCGAATCACATATGTGAATATTAGACACGAAAGCACAACATTTTTTTTCATACAAAGTTAAAAATCCGTTGATTAAAATTTTATTTGACAACCCTCACTAGCGGTCAGTGAACCCGCCGCGCCGCGCCGCCTTCAAACGCGCGTGCCGCACCGCCGCGCGCCGTCTCTCGACCTAGGTATATTTGTCGTTTGAAAAACCTACCTAAATAGCATAGAAATCGAGCAGATGACAATTATTCGGTGTGGAAGCTATTGCATAAACAACTCAGTGAATGTTCCCACTGCTGGGACTCTGGGTCTTCTTTCCCAAGGATAGTCAAGGCCATAATACACCACGCTGGCCCAGTGCGGGTTGGTTGGCGGATGACACATGCCCTCGAAATATTCAAGGTGCATGTTGGTTTCTTCACGATGTTTTCCGTCACCGTTTTAAGTTAGCGGCATTACGCACATGACTTCGAAAAGCACCAACCAAAATACTTATTACTCTTTGCTAAATTTAGTCGACTAAACTTGGTCGCTACTGGATTTAGTGAAATGTTATAACATTCTGTCCTAGTAAATTCAGAAGCAAGGATTGCTTGTTTCTTACTTGCTCCTGAATTCAGTCGACTAAATTTTGTCAAATGTAAGTAATAAGCCTTCAAACAACATTAAACAGGAAATAATGTCAAATTAAATACAACTAAGTAGGTAGGTACATGTTTGAGTCAAAGTCAAATAAAAAATTAGAATAATTAATTTTATTAATTAAACTCTGTAATAAATATGGAAGATACCTACAGTAGCACTAAAATTTCGCCGCACAACAACACAACACATGAACATAGGTATCCATTTCGGTATCCAACACTGAAATCCAATGCGCTTGCGGCGCGGCAGCGCGGAGAATTCGCCTCCAAGGACGTTTAATTTCGTCCATGTTCGCCTCCAGCACATTCCAAGGGCGAGGCGGGTTAAAAGTCTAGGCCCAGGGTGCTGGAAGCACCAGCACTGCTGGTAGTACTAAAACAGGCCCTGACTGGGACGTCCTTCATTTTGTGGCAGGTCAACGCCCCGCGCTGTTCGGACGTTGGCGGCAAATTTCACGTTCTTCATGGCGATTACCTATCATGTCTAGGTACAGTCATGACATCGTAGATATCAATTTTGCGATAAAAACAAACAACAACAAACCACCAACGACGCTCACCCCGGACACTCGGCCTAAAATCTATACAGACGGTGTAGTTGACATACCTACACTCACACAACTACGCATATGTCGTTCGAACACATTTACTCATGTGTGCGTGTCATCTAGGGTTACTAAATTATATTATGGAATAGCTGTGACCCGTGAGTTCACCTGCCTGTGTTAAGTGTCCTATAATCTTACCTAGTTAGTGTTCGATCTTTAATGTAGGTAAATATAACTTTCATCAACAATCAGTTTGCTTATGCTGAAACCAGTCGGTTGCACCCGAACCGACTCATCCGATAGCTGTCCCGCTACCGAATGGTTCGGAATCTGCGATTCACAACGCCAATCGGATTGGCGTAGGAATGTCTTTTGGCCAGACCAAAGACAAGCTATCCCACCTAGTTTTCGAATACAGATACAAATTTGGTAGAAAAGTTAACTCATGGTAGGAATATACAAATCGTCAAATAACTGTATTTCGGGTTTATTTTGTGGTTTTGAATGACTTTTTTACATAGAATTTGTATAATAAACGAGTAAATCGAACAATAACCTCTGGAAATTTGCATCTGCAACACAATGAATCATAGTTTACATTTTTCGTTTTACCTTCAATTTGTCAATCTGTTGATGTTGTCAAAGTCAACGGAACTATTGTTTGTTTTGTTTGGAAATAACCAAATAACAACAAAAAGTAATAGCTTCATAGTGTTTGTCCATTACAGTTATATAATACAACATATCTAAAAGTAACCACTAACAAAAGTATCTACACTCCACCGATCATCTGAATCAATAATCCTACATCTTCATTGCACATATGCCAGAAGTCTGTCATCAAACTGAAGACTATCTGAAGTGGATCGGTCATCTGAACCAAGACTCCTACCTACCTGTCATAGTACCTATAACTTTGGGGATTTTGTCCCACATATCTAGCTATATCTAAGTAAGTTTAATGTTTGTTAAATCACATGCCGTACACCGGCAAAGTGCTACTTTTATATACACCTACGGGGTCTGCGTTGTCATTATAGGGATTGGGGACCAATAAGTTCTGGCAGAAGTACATTTAAGTAACCTTTCCTTCATCTATGGATAGAACTAAAGTCAAACAGATAGGTACGAAAATACTGTTTGTTATACAAGGACCAGAGGGGTTCGTGAGTCACCCCTTTTGGGCTGGCACTAAGTAATATTATAGACGCACGCACTTATCACACGGTCTTCTTACTTAGTTAGCTCCGACTATGTTTGTGACCACCACTGACCACTGGGGCCAAAGTTGTTTCCGCTCTTGCTGTTATATCGTTGTTTGACGTGATGTCTCGTATCTCCAATGTTTCTTTGTGGTTTCTTGGCTTTTTGCTCAAACAACAAACATGTTTCATATTTTCATCTCAAAAAATAAACAATATCAACAAATCAAATGTGGCAATAATCTATTTTTAGCAATTCTTTTGAGGACAAACTGCCAACTTTGAAAATTTCATAACCCAAAATTCCAAAAACTAAACACATATTACACACTAAAGTTAATAAAAACTCGTTTACTGTCCATAATCTTACAGAAATATTGAGAAAAACAGAGAAAAATCAAGTAAATACAATAATCTGAAAATCGTATTTAGCTATCCACGACAAAAAAGCTGTCCGAATCCCATCCGATTAGAAAACAGCTGGTAGTCGGTTGCAAACGTCAAAAGTAATCGGAATTGGTGTTGAGAATCGCAAATTGCCCGAACCAGTCGGTAGAGGCCAGTTTCCGTGGATCAGCCCGACCCGAATGGTTTCAGAATCGCTACGCAGAATAGCTTAACACAGTTTATAAAAATGATTCAATCTTTGTAGAAATTCTTATGAAATCAAATATCTCTTATTCTTGTTTCGTATAATAGACGAAAAATTTGGTACCATTTTGTGAAATAATACAGCATCATGGTCGTATTCTCATAGAAAATTATCGTCCGATATAACCCTTCGTTGAATCCGCCTCGCGTCCGCGAGGGGGAGGCAGCTTGAAATTGGCGGGGGGTGGGGAGTGTCCGTTCTATCTGTATTATCTATTCTATGGCTAGACAGTAACTGAACACTAAACTTTCAACTCAAACATTAAAATCACAAATATTTCTAAAAAATTCAAATTGGACAATTAGGGTTCCGCACTTTAAAACCCCCAAAGCACGTAAATTAAAGTCGCGTAAAATCGCGCATACATTTTTTACAATGAATCCTGACCAGACGAACAGGATATGTGCCAGATGGTAAGCAACATTTTTTTTAAAGTGAAAACTTCTTTAGGCGCGCCTAGACATATTTTTCGTGGGCTGTGAATTGAATTCTAGCGTCACGCTCGGGTATGATAAGAAACCTTCGGGTAAACTCGAGACCATGGCCATTGGTCATCTAGAAATGCGTCAGCCAATGGAAAATGCTGGAAGGGCGTGGCCTGACCATCATGGCATGGCTATCTAGAAATGCGTGAGCCAATGGAAAATGCTGTCGCATTTCCAGATGGCCATGTCAATCATGTCATGATGGCCAAGCCACGCCCTCTGGTTACACCCTTGTAGTTTCCAAAGTAAGCTATCAAATTCTGAGTTATAAGTTTTCACTTTTATCGGCAGTTCCTATGACTGCCAATTTTTTTAAATTAAAGAGTCACGAGACGTGCAGCACATGTGCCTGATGGTAAGCAACATGCCTGCCACATAACAGCACAGTGACACGCAGCTATTGGAACAAGAAGAGTCCAAATCACTACCTGCAGCACTGCACTGCGCTCGTCAGCCAGAGATCTAAGATCTTATATCTCTATGCTCTGCAATTGCACTGGAAACATTGCCCTTCAAACCGGAACATAGTTATGCTTGCACAATACTACTTGGCGGTAAAATAACTGGCAAAGGTGTGGTACTTCCCAGACGGACTCTGCCGAAGTGTCCTACTACTACTATTATTAGGTACTAGGTACTTGTTTATCATTCAAATATCGACCAAGCCGAGAACCGGACTCACGATTTCCCGTGCTCAGCCTTACGTATGTTTTCTTTGTCAAGGTAAAACTATTAAAACATTAAATAAAATATGACGGAACCCCCAACTTTGAAAATAATCTTTTGACGATTTCTAAGCTCGCCTTTCGGTGCGGCTCGCGGCTCGCATCAGTCGGGCGGTCGGCGAGCGCACAAAGCATTCGCGGCACACCGGCGGCGCGGCGGCAAACGCCGACAAAAGCCGACAGTCTGTTGTAGACATTTCGCAACTTCGCAAAGAATAAATTATTTTAATAAAGAAGTGAAAATAGTTTGAAATTCTACGAAATGTACAAAAGTACTGATGGTTGACTTTCTACATCTGAACATTTTAACATTGAATGTAACCCTACTATCACAATCAATTTAAAAAACATTACTAAAGGTATTTTTAACCTCCGGCCAAAAAAAGGGTGTTAGGTAAACGTTTGACGTCGATGTCTGTCTGTATGCCTGTGTGTCTGTCTGTGGCACCGTAGCGTAGAGCTCAATCGCATGGATCGATTTCAATGCGGTTTTTTATTTGAAGGTTAGTTTCCGTGTTGTGGTTCTTAGCTATGTTTGGTTAATATCGATTCAAGATGGCCGCCTAATAAGATATAAGTAGTCGAGGTTGCTTGGAACTTCTAATGAAGCTGATTTATTTTTGTTTTATTCGTGTGAAATAGGTATCGTAGTTGTAGACCGCCTGAATGGACTCCAACCGTCAAAACAGTTCTAGCCACTGGTTTGTTGAAAAAAGAAACATTGATATTAATTTAACAAATTTGTAAATTATATTTCTGAACTTAGTTTTGCTAATGTTTACAACGAGGTGGACCCAAATAAAGCTTACAAAGAATTCATTGAACTCTTCACACTTATCTTTGAACTGTGTATGCCATTAAAAAAACTTAAAATAAGCCATAGAAAAAAGCCAAACTGGAAAACAAAAGGTATAGCAATATCAAGTAAAAATAAAAAGAAACTGTACTTGAAATCCTGTGCAAATAGTACTGATGAAAATATAAACAAATATAGGGCATATTGCAAACTACTCAAAAAGATAATAAAGTACTCGAAAAAATCAACCAATATCAAGTACATCAATAGGAGCACAAATAAAACAAAGGCTGCTTGGGGTCTTATAAAACAATTTACGCAACCAGTTAATCAAATTTGTACTACAATTGATAATTTACAAATAGGCCAGGATAAAGTGACTGATCCGACAATCATATCTCAAAAGTTAATCAATCATTTTTCTTATGAAAATAAAAATACACAATATCGTTGTTCAACCACAAAAGAATTATCAAAACCAAACCATAATACCATTTTTTTAACACCTGTAGATGAAAGAGAAATAAAAAATATTGTTAAACAACTAAAAAAATAAGAAGTCTGTTGGGCACGATAATATATCAACGCAGCTAATCAAAAGCTGTATTGATTTCAATGCTGATCCATTGGTCCATATCATTAACCTGTCTTTCTCTACTGGATGTTTTCCAGATGAGCTAAAGAGGTCTCTCATAAAACCATTGCACAAAAAAGGACTCAAAAGTGATATTAATAATTATAGACCAATTGCGCTCCTTCCATGTTTTTCCAAAATATTTGAAAAAGCCTTATATAATAGACTATACTCGTTTCTTGACAAAAATAAAATATTACACACCATTCAATTCGGTTTTCAGAAAGGCAAGAACACATCTTTAGCAGTTTTCAAAATGCTAAAACAGGTACGGGATGATATTAACGCAAAAAAACCAGGAGTAGCATTATTTTTAGATATGTCTAAAGCATTCGATTGTGTTGATCATAAAATATTACTCGATAAATTGGAAAAAATGGGTATAAGAGGCCAAGCTCACAAACTTATAGCTTCTTATCTGGAAAACCGAACCCAAGCAATATCCTTAAACGTTTACGATAAGAAAACAAAAACTCTGAACCATTTTCTATCAAATTTCAAAAAAAATACAGTCGGAGTTCCACAAGGCAGTATATTAGGTCCATTGTTATTTCTCGTATATATTAACGAATTGCCTTTGGTCACAAAATATCTAACTGTTATGTTTGCTGATGATGCAACTGTATACATTCCAAGAAACAGCCTATCTGATACCGATTTTGAAAATGAAGTCAATAAAATATTAACCCAGATCGTGAAATGGCTGGAAGATATAAATTTAAAAACCAATATTAGTAAAACAAAATTGATTCACTTTAAAAATTACAAACAGAGACCCTTACCGCTAAATATCGTAAATAATGGTAACACAGTTAACGTAGTAAATAATACAAATTTTCTTGGAGTGGTAATAGATACAAATTTAAACTGGAAAGAGCATATTCGTAAAGTAAACTCAAAAATTTCACAATATTGCTATGCATTATCTATTATTAAAAATGCTACATCTAGAGCCATAGCTACAAATGCCTATTATGGAAATGTTTATCCTCATTTGAGTTATGGTATTACATTTTGGGGTAATTCAGTAGATGTCAATTCAACCTTCGTTCTACAGAAGAAATGTCTACGTGTCATCTTCAACCTTCAAAATACTGATAGTTTAAGAAATGTATTTACTTAAGGAAAATAATATATTAACGGTAACAGGTATTTACATTTTAGAAATTTGTTTATTTGTAAAAAATAATGAAGGCCATTTCTTTGATGTGTTTTCGAAACGTGCAGATGTATTACGATCGAAACATAAGTTTAATATATGTGTCCGCCAAGTCAATAACGCTACATTCTACAAAAGCTCATTTCACTCTGCAGTCAAGATATTCAATCATTTACCCACAAATTTAAAGTCATTAAAATTACCACAATTTAAAAATAAACTAAAAGCTTGGCTCGTAAATAAAACGTATTACAAACTCCAAGAATACTTCGACGAATCATAATAATTTATACACAACAATATAATATAAATAGGTATTTATGTTATGTAACAATAAATGTTTAATGTAAATCATAATATTGTAAAATTGAATGTCTCAATTTATATCCACTTCAGTCTGACAGTTATGTTAAGATCACAGCGCCACATTTGTGTTGTCGGGCTGATTATTAGTTTTGTCTGCGTTTTATTTCTATTTTTTATTATTATATTTAATTATTTAAATTAATTATTATGTTATTTGTTCACTCAAAACTTCTTTGTCTCTGTTGTTTATTTTTGTTTAAAGTATAGATAGAGTTAAATAACTTTAAAGTAATGTTAGATATATTAATTAGTTTAATTAATCCCTAATTTTATCTGATTGTTTTGTAACCTCATACCAAAGAGGCTTATTTTTGCATGCCCGCAAAGGGTAAAACTGTTGTGTCTATAATATCTCTACTGTAAAACATCTTTGTACACAGTTTACGCAATAAAGAAATTCTGATTCTGATTCTGATTCTGAAAAGCCATTCTACCTATAATTAATTAATTAATAATTTAAGTTATGTTTATTCCATTCACAGTTTCGAATTAGGCAAAAAAATACCTTTTCTGCACAAAATTTATTCTTTGACAGGAAAGGTCAACAGCTGACAAACGTGTCAGCTGTACCGAAGTAACTATTTTCTGATCTGTGGCTGTACGTGCATTAGGGTTGTAGCTGGTACATTTTACATCAAACTTTGACTCGTATTATCTCGTGATCTAAGGTGCTCAGGGGAAAGAGACCTTCGGAGATGAAGTCCACATCAGTGTTGGAATGACCTGTTAAAATATTGTTGGACCTTTCCGCCACACGTTGTATACATACATTAAATAATTATACTATGTATATTTGTATATACATTAAGCAAAACAAAGTTTCTAGGGTTTTTTATCTGTGCTCAACATATTTATAGACATGAAAAAAAACATACCCAACGAAATTGTTAAAAGCATCCGATCTTTTCCCTTTAGCTTTACAAAGTTTGAGAACCACAAAATCATATCTTTTTTGTATCTGGGGTAACATCGGATGTCTAAAACAGTAAAAATAAAAAATTGCGTAGAATGTTTTGTGTGCTAAGAATTCGTAAAATCCACAAATTATTTATTTTCGAAAAGGAAAGTCCGGATGTATTCCTTTTATGACACCTGCGCTCTAAGCAATAGAAGTCACTATGGATTGCAGTCCGAACTTACCCCATGTTGGTCAATATCATAACTGAATCATAAAAAATAAAGTTTGTTTTTGAAAACGTATACACCAAAAACTATTAAGTCTACAGAACAGACAAAATTCACGCATATACATATACTATGTTTGTTTAGTATTTACGCCAGAAATACCGACCTGGGGCCCATAGCAAGTCTTAAAAACAAATTATTTACGTAGTTATACCGATTTTAATCTTTACATCCATTGATCCACTTGTAGCTATATTTTGACGATGAATTGTTGTCCAGAAATTAAATAAATCGCAAGACTATGCTAACTAGTCGTAAATCCGTCCGGTCTTACCCCAACGCACCTTACTCCATACAGGAGCAAAATCATCAGAAAAAGCTGACAGATTACTTCTTGCAATAATATTTACTTATTATTTTTGATGTGAAACATCTTTAGGCGGAGGGTAAACCTGATTTTTGGCGTGGCGACGCTTCGCCTGTATGATGTCACGTTATGAGTCACGGTTGGGTGGTCGTGACTCCGTGACCTTGACCATGAATAAGAGACGAACTTCTTAGCATTCCATGGATTCACCGTGCGGGTGCCGGGTCCATCGTGTGACAGAGAGAGAAATCTCGAGTAGACCCCAAGACTTGTGACTCGGGTGTAGGTTTAAAAAGGAGCCCCTTTTTGGTGACGTAGGTACGTCAACACACCTTCACTACTCGAATTTCTCTCCCTGCCCAACCAAATCCGATATGATCCTACTAGTGCAGCTTTAGATACTCGTTCTAGTATAGAACTTACTGCACTTCTGGACAAGCCAAGGTCTTTAAGCAGGTTATAGAGAGATTTAGATATTTTAATCGGCTCTCTTAGTATAGATTAAAATTTACACAATTTTTATTCCATATAATAGGTACATGAAAATTAATTATACCTTTTTTTTTAATTTCATTTTTACTAAAAATAAGTAATACACTTAATTGCCTGAAGAATAAAGACTGACAAAATAGTATTTTAAAATCTAGCAAAGCTTTTCTGATGGCAAAGCAGCACCAATATTTTTCTTGTTTGTTTTTACCCGACTGAAAGAAGGGTTATGTTTTTCGCGCGTATCTTGTATGTTTGTAAATCTCTTTATTCCCATGTATCTTCCAAAGCGCTGAATGGATTTTGACTATTCAGATATCGTTAGATTTGTCTCAACTACCCAAGTGTCCTTAGAAAGGTATTAAATAAAAAAACAACATAGCCGATGTTTGACGCAAAATTGTAAGTACCTACTTGAAAAAAATAAAATTATCTGGCATATCGAGTAGGATGTCAAAATAAAGGGAATTTAAAGTGCATTACAAATATGTATACATGTTGTGTAGTTAAATGCTATTTGGAATAATTACAAGCATTTTAATTCAGTCATCACTACATAGGTAGTATAAAACAAAGCCGCTTTCTCTGTCCCTATATCCCTTATGTATGCTTAGATCTTTAAAACTACCAAACAGATTTTGATGCGGGTTTTTGTAATAGATGGAGTGATTTAAGAGAAATATTTTTATGTAGAATACATGCAAACATGCATAGTAAGTACACTAGAGAGACTCTGATAATTTTAAAGATTTCTAAAGCGATCTCATAAATAAACACAAATTTTGCGCTTAAATTCCAAATGCTGGCTGAACCCTACGAGACAGATCAAAATAATGTACTGCAGTACCTACCTATTGTACACCTTAAAAAGATCTACAAAAAATCCAAAAGTGGTATATGTCTATCTCTTAGGGATAACCCACAATAACCATATTTATTAGTGTTCGGAATAGAATGACGAATGACGTAACAATACATTTTACTAACTTGTAGAAAAGGGTAATTATGGTTTAGCGCCGGGCGCGGTCAAGTTTTAGATCCACCTACATTTTTTTGTGATTGAGTACATCGCCGCGGACGGCTCGATACGGGTGTGCATTGTACCGTGGTTGGTCATTGACACGACATTCCGGGACTGTCCATTGAATTTGTCGATTCGGGAGTCGACCTTCGCGAGGACGCGATAATTGTGACTTTGTGGTGAACTCGTTTCTCAGCGCGGTCGCGGGAACGAACTGCTTGATAAACATTGTAGACGCCGGGCGTCGTTTGTGAATTTGGTTTACTGGACTGCTGTGCTCAATCATTCGGAAGGAGGCTGACCCTGACGAGAACCTGTCAAGTATCGTAAACATTTATTTATATATTATAAAATTAGATACACGGGGAACCTGGGGTAGTTCTTGAGGAAGTTTAGGTTATAGACCCTTATCAGAGGAAGCTGATTAGAACAGGTACCGTGTCTTATTAATATAATTTTTAGTGGTAAATAACGTCCCAGTCGTTTCATACTGGGTGGTAGCAGAGACCTAGATTTAAGTAAAAACATCTCGGGTAACCACCGCCGGTCAGATCGCGACGGAATTCCAGGCTGACCGGGGTTTATCCAAAACAATTTTGTGGTAGGTTTCCTTCCGAAGCACTGAAATCCTTTTTCAGCGCCACGCTCTGCTACCAAAAAAAAAAAACCCCGGTCAGCCTGGAATTCCAGGCTGACCGGGGTTTATCCAAAACAATTTTGGCAGCCATTGGCGTGTAGTTAATCTACAAGGCCGTTTCGCGTGACTTTGCTTATATTGCCTACATAACGGTTTATCATTGTTAATTTTGTGTTTCAAACAAAGGAATTGTTGAAATTGAAAAAAAAATATATTGTCACGTCATTTTGCAGTATTGTAGGTCATTACGGAAAATAACCGGCCATTTTGTTACACAGCTGTAGTTCTCTCATTGGTCAAGGCTGGCCATAGACATAAGAAGGTCTATCTAAGGTTCTGTTTACACTTGCAATCGAGGCAATTGGCGAGGTCTTTTTTATCTGCATTGGACATTGCCAGATAATATAAAAATAATTTTGTGTTCGGATATACACGACAATAGTTATTTGCCAAACGATATAGGGAATATTGTTTTGGACTTTCATATACATATAAAATAATATTGGTTTTTTGTACATAAATTTGGTTGTTTATATAGTTTTTTTTTTGACGTGATAACGTCTTATAATATTCGATGAAGCCGGCTGCACGCCCGCAAAACATGACGTCATGTACCGTTACCGTCGGTCGTTACCTCGCCGCATGTTTGTTACAGTTGTATTAATTATTTCGACCAGTAGTTCAAGCGGGGATGTAGCTCAGTGGTAGAGCGTTCGCTTTGCATGTGAAATGCCCCGGGTTCGATCCCCGGCATCTAAAAGCTTATTTGCATTGTTTTGATTGAAAATGACTAAATTCTACTGATTACTTTTTACATACAAATCTATTAAACAAATGAAATTAAAATTTTCTTTTGAAAAATGCTACCATTCCATCAGTATTTTCTTAAGACGTTGTCACGTTCAACTATCGTCAGTAAACCGACTTTACAGACAATTTTTTTTTGTGTATGCCTTTGTTGGTGCGGTCAACAACCTTTTTTGGAATTTGGTGATTAATCTGTTAGATTATTTATAAAAATTTTTTTTTTTTTTGTATGCAAATTTGTTTGTTTGTGTATTTTTTTTGTTGTGCGTGTGCTTTTGTTGGTGCGGTCACCAACCTTTCTTATAATTTACGGATTATTCTTTTGGATTACTTATAAATATAATATATTTTTTTTTGTAAACAAATTTGATTATTTGTGTATTATGCGTTCCGTTTGACGTCCGAAGTCCATTATGAGAGAGTACGTCGCTTTCTTCACCTTACCTGGTCGTCAAATGTCGCTACTTCCGCTACCTAGACGCGCCTCAAGCGCCATCTATCCTTACAGTCTGCAACTAAACCATCTTCCAAAAACAAGCCACCATTTTGGTCATTGTTGCGTTGTTTTTCGAACCGAGCACATGGTCGTTACAAAAAACTGAATAATAGTTCAAAAGTTTAGTCGCAATATATTTATTAATATTAACTTTCGAGATTTAAGTAGAAAGTAAAATTCAAATTGTTTAATTTGGCTTCTGCTACCAAAAGAGTGAAAATGAGTGGTATTGTGTATAGCGCGCCTGTTGGAAAATACTAGTTTTAGCGAAAATACTTGGTTGAATTGCTCCTCGGATCAAGAACCACTATCGAGCAACGCCAAAAATGCACCAGAACATGTGATCTGGACAAAAGGTTTGACCTAGCAACAGTTGGTGAGTCATTTGAACAATATTTTATTGGCAAATTTTTGCGAAAGTGTAGGTACACATACTTTCAAAATATGCAGGTACCCTTACCTGATTTTAACATTAACATTAATATTCACACAGTTCGATTTTGTGGATAGTTCACTATCTTAGGAACCATTTTTAAATCCGCATAATTTAGATGCGGGTAGTATTTGAGAAAGCGAAAAACTCTAGCTTCAAGATATCAAGTACGTATCGGTGTCTACCGAGTTAATATAATTATTGAATATGAGGAGCAACGATAGTCAGAGGAAAATTTTACTCCTTTTCGCTGTTCACGAATGGAATACCTTCTTGTCTCAATATAATTCCATAAATTCTACTTTATAAATTAAAGTAGATTGGTTTTTCTCTGCGGATATTTAGCTAAATGCACCTTCAATTTATGAAAAAATTTGTGAAATGAAAATGTATCGTTGACTGCCGAGCCCCTGTTTCGAATCCCACGCACGCCACTGTCTTTTCGAAAGCATGCTCGTAACGCCGTTAATTTGGAACGGTGGTGGAGGGCATCGGAAGGAAATCTACACATGTTCCGGAAACCCTTCCAAGGCGTGCGTCATCCGCCAATCCGCGCTCAGCTGGTGTGGTGGATTGTGGCCTTGACCTTCTATCTCTCTGTCCGTGCGGAGGGAGAAGTCGCGGATTACCGGCAGTGGGAGCAGTTGGTGAGCGGCTTAAGTTATGTAATGGTATAATACTAACCTGTGCAGTTTTAAACATGAATAATTATTTTATTTCATTATGAACTACCTCCTTCGTGCAAGTATAGGTTTGACCCTAGTTATGGACATACATACTCATATTGACAAAATCCAGAGCTTTGCTAACCCAAAGTTGTTTCTAGATCAAACAAAACAGCGTTTATAAAACCAAATATATAACTGAAATTCTAGTAATTTCAAACGAAATAAGTTGTCAAACAAGAGGGGGAAATGTACAACAGAGAGAAGCTTTAGGCTGTCTGTCATTTTTGAAAAATTTGGGCCCTTTTCAAGCCACCCGAATCAATAAGCCAAATAATATATTAAGATCGCAGAATCAGTCAACAGAACACCACCACGAGTTTCTAACGTTGGATGTTTTAGCAAAGTGTCAAACTAACAGGACAAGTTCAACCGAAATTGTCAAAAAAAAAAAAAAAAAATTCAGAACTTAATTCGGTTGAAAGTCTTGGAGCCAGCCGCTATAAATAATACCGTGTTTTATCTCTCCCTGTCCGTAATATCCAAATCAGTGAGAAAAAGCCGACCGACGTATAGATCAGCCTGGGTTGGTGTATCAATATGCAGAAATCGGTAACAACACTGACAAGGTCTACCGATTTTCTAGAAGCGGTATGGGACACCAAATACAATGCTATGTCCCTACTCTCATACAGTCTACAACAAATTCGATTTTTTGGAAGCGGTATGTGACACCAAATACAATGCCATGTTCCTACCCTCATACAGTCTACAACGAATTCGATCTTCTGAAAGTGGTATGGGACACCAAATACAATGCCAAGTTCCTATTCTCATACAGTAAACGACGAATTCGAAAAATGTTCCAAGCACGACTCGCACCTGGCTGTAGTTAGAACCCAAAACAGGCCCAGGCCTATTGGGATATCTCAACTTGCAATCCTTCATCACCCACCGGGGAAGGTTGCATTGCCGGTTACTGCAACGACGCAGCAGCAAAATCGGAACTCTGCCATCGCACGGTCCAGTATTCCGAAGAGCACGGCTCTCACCTGGCTGTAGTTGGAACCCAAAACAGGCCCAGGCCTATTGGGATTTCTCAACTTGCAATCCTTCATCACCCACCGGGGAAGGTTGCATTGCCGGTTACTGCAACGACGCAGCAGCAAAATCGGAACTCTGCCATCGCACGGTCCAATATTCAGAAGAGGTACGTACAGTACGAGATACGAGGTGTCAATAATCCATCCCCGAATAATTACCACGAACCACGTCATCACCGACGCGTGGGGCATTCAATGGGGAGCCCTCGTGAACAAAGACATGAAAAAATTAACAACATCAGACAATATACTCATAGCATTGCGATCTTACAGAAATGTATGCAGTATTAGCCTTTATATCTACCGGAGAGATGAACTTCGAAACCCAACATTGATTCTTTAGAAAGACAGTAAAACAGTCTTTGACTACATAACGAATGAAACAAGAATACGATCACATCAACATGTTTACATTTGACTTGACAGCTGTGGACATTGAGACATTGAGACATCGTTCTTCGTCCGCACCCTCTTCCAGGCCGAACGATACCGAAGGTGATCACGTCTCTTGAAAATGCACCGCCTCCTAATGTCTTTTCAAAATCGTTGATATTTATTTCAAGATTGTTTAATATTTGGGGCAAACTAGACCTAGATCTGTTTGCGTCACTGATGGGACAAGTCATAGAAAGCTTAATTTCGCTAGACTTGTCAGACTGGAGCGCCTGCTTCCACGACGCGTTTAGCAGATTACATTACCGACTTACGTGGCTATTTCCACCGTCCAGCCTAATACTGTGAGTACTGGATCACCTTCATTTTGCACCAGCTCAATACATCCTAGTAGCACTAAAATGGAACGTTTTTGGAGACCAGATCTGAAGAAGCGTGCCGTAAGATGTTTTGTGAAGCTCAAAAATCTGAAAAAGATGCTAGTGGGTGCTTCAACAATGCTACCACTAGCATACGTCAGCCAGATACATCTAGAAGCCTGGCTTTCCTGGCTATTTCGGGTGGGATGTCTGGACAAGTACGTGGGAGTCGCAGGAGAGACAGTTATTGCTGTCATATTCGAAACAGTCACCATTAAAACGTATGCCTCCATTCGGAGTAGATGAGTAAGGTTTTTACCAAGTAAATTATAATATAATTTTCTTTGCCGGAACCTACAAATGTGACTATCTCGGTTCTTCATCTCTGGGGATTTCTCCTTCCGAACGATTCGTGTTCATAAATCGGTTATTGCACCACTTGAGAAACGATATCTGCTATCAAAATAACAAATAAGCCATTAGTACGAGTAAGACTTTTGTTAAAATATTATTTCTTTGGCAAACGGGTCCTCGTAAATTACCAAAATCGGTATCCAAGTATTTTGATTAAATAATTATCAGGTATCCAGACATACTGCACCTATTTTATTACTATCTTTAGCTCTTAGAGTTCATGATCTTATTTACTTACATACCGTAAGTTAAAATTTTATAAAAAACACAACCTTATTGGTTGTACATTGTAACCCGTTTTCGATTCGCAGACGGACATACATATCCTCGTATCGACAAGTTCTTAAATTGTATCTAGTTGGAAGTTTTCATCTTCATTAAACAAGACACAAGCGACTCGGGGGCTATATGACTAAATTGTTCGTAGCAACTACAAGCCCTATAAGGTCAGCTACAGCAACGATTGATTGGTGATTAGATAAAGAAACTTTTAGCTAATGCTGGTATTCATGCACCAGTGGAAACTTGCAGATCAGCGTCGAGAACGCTTTGAACTGCTTAGAAAATTAGCATATTTGTGATGTGCCTACTTGCTTAATTAAGTTAATTGGCAACTAGAATGTAGTACCTATTAGAAAAACTTTCTAAAAGAAATAAATAATAGTATAATAGACATATTATCTTAGGAATATCTTTGTTTCAATATTAGCATCCTGATTCATAACACAAAGAAAATTATATTGTTTTATACCTGGGTATCTCACACCTTACCTTACGAATATCTAAGTTTACAACATTTTAGATTCGATCACATTGTTGCGTTTTATATTGATTCTATCAAAATACCTACAAGCCACCAGGAGATAACAAACAAATCTCTCATAATGGACTTCGGACGTCAAACGGAACGCATAATATAAAAATTTACCTTCCAATAAAATTTGTATTATGCTTCCAATGACGTCCGAAGTCCCAGTAATGTCTTCCTGGTGCTATAATACCATTATGAGCCGAACAATGACCAAAATGGTGGCTTGTTTTTGGAAGATGGTTTAGTTGCAGACTGTAAGGATAGATGGCGCTTGAGGCGCGTCTAGGTAGCGGAAGTAGCGACATTTGACGACCAGGTAAGGTGAAGAAAGCGACGTACTCCCTCATAATGGACTTCGGACGTCATTGGAAGCATAATACAAATTTTATTGGAAGGTAAAATTTTTATATTTTTATTTTGTATTTTTTTTTGTGTGTTTTTAATTGGTGCGGTCGCCAACCTTTTTTTTTTGTTGTGAGATTTAAGGGTTAACTTGGTAGTTTAGCTCCGCGTCATGGCTCCGCCTGCGAAGGCACGGTCTGTCCTGCAATTGCAGATGCGATGGTTCGCATCTGCGGCAGCACTCCTTGACAGGCCCGACAAGCAGAATGCCATCCTGCTCCGTGCCCAGGACGTGCGGGAACGCGTCGGCATGGCGGAGGAAGCACTGGCAGAGCTCCTTAGTCAGGGGCCCTGCGACAAGGATGCGGAAGATGATATGCGACAGATCTTCGCGCTCGCGGACGACATCTCGGAGCGGGCGGAAGTCATCCGCAAGGCAGCCAAGGCGCCAGTGGCTTGCACTCAGCCAGCAATGGCCATGGGACCGGGGGTGATCAGCCGGTTGCCCACCCTCGAGCTTCCCAGTGTCGGAGGTAGGTCCGAGGAGTGGACGGCCTTCCGAAACATGTTTGGATCCTTGGTGGAGAACAGGGCGGATCTCACCAAGGGTCAAAAGCTGGCTTACCTGCTCGCGTCGGTGCGGGATGAGGCGCGGTCGCTCATCCAGCATCTCCCGGTCGAGGACGACCAGCAGGTCAACTACGAAAACAAGCTCCGATTGATCGGGTCCGACCGACAGCTGTCCGATTAGTCGAATTGTAGCTTACCACGAAAAACAATCGGATCGATACATCTCGGTCGGAAGTCATAGACTTAGGTCGGCTGAGGGTCGGATCGAATGATTTGAAACCTTAGTGATGTCCTAACCAAAAAGGTTTTATCGGTTTTTGATTTTTTCTTATAATTGTAATATATCTATCGAATTATCAATTATAAAGACAATATAAATAAAGAAAAACGTATGTTTACTTTAGTTTTTGTATATTATTTCTGAAAAGTCACTTAACAAGCATGATTTCGATATTTCAACTGTATCGTGATAAATACAAAAAACACTAAGTGCCAATAAGGAAAAAAAAGACGTGCCTACCTTATGGTCAACCAAAATCCTAAATAAACAATATTCAGTTTGTTTTTAGTTTTTATTAGAGATGCGCCGAGTAACACTTTTGCCGAGTAACGAGTACCGAGTATTACTCGGTTCCATTTTTTTTCAACCGAGTACTCGGCCGAGTAACTCGGTTCAATCAAATTCCCATTTCGCGCGCGTGAACATGTACAAACGGGTTACTATTACTACTCATTCATTAGCATAATTTTGATTTTATTGATTGACATTATCAAAGCTTTCCTAAATTAGTAAAAAATACTTTTTGATTAACTGTTGGCTTAATAATCTACCTAAATGGGATACTGCCTTTTCGCCGAAAACTGATTGGCCTATTATCACTGGCCAACCAACGGTTCGTCTATGTTTCACTTTGACAACTAACGATTGTCAACTTTTTGTATGGCAACGTTTCATTTGGCAGAATTATTGCTAAACAGATTTTTATAATAACTCAATACGTTCAAGGCACTTATCATTTGTCAAATCTTTAAAAAAAAAAAATATACTCCAATAATACCATCAACCTGTATAATAATAAAATAATAAAAAATAAAATAAAGACTTTATTTCAGGCATATACACCCATAATATAAAACTAAAACTTATCAGTAGTATTAAAAATAAGGACACATAATTATAAGTCAACCTTATTCGCACTGTATAGAGGTGCTCGTCATTCCAACATTACAATACAATAATAAAATTACTTTTTATTCCCATTCATGTGAACAGACACCCAATGCCTGAACATAGGGCTATCCATACCGTCAGAGACAGCCAACAGTATTCCGTTGTCGGACCGACGCAGGCGACGCCAGAAGGAGGCCACTCGAGATCTTATCACAGCAAAGAAATCCGGGACCCCCGCATCAGCGAACATGCTCGACGCGCTGCAGTATCGCGGTAGCTTCATAAGAGCCCTGTATATGTCATTATACTGGACTCTTATCGTGTTAAATGCCTTCCGTGTGAACGTAGTCCACAATTGGCACGTATACAGGCAAAGACAGTACGTCTTAAAAAGAGTGGTCTTTACGTCCTGACTGCATTTAGCGAATCGGCGAGCAAGCATGTTCCCTCTGATAGCGAGAGCTCTTCTCTCCCGCTCTATATCCGCGTCATCCTGTAGTCGCTCCGTCAACAGATGGCCCAAATATTTGACTTGACTCACAACCTTGACTGCCGTACCGTACAAATACACTTCGGACATCCTATCCGGACCCCGACCCGCTGGAAACACCATCAATTCCGTTTTAGCGCAATTATACTTCAGCCCATGAGCATCAGCATAACGCTCACAAATCGACAGTAGCCTCCGCATCCCTTTGATCGAGGGACAGAGGAGCACCATATCATCAGCGTAACTCAGGTTGTTAACACATACATTACCAACATGGCAGCCGACGTTGGCGCTCCTCAGCTCCTCGATCAAATTATTGACATACAAGCCAAAGAGGTCCGGAGAGGTTACCCCACCTTGACGAACTCCACAATCTAGCCTATAACTACTAGAAGTTGTGTCGCCCCATTTCACACAATTAGTTTGGCTTCCGTACCAGTATCTCAACAGGCGCACAATCTGACTAGGCACCTGCGATGCTAGTAATTTGGTCCATAGTAGATTATAATTTACTAGGTCAAAAGCGCGGCTGAGGTCTAAAAAGCACGCGTAGACTGATGTATTTCGTGACGTATAATAGCTCACAGTGCTTTTTAAGCTGACTATAGCGGCATCCGTTGAGAGACCGGAACGAAAACCAAACTGCGCGTCATCAATCTTAATGTTATTGCGAATCTCAGGGTGAATCAAGTGCTCTAAGACCTTGCCAATTACAGTACCTAATGATATAGGACGATAATTGCCAGCGGCGCTGACGTCACCTGTCCTATTTTTAACAATCGGCACTACTAACGTGCGCATGAGAGCTTCAGGCAGGTACTCATACTGAATGCATAAATTAAATAAACAGATAAGGTGCTTAAATATTTTATCACTTGCCCAAAGCAGGTGCTCAATACTAAGTCCATCGTGTCCAGGCGATTTACCACGTTTCATGTTCATGATGACCTTTGAGATATCCTCCCGTGTAAATTCAATGACGTCATTGTTCTGACTAGACTCAGTATTGAGCACGCACCCCACGGGCCGCGGTGTTACTTGAAATCTCCGCGCGAAGAGTTCCGCTATATCGGATGGCTGCTGAAGGCCCTCCACGGATACAGGTAAGCTTTGTTTATAATTTAACTTTTTAGTTGCATTCCAAAATTTTCCAAAATTTTTATTTTTCCTATGTAGGGCTAGTAAGTTCATTTTTATGGTTTCTTCGTTATTCTGACACCATTTAATTTTATTTTTAAACGCAGTTCGGCTCAAACGCATGTTATTATAGTGTATTCCACTGGTGGGCCGCCCCGCAACCATCCAAGTCTGAAAACATATCCTAGCTCCAACGTGACTGTCCCTGACGTGATAATTCCATCCAATGACTTTCTTGTATGATTTCTGTTCACATGAACGGGAACTTAGCATAGCCGCTTTCTGCAAAACATTAACTATGTGCCTATAATATTTATCAATATAATTAAAATTACTTTGCATGTGATTACATTTCATTATGCCATTACAATTACATTTTTGGAATTCTGATATATTATCTAAATTATTGTAACAATATTTTCCGTATGCATTAATTTGCGCGGCGTTCCGGTCGCCCCACCTCACGTGTTCCAGCGCGTCCAGCGTATAATATTTGTTCCAAATGAAAATGGCATCCCTGTAAATAAATTTCGGTGAAAAGGCAGAGAACCCTACCTAAATATCTTGCTTTTCTTAAACCGAGTATACTCGGCATTCAAACCGAGTACCGAGGCCGAGTACGAGTATCAAAAACCCGCCGAGTATGCCGAGTACCGAGTATCAACCGAGTACTCGGCCCATCTCTAGTTTTTATGTTACTTTCTTAAATAAAGGTAAAAGCGATAACACAATTGAAGTGTTAGAACTATACAAGCACACTTTTACTTTATACTATTGCTGTGATACTAGTGTGTATTTTCGAGTTGTTGAAAATAACTTACGCGATTAAATAGTATCAACAAAAGTGAAATGCGTAGTACAAATTATTGTACGTTGGGTTCAATATTACGATTATAAAAGTACTTAAGTCCCTTTTGGGTTCACGAGAGCACAATCAAGTATCACGTATCAAGGATCTGTATCAAGCAATACTGAGACATGTACATGAAGGGCATGTGCGTCACGGGGGGTAAACCTCATACAAATCTTATGTAATTTTTTTTTCTTTTCGCTATGTCATTTGAGTTTGACAACCAGACTAACAAACCTGACACTTCTGCTCCCCGCGCTTTACTTCAGTAGTCACAATTTGATTTCATGCCAACGTCACTTCTTGTATAATTTAAAAGAGTTCTAGGTACTTAGTCTGTGAATAACAAAATTCCACGTTAGGGATACCTATAAATTGGACGGTATCGGTTTATCGATTGTCATTGTCACTAGATCAAATTCATAGTATTCGTTTAATAGTATTGAAAGACTATCGCGTGTTTTTTTAACGCGGTCTGTTCTATGGTTGTAAATTTAAAATTTGTCACATTGTCTTCAACCGTGTTTTTGTCGTCATTTTTGATATGAAAACTTTTGGCTCACCACAGACAGATTTTTCGTGGGCTTTCTTTTTGAATTGAATTCTAACGTTACGCTCGCAAAGGATAAAAAATCTTCGGCTAAACTCGGGACAGTTGCCATGCCACCACTCAGAACATGTGCCTGATGGTACACACACACATGAACAGCAACATACCTGCCACATAACAGCACAGTGACACGCAGCTATTGGAACATGAAGAGTCCAAATCATTACTTAGCACTGCACTGCGCTCGTCACCCAGAGATCTAAGATGTTATATCTCTAAGCCCTGTAATTTCTCTGGAAACATTGCCCTTCAAACCGGAACACAGTAAGGTTTGCACATTACTGCTTGGCGGTAGAATAACTGGTAAAAGTGTGGTACTTCCCCAAGCGGACTCTACCAAGAGTCCTACCACTACTAGAAATGCGTTAGCATTTCCCATGATCAAGCGACGCCTTCCGATTTCACCCGCGTAGTTTACAAAGTAAGCTATCAAATTCTGAGTTATACGTTTTCATTACTATCGGCATTTCCTATGACTGCTATTTTTTTTTTAACCATGCTCAAGCAAAAACACAGAGATCAAAGGTAAGTAAGGACTGCAGGAAAGAAAATTGGCCAAGTGATTCAATGTTTTTTATGGAATAGTTTCATTCACTGAGTAATAAACAGTATTTACACATAGGTCAAAAGCAAAATTTAGACTTTTTACAGCATACAAAATAAATAAATAACCCACACACAGAGAGACATTTCAAAATGTGAAACCCATCTCATAGCCCAAATTTTGTAATAGGTATAGATATTTGACTTAGTTTCGATATTACGATAAAATTATTACATTATCGGGCATCTCTATGACACTATTGGTATACTTTTTTCTTAAAATTATAGTATTTATCTATGGTCAATATGACGTTTGTGTCATTTTTGTGTGTTGATCAAAATAATTATTATGGTTTACATTTTCGTGTATTTTTGTTCTTTATTAGGTACAAATGTTCTTTTCGCACCTTTTTACCTAAGATTTATAACAAGTGTATTGTACCAGGCTGCAGTTACTTCGGAAAATACGTCTGTTACATACGTTTCCACATTGGAAAGAAAAACACTCCAAATATGACTTATATCCTGTGAAGTGGTGAATTTTGTGCTAAAAAACTGTTGCGGAACTTAATCAAGATGATTTCCGACTCTAACATTGGACTCGCACTATCGTAGTTAAAAATAAATAACGGAAAGTTTATTGGTACCTACGGCTCAAAACATTTTTAAAAGAAATTGTTCAAGAAGAAATAAATGTATCAAGCCAATTTGCGCTATATTTTTCTTATAGAAACTGGTTCCTTTTAGGCGTAAAAAATTAAATAATGTATGATGTATACCTGCCTACTGGCGCGAATGCACGAGTTGGCAAATTAGATCTTTGTGTTGATGCAGTTTGTTTAATTAAAAAAAAAAAAAAATGGCGCCATATCATTTTCAGCATAGATAAAGTGAATTTAGTCTAGTAACCATAGACCAATGTTCCTTGTTCCCGACATGTCCGTCTGAGAGTACCTATCTCTCTACTTAAGAGCTTATTAGACTACGCGTTATTCAGCACTCGTTGGGCAGACTGTCTTAGAGTCTAACTTTTGAGCTTGCTATTACACCAGTCTGAATAACGAGCGCTCAAGAACTTTTAATATTACTTCTTTTTTTTTACTGCACGCTATTATGGTATTTATTAATTTAAATTGAAAAAAAGAATTTTAAGCATTTAAGATAAGTATAATAACAGCGAGGTCAAAATTAAAATTAAGGCATTCAAACTCCGAATACCCAAAACACAAAAATAGAAATTACCGCGAATACGAATGAACCAATCACGAACCAACGAAATTATATTTTAAGACTATATGTCAGTGTCATGTATTTGTCGGTCTAACAGTCTTTGCCAAGACTGTGCCTTAATAGTGTCCATTTCACGAAAGAAGTCCCGCGGACAATTGTGGAACTAAATTTGACAGATGGGGAGTTCGGCCATGTTGTCGTTTGTCGATGTTATCAAGGTGCGTTTGTTGTGGTAGATATTTTGTGAGTGTATTATTGGATTAGTGCGTTATAAGGTTTATTTACTATGCCAAAAGTTGTAAAAAGTGCAGGTCGAGAAATGATATTAAAGGTGAAGGAGTTCTGTGAAGCGGAACACAAGAATCGCGGCGTTTTAATACCATTAGACAATGTTCGCAAAAGAGTCGCCGCCATGACAGGTAAATTTTGGGGCTGCCATATTATACATATTTTTTCCCGATTGATTTATAGATTGGAGTTAAGTTTTTTTTAATGCACGATTTTTATTAAGGAAAATTTGAAACGGAATTAACACAACAACAAAAATTTGTAAAGTTATATTCAACTATAATGTAATTAGATACGGAAATAGTCATGGTTAGATTTTTTTTTAAATTGTTCATTTTATTGCAGGTGTGTCAGAGAAAACTGTAACGAGAGTTACAAAAGAAGGCGCAACAGCGGCGAGTACTTCTAAAGTTATCATCACCCCAGGGAAGAGTCGCCCGCATCCCAAAAAGTTCGACTTGGATGGATTTGATTTGTGCGCTATACGGCAAAAAATTCATAGTTTTTATGTTGTGAAGAAGGAATTACCTACATTGGCTAAATTACGTGCAGCTTTGAGAGAAGACATAAATTATCAAGGAAGTATCACAACATTGCACCGTATATTGCATAGCATCGGTTTCAAGTATAAGCGATGCCAATCGAAACGTAAATTACTAATGGAACGTTATGATATTACTGCATGGCGTTCAAGATATTTGGAGAGAATCCGAAGAAATCGCAATGTGGAAAAAAAACCTGTAGTATATTTAGACGAGACCTATATACACAACACTTATCATGCCAAAAGTTGCTGGCAAAGTGAGGTGGAGCCTGGGGTGTTCGTGTCAGAGTCATCAGGGAGTCGTTGGATAATTGCTCATGCAGGAACTGAAAATGGTTTTGTTAATGGTGCATTGTTAATGTTCAAATCCCAATCCAAATCCTCAGATTACCACGATGACATGAACTCAACAATTTTTTTGAAATGGATGAGTGAGAAAGTCGTTCCTAACCTACCTGAAAGGTCACTTGTGGTAATGGACAACGCTCCGTATCATTGCACTCAAATAAATAAAGCACCTACAATGTCAAGTATTAAACGTGACATGCAGGAATGGCTGCGAGGAAAGGGAGTGTATTTTGAAGATACTTGGACAAAAGCTGTATTATTTGGATTAATTAAGCAAAACAAAGGTCCACCTACAATACCTACATATGCCGTGGATGAATTATTAAAATCTCACAATCATGAATTGCTAAGATTGCCGCCTTACCACTGTGATCTCAATCCGATCGAAAAAATGTGGAGCCTTGTAAAGAGACGGGTAGCGGATAAAAACGTGGGCCAAGATACAAAAGAAATTGTACGCCTAACAGAAGAGGCTTTCGAGTCTGTTACAGCGGAAGATTGGGCAGTTCAATGTAAACATGTACAGCATTTGGAGGAAGAATATTTAAAAAATGATGGTCTTATGGATGAAGAAATGGATCGATTTATTATATCTACGGCTAGTGATAGTGAAACAGAATCTGATTCTGTTTCTATTCACTCTTCTGACAGTGATCATAGTATGACCGATCATAATTATTCAATAAAACTTTGAATAAAACTTTTTAAATGTTATTTTATTTTTCTAATTTGAAGTTGGTTGAACATCTATATTTCCATTTTATATTTTAGAAATTACAGGAAGATTAATTTTTCACTAATCTGACCTTAGCAGTATAAACATCAAATAGGTACCTATATAAAAAATATATTCTATTAAAAACATTTTTTTTCTTATCGAACTGTTCGAGTACGAAGTTAATAAAATGAAACTAATGAACTATAAATTATTTCCCCTGATTTCCCCATACCATATAAATTTAACCGTGGCAACATTATGTCGCGCGAATACAGCGCTGCGTCTGCGGGACTTCTTTCGTGAAATGGACTCTACACTACTCGTTATTCAGACTGTAAGCCAGTAAGACTCGCCGAACCCGATCTTGCTGTCTGAACGCAGAGTCTAACAGTCTGACGCTTATTACACCACTCGTTATGCAGACAGTCTAGAGCTAGAGAAAGACTGTCTGCATAACGAGTGGTGTAATAAGCTCTTTAGTCTGTGATGTGCGTTGCCATCACCTATGAGAAATCGTGTACCACACTCAATAACTTGAGACAGTATACCAAATCCACAAAATGATGACAAAAAGTAAGTAATTAACTCATTAAAGTAAATTCAATTACAACAGTTATTGAATTACAATTATAATGTGGAAGTGAATAAAAAAAGATTACAAGTGAGCCACACTATTGCAGTTATTTGCTTAAAATATATATACTTCTTACATCTAGTGGTGTCTTTGTACTAATACATAAATACTTATGTAATTTATCAACATTTTGCAAATCTCAATTTGTTTTATTATTCTAGGTATGCACAGATGAAAGGATATACATCACTCAGAAAACAGCAGCGGCCACGCTGAACTCCATTGGCAGGACCATCTTCAAAAACTTTTCCATGGGGAATAAACGATGATATTTATAATGGGAGATTGATTTAGCGAACCCCAGACATAAGCAAGAGTGCTGGTTTTTCCTGAGGTTTTTTTTCTATTTGTATAAATCCTCAGCCTAGTTGTTTATTAATGGATAAAAGGGGGTAACTATCCTTTTTTATGTTTACTTGTCAGTGTTGAATAGTTGGTTGCCATCCTTGTCATTTAAAATATGTATTGCAAAACTTATGTCTAAAATTGTAAACATTGTTTCTGAAAATCACACTTAAACCTTTAAGCTTTCAAGTTTTATATAATGTTACTAGTTTCATATACATGCGACAGAGAGAGAAGGCCGAACCCCAACTGTGGCTACAAAAAAGTGGTCTCCCAATGCTGAGCAGCAAAGACTTATACCTATATAAAATTAAAAGTAATAATTGATCAACTATAATGATTGCTCTATAGGCTAACTAAATATTCCTTGCAAATTTCATCATAGATTTGTTTTGTCATAGGTCCTGCCAGTCCAGAGAGCATGTATAGAGTGACGAGACGAGCAGGATATGTGCCTGATGGTAAGCAACATGCCTGCCACATAACAGCACAATGACACGCAGCTATTGAAACATGAAAAGTCCAAAATCATTACCTGCAGCACTGCACTGCACTTGTCACCCAGAGATATAAGATGTTTTATCTCTATGTCCTGTAATTTAACTGGAAACATTGCTCTTGAAACCGGAACACAGTAATACATAAATAAAGAAATATTGGTGGATAATTCACACACAACATTTGACCCCAAACTAATAGACTACAGGGTCTACAGGCCCGTGAACAAAATTTACGGGTCAAATGAACCAGCAGGAGACCTATGTAGGATGAAAGACGGGTATAAAATAATAAGATTCAGCACTATGCCGTCACTTGTAAGCTGTCCAACTGAGTGCAGGTGAGAATTCAAAAGTGCAAGTAGAGTGGGTACATTTTGTCATTTGTTTCTGTACGGCATTCTTACCATCCAATAGATCCATGAAAAATAATGAGAAAACGCGTAGTGCCGTACAAAAATAGTGATCCACGAAGTCGGAAACATTATTGATACGTAATCCGGAAATTTTGAGGGAAAATTTGGTCATTTGATACTGTACGGCATCGGTTCCATACAGTTGCAATACCTCTTCTAACCCATTATTCCGCAACGCCGTACAAAAATAATGGTCCAAGAGGAAATGATCTGGGGTTCAACTTCCTCTTTTCAGTGATCCGGAGGGGTGATTTGAAAAAGTACAGCATCGGTTCCAAATGATTATCTAGCACTCAAACGAACAATTAAAAATAATGCCGTCTAAAAATTACTGTTCATTTGAATGTTTATCGATAATTACCTAAATTTCATCGTATACTTCATTTATAACGGTAGTAGGTCATTTGATCCTGTACGGCGCCTTATTTTTCTACATGACATTGCCAAAAACTATTGTTGTATAATAATGCCGTACAAAAGAAAGTGTTCTAAAAAAAGTTACAGAGGAATACAAAACATGCAAGTTCTCATTTATTTGAATAACCATAGATTAATTAACTATAGCAAAGTTCAACATATTATCATTGTTTTAAATAGTGTTCAAGTAAGTAAATTTGAAAAAAATAATGCCGTACATTTTAACCCTTAATCAAACAAAATATGTACCACTTAGTTAGAAACTTGGAAACTCGGAAACTATGTACTTTAGGGCAAAAATTATTGAGATAACTATTGTAGAAAATAACATTTTACACTTTTTGTTCCAAGAAAACTTTTTTGTGAAACGTACCGTTTGCGATTTATGGCCACTTTAAAATACCGATTTTTCTATCACGGCCGACAACTCTTGAAATATTTGATTAATCAATAAAACGCATTGAACTATTCTTAAAGATCAGTTTACTTTCTACAACTTTTGCCAAGAGCTTTTTTTTGTAATGTCCATGCGTTTTGATTTATAAGACGTTCAAAATCTGTTATTCCGCCAAAAATATTATAAATTGTATTAAAATAAACAATAGTTTTGTTTGTGGTGGGTTATTAGATGATGAAAACTCTGATTAAGAATAAGTAAATATATAGATCAGGTTTTTCATGCAGATGAGGTGTATGTTAGCTATGGCAATATAGTGATGCGTCCAACATTAAACTTCTTATAACTCAAAAAGCACAGACTTTAAAAAAACAATTTTGGCAAATTTGTAGAGAATAAACTGGTCTTTAAACATGGATTGATGCGTCTTATTTATCTAAATATCTCAAGAGTTATCGGCATAGCGGCGATAGAAAACCTGGTTCACTAAATGAGCCGTAAACGGTAGGTACTTTTAACAAAAAGGTTTTGGGCAACAAAAGGGGCAAAATTATATTTTCTACAATAATGACTTCAATAATTTGCGCCCTAAAGTACATAGTGCCCGAGAAAACGTTTTTTCAAGATTACGATTTTTTTTATTTTTTTTTTTAATTTAAATATCTACTCCACAGACTCCGGGGTCCGTGATCTTTGTCAATCAAGATCAAGATTACGCTTAAAGATCCACCTGAATCTGTCAACATTTCGTGATTTTATGCTCAGTAAGTGATCATACATCTTATGGAAAATAAATTTGGATCGAAAATTTAAAAGTTAAATTATATTTTTACTGGCCTTTAATATGAACTTTCAGATTTGTACGGCATTAACTTTTCTTAGACATATATTAAATTCAAATAAATTATCAGAATGCCGTTAAAAAATCGTACCAACTATCACCCTAAAGTACATTTCGTCATATGCAATGTTCTGGAGGTTTCTTGCCATTTACTGACTTTTGGACTAACAAAAATGTACGGCACGTATAAAATTTGTATCTAAGCACAAAATACTTTCGGAATAAATTAATTTTACGTTGTGTCAAATCACCTCTTCGGATCACTGAAAAGAGGAAGTTGAACCCCAGATCATTTCCTCTTGGACCATTATTTTTGTACGGCGTTGCGGAATAATGGGTTAGAAGAGGTATTGCAACTGTATGGAACCGATGCCGTACAGTATCAAATGACCAAATTTTCCCTCAAAATTTCCGGATTAGGTATCAATAATGTTTCCGACTTCGTGGATCACTATTTTTGTACGGCACTACGCGTTTTCTCATTATTTTTCATGGATCTATTGGATGGTAAGAATGCCGTACAGAAACAAATGACCAAAATGTACCCACTCTACTTGCACTTTTTAATTCTCACCTGCACTCAGTTGGACAGCTTACAAGTGACGGCATAGTGCTGAATCTTATTATTTTGTACCCGTCTATCATCCTACATAGGTCTCCTGCTGGTTCATTTGACCCGTAAATTTTGTTCACGGGCCTGTAGTCTATAAGCAAAGTTTGTACTATGGTGGCCAGATAACTAATATAATGTATATTTAGTTTTAAATGCATACTTATTATACATAGAAACACCCAGACAAAGTACAAATATTTGAATTCATCACGCAAATATTTGTATTGGGTGGGAATTGAATCCACGACCTTCGGCTTTTCAGGCAGAGTTACTACCCACTAAGCCACGAGGCCAGTCAATGCAAAGCAAAGCCGCCAGTAATGTTTGCACATTACTGCTTGGCTGTAGAATAACTGACAAAGGTGTGGTACTGCCCCAGGCGGACTCTGCAATGAGTCCAACCACTAACAACTTTTAACTTAAAAAACTGACTGCAAAAAAGCAACTGGTAAAAAACATTATATGCTATCTAAAGACACTTGGGTGATTAAGACAAACCTAACGGTACCTTTATTATCAAAATCTATCCAGGCTTTTGGAAGATACTGGAACGCGCGAAAAACAAAACCCTTCTTTCAGTCGGGTAAAAGCATTACTAATTTCATTATAGTTTTGTCTTGTTATAGGTCCCGCCAGTCCAAAGAACTTCGGCGGCAGCCTGATTATCTGATGGCTCAGTACCGGAAAGGCTGTTCTATTCATCATCATCATCATCAGTCTGTGTTCGTCCACTGCTGGACATAGGCCTCTCCTATCATAGGCCACTCAGCCCGATCCTCGGCCTTACGTTTTCAACCGCCACCAGCCATCTTTCGTATATCGTCACTCCATATGGTCTCGGAAAAAGCTTGGCAGAAATGCACCGGCAAAGAATTGAGGAGCTGGCGGACATCAAAACCGATTTTCATGAATGATGTAGGCTTTTTCGGCAATCTTTAAGAATATTACCTAAACCAGAAAAATACTAGCCATTTTTTGTTCTGTGTAAAATTGTGTTAGGCTAAGATTAGAATTATTTGTTAAACTTTATATAGGTATATCATTCCAAATAAAAAAATAGAAATTAAAGTTCTAAAAGTTTTATTCAGTAATAAATTTGTTTATTTTTATTAATTTATTTATTTATGACTGGCCTAGTGGTTTAGTTGGTAGTAAGACTGCCTGTGAAGCCGTAGGTCATGGGTTCGATTCCCACCAAGAGCGTATATTTGTGTAATGAATAGATAGATAGAAACACTTTATTGCAACACAAAGAAATTAAAATATTACACAGAAATAACTTATTAACTAGTGCCACAAGAGGCGGCCTTATTGCTGAGAGCAATCTCTTCCAGGCAACCATCACAAAGGAAACAGCCTACATATACTCGTAGGCGGGGGAAGCGACATTCATTTAATAATACTAGGTACTACATATTTATATCTATAACTACATAAAATAATAAATATTCACCTATAAAAATGAGACTATACAATTCAACTGACAAATACTACAAATATTAAACAATTCACAAAAGTGCGGACATGATAAACAATAAATTAATACAATAAACAGTGTATTACAGCTTCAACCAGCAGATACCAACAGTACTAGCACCTACAATTTACTCGTATACGAATACAAATATTTGTTCAGTGTCTGGGAGCCGTTATGTACAATAAGTATGTATTCACAACTATGTTAGTACTATATCAGGTATCTAGCTCATATAATACAAGTTTTACTTAGTTTGAGGCTAGATGGTGTTGTGTGGACAATATTAGTAAATATTGGTGGTGGACAATTCACACACAACACCATCTGACCCCAAACTAAGCAAAGCTTGTACGATGGCGGCCTGATAGCTGATATAATACATAAATAGTTTTTAAATACATACTTATTATAGATAGACACCCAGACACAGTGCAAACATTTGAATTCATCACACAAATATTTGCACTGGGAATCGAACCCACGACCCTCGGCTTTGCAGGCAGACCTACCACCCACTAAGCCACGAGGCCAGTCACGCCACAATGTCCACCAATATTTATGTATGGCAGATTTAATAAAATATTCTATTGAAAAAAACATAAATATAGGTACTTTTCATATGAAAAGTATATTTATGTTTTGTATTGTAGCATAGAGTGACGAGATGAGCAGGACATGTACCTAATGGTAAGCAACTGTTAAGTACGTAATTTATTCTAAATTAAGAAGACAATTAGTCCATAAATAAAACAGCTATGATCAGTCTACAGCATTATATTTCGGAATCAATCCTTCATCATACCAACTTATTCACAGCTGCCTCGTGCAGCTGAAGTAGTACATTTTGTAAATATTACATAATTAAAGAAAACGCTTTACAGTACCTTAAATTCAGTAACAGATGTACAATTATCAAGTATTAATTTACTTAGATATTTATCGGTTTACTAGTACTTTTAATTTAAACCTTTCGCTTAGACTTGCTGCTGCATATGATTTTTCTTATTAACCTGTTTAACGAGCCAAAAACAAGAGCTAGATTGATTCCCGCCAAAACTATCAAGCCACAGACTAAACATCAAATCAAACCCGGAATTTTAGGGTTGCCATAGAGTGCATTTCGGTATTCTTACTATTCTTTCAATAAGAACTCATTTAAATTACTAATATTGCTAACAGCTCGGCCATCCTGCTGAAGCGAGTCCTCGCGCTACAATAATAAATTGTTAAATATACATGTTGCAGGGTTTTAAATTTATTTCACATATCTTGACAAAATTATACCAGTAATTCTGCTCTATTTCTATAGTAATAATAATAATAGCCTCTATTCAGATAATGCTTACAATTTTCAATGTTATTACAATTTAAAATTCTTAAATTTAGATTGCCATCGCACCGTCTGTTTACTTATTGGCAAAGGCCTCCTCCAGCTTTCTTCAAACTTCTTCCCAAACGTTAGCTTTTCTGCTGTCGCTTCTATGTCATCGACCCATCTTCTGAGTGGTCTGCCACGATTTCTTTTCCGATCTCTAGTGAACCGGTACATAATTGACTTTGAACATTTTTCTTTTCCTCTAATTATTATGTATCTTCGTATCCTGCCCATTTCCACTTAAGCTTTCTAACAGTTATTGTTACATCTTTTATTTTTGATTTTGCTCTTAAAGTTGTTGTTCTTACTTCTTCCGATAACTTTTTTCCCATCATACACCTTTCCATGGGCGTTTTGGGATGTTTTTAATTTTCTTATGTGGATATTGTTGGTCACCCAGGTTTGACAGCCATAATGTAATAAGTACGTTATAGTCCGTATCCATTATCATTTAGTTTCTATCTATATTTTAAATAATAATTATGTATGTTACAAGTAGTTACAATTTGTGTTTCAAATTAAGGAACATAAATAATTAGTAATGTTCGAAAGAAAACAAATAAAATTGAGCACATAGCATCATCAGTCACTATAATTTTTTTTTTAAATATTTCTTAAAATGTGTCAGTATACTTAACAAGGAAAATATTTTCATATTTACATTATCAAATCAAATCATTTTATTGACACACACAGTTTAACAATGTTTATTATATTTGTATTTACAATTCACTATAATAAGATTGTACGACAAGAACATAGTAGGTATTATTGTTGCATTATAAATTAAGCTTCTGTCAATGAATCTCTAACTAGGCCTAAGCCTGTATCTAGTCACCTGTTTACCATGTGTCCATTTTGTTCTTTTGTAAAATGTGCTACAAAAATATGGGCTAGCTTTATATAATTATAATAGTGTTCAATTCAAAATACCGATTCAGCGAATCAACGGTAGGAACAATTAAGTAAACCTTGATACATTGTTATGCTTTAATTTCTGACGATTATCACATTAAAATTATAATTATATATACATATCTTTAATTTCAGTCATATACGATAACATATCTACTTTATCCATACTTTGCGGTAGTCAAAAGATAACCTGCATTTCATAAGAAACAAAACAATTATAACCGAATTATTCATATTATATACCTAATATTGTTACGCTATAACACAGGTTTAATCCTAGGTTGGATAACAATGCTTCTCAATCGGAATTACCAATCAAGGATAGATAATAATCTGTGAACTTCAAATGTTTGTTAGTGCCGAATAAATTTCATTTCATTTCAAATTTCATTTCATTTCAATAATTAAGTAACGTAACAATTGTTTACAACAGTTTTTGGTCTTAGTTGTAATAACTTTACTAAAAGTTTTATTCGTTGAACATAATCCAAAGTAAAAATTTACTCACAAATTAATGATGATGAATCACGTCAATGGTTTCTCTACTAGGCAATGTAATTATTCCCTGCTTCATATGGGTGATAACCCTGCTTCATATGGGTGATTAAATAATTTTTACTTTTAGGTATACTTATACGGAATCCTTGATTGTTTCGTGATCAACAATCTGATAGTCTCTATTTGAACTTGATTTGAATATAACGTATTAAAACACATATTAAACGCCATCAATGACTTGAGTTTATCTGCGACTACCACGTCTTCATATCGACCGTGGCTATTAGAGGCAAATCATTAATCAGATTTTTTTTTTGTCAAAATTTCTAATACAATATAGGCCTTGAAATGTAATAGCTAATTTTATCATTACTTGGCGTTCCGCGCCTTACATTCTCACTAAATCCTCGTCGTTGAACCTTATTGATGAAGTATGCACGTATGTTTCGGATCTGATCATTGTCGTTCATTACTCTATAGATGATATCTTAATTTTGACGATATTTATTTCTTATAATATATTTATTATTTATACAACATTCAATTATTACTACTTTCGGATTCTTTTAGCCTCGTTTCGTAAACATGTGCGTATTGTCCTTTACGCGTAGGTATTCTATGTTATGAAGTGTGTTTATGTAAGTATATTTTATTATATTATGTTGAGGCATTATATTATTTACTAGCCACCCACCCCAGCTTCGCTTGCGGTAGGTATATTTATAGCCTAAAGCCCTCAAAGACCACGCACACATCCAACGGTGTAATACCTCAAAAATCAGCCTGGTGGTTCCAGAAATTAGTGCGTTCAACAAACAAGATCTAGATCTTTATAATATTAGTATAAAGTAGGTATAGCAATATATATGTATCATATCTGTATGGCGTATTTACTTTTAAATGATATGTATTCTATTTGTGTCATTATTTATGTACGTAAGTAGGTACCTATATCATGGATACCACACCCATACCTTCACTTGTTACCTTGTCGTAACAACCAAAAGGTCATCTAGAAGAGATCGCTATTAGCGATAGGATAGACTTTTGTGTACAACATTTTAATTACAAGTTTACTCAATTTTTTGTATTGTTTTGTGCTATAATAAAGTATTTTGTATTGCATTGTATTGTATTCCATACAATCTTCAGGATACTCTAATAAAGTCCAGGATATGAATATATAACTTCTCCTTGGGACTCCTATTCTAAATCATCCAAATGTAGGTTGACAGCTCAATATTCGATGTCGCAATTGAATTCATGGCACTACACCCTTCAACGAGCAATACACTAGATCTGTTAGTGAGTGTTGTTCTCGGCGCATTGCGGTCTGAAAATATTTTAAGTTGCGTACTCTGAAGGTTAACTCTAAATTTACCAAAAGAAGATGATAATGAGAGGGTTCAGGTTCGAACGAGTGGAGCTTTTGCTCCTCTGAGGTTGTATTTTTACTGTTAAAAGAGACTGTCCTAAGGACCCAAGAATACCTGCCACGCCGTACTTAGTTGAATCTGTGCGGATCGGCCAAAACGGCCCGCAAATCATGGAAAGCTATTTAAGCCCAGTTGGTTCTTCGATATACTTAGAGTACCTACTTCGAAATCGCCTTCAAGTCCAGGCTTTAAACCGTTAATACTGACGTCAAACCCCAGGAAGTCTGTTAAGTTGTAGCGTGAAAGAAATGCCACTTCGATAGTTCGAGGCTTTGCCCGTTTTTTTTTTTGTCATGAGACATACGATACGTCTTGTACTCGTATATTGCTGGCTTCGTATCCTTCATATCATCAATTGTGGCAAACTTCTAAATCTTTTTATTTTTCCGACGAGAAGCGATCGCTTTATTCAACGAGCAAATTATGTAGCTCCGACTTTTTTTTTTAAGTTTTGGCTGCTTGTCACAATTGAAGAAGTGGCCTTTATTATCAAATGCAACAGGACAGATATCACTCATTACAACTTGTAGGTATAACTCGATATACTAAAGTGCTGTTCTAAATCGAATCTTCGCTTCAGCTAGATTTCAGATAACTTTTTCCTGACCATCATCAAGTGTGATTTAGGAAGGCATCAAGGCAGTAATATAATTATATAGACACTAGTGGCCCGCTTCAACTTCGCTCGGAAACCTCCATACAAAGACTATCCCATCTTTCAAGTTGGATCAAGCCTTATGCGGTGCGCAAACCAGACTACAATCGCAGAGTCCATCGCGGACAAACAACATAACACGTAATTTGTGTATGTTAAGAGTTATTTTAGAGCTCCATTTATGAATTTAATGGTTTGTTTAGATTGCCTCTTTATTCTTGTGATTTTATTGCAACAGTATGTGATGGTATTGATCGCCCCGGACCAATAACAACTTCGTTGTTCAACTAAAGACTTAAAACTCTAAGAAAACTTAAAACTCTTGGTTCAGACATATTTTCGAAAAAAAAGGTTATCTGGCGTATTTGTTATTTCCATATTAATTTCTTAATACAACTAGTACATGCCAATTTAACACCTTCATTCGATAATACCAGAGTATTATATTATAAGCTTTTTTTTATAAAATACAAAGTAACATTAACATTAATAGGAATAGCGAGTTCTAGTTTTTTTCAGTTAAACCGTGATCAACTGATCCATTCAAAACTGATTCTCGTCAATATACATGTCGACATTTTCTGATACATCCTGAGCTTTTCTGTTTACGTTCACTTTGAGCAATGGGTCTAATGGTTTGCAATTTAATACTCTTAAGCGATCGTCAATTCAGTTCAATTCAGTTCAATTCAATACAATTCAATTCAATTTATTTATTCGAACCATTATTTCAAAAGAACACTTGGTAACGTCACTTACAATTTATAAAATATAGATAATTATTACACAATAAAATACACAATAGAATAATGTGTACACAATAAAATAATGTCAAATAAAAACTAATCAGCTGTAAAGGGGCCTTGTCAATTAGATGCAGCTGTAAAAAGGCTTTGTTCTGACAAAATACAAAGTATCAAAATAATTAATACATACAGTAGGTACTTATAATAATTTTTACGTTAATGTCCAGTATTATTTGACCTTATTCAATAGTTCCAGTTTCGACATATTCCTTTTCCAAACATTACTGTCCTTTACAAAATCATCTACAGTGTAATATGCTTTGCCCATTAGGTAGCTTTTAATTTCATTTTTAAACCTTGTTTCATTGAGACCTTCCACTTGTACAGGGATTAAATTATAGAAGCGAATACCATTACACTTAAAAGAGTTATTTGTTTTTTGCAGTCTGCAGTTAGGAAACACAATTTTATGTTTATGATGTGCTTTTGGATTCAAATCAGACAATTTCTTTAGTTGACTTCGATTTTTTCTTACATACATTATACATTCATAAATATATAACGACGGGACTGTTAGTACATTTATAGTTTTAAAAATCTCCCGTAATGAGTCTCTAGTTGACAAATTGTATAGAGCACGGATTGCTCTCTTTTGTAATATGAAAATGGAATTTCTATCCGCAGCAGATCCCCATAATAAGATCCCGTAGGACATAATACTATGAAAGTATCCAAAATAAACAAATCGGGCCGTTGCTACGTCTGATATCTTCTTAATTTGTCGAACTGCATGGGCAGCTGAACTGAGTCGCTCAGCCAGTCTCTCTATGTGAGGACCCCACTGAAGCTTCGAATCCACTGAGATGCCCAGAAAAAGAGTAGATTGTACAGGTTCAATGAGTTTATCTTTCAGTCTAATATCAAGATTACAACCCAGTACATTGCAAAGTGAGAATTTCATACATTTAGTTTTATTTGGATTTAGTGCTAAATTATTTGCGTCGAACCATTTGTAAATGATGTCTAAAATTGCGTTGATTTCTGTAAAATCATTTATTCCTCTTTTAACCTTAAATAGAAGTGACGTATCGTCTGCGAACATAACTATTTCTACGTTTTTATGTTTTTTTATCATAAAAGGCAAATCATTAATATATATAAGAAACAATAAGGGTCCAAGTATGGAGCCTTGAGGTACACCCATCTTTATAGGGGACTCATCTGATTGCACACCGTCAATTTCAACTATCTGTACACGATCTTTAAGATATGAAGAAATAAAATTTAGAGCTGAATTCGATAGCCCATAAAACTGCAGTTTCTTCAAAAGAGTGTCATGATGAACACAGTCGAATGCTTTTGACAAGTCACAAAAAACACCAAGAACATCGTGATGGTCTTCCCAGGTTTTAATTACGTAATTAATCAGTTCTACACCTGCATCAACAGTGGAACGTCCCTTTGTGAACCCAAATTGGTTGCTATGCAATAGATTATTAACATTAAAGTAAGATAGAAGTTGCTTGAATATGAGTTTCTCAAATATTTTACTAAGGCAGGGCAAAACGGAAATAGGTCTATAGTTGCCAGGTTCCTTTTTGTCTCCAGATTTGAACAGCGGTATAACTTTACTATATTTCATCATGTCAGGAAATGTGCCACCCCTAATGCACTCGTTGAATAATTCCGCTAGGTATGGGGCAATGCTATCTATAATTCCACCAAGCACTCTTACCGATAATCCCCATAAGTCCTCCGTATTCTTTACTTTAATATCTTTGAATGCTTTTAGTACTGCAGTGGCAGTAACTTGATGAAATTCAAATGTAGATGATGGGCAATTAACATTTGAAGGGGTCAGGGGAAAAACAACTTTTGTCACATTTTTTATTTTTTTCAACTGGCAATGCAGTCTGAATGGTTATATCTGTCGCTATGTTCTGTCAAAACAAACAGGGCAATAACATTCATAGTCACTGCGCTTTTAAGCTTTTAAAATATCGGTACAGGGAAAAAACATCCGATGTCAGAACCGTTCAGGAAAAAAACAACCGTTGTCCATGGTCGACTATGACAGTGACATAAGACTTTAAGGTTATCTGTTTCTTTAAGGTGACTTCTTTAGGCGCACCTAGACAGATATTTCGTGGGCTGTGAATTGGATTCTAGCGTCACGCTCGGATATGATAAGAAATCTTCGGGTAAACTTGGCCAATGGCCAATAGGCCATTTAGAAATGCGTCAACCAATGGGAAATGCTGAAAGGGCGTGGCCTCGGCATCATGCCATGGCCATCTAGAAATGCATCAGCCAATAGGAAATGCTGACGCATTTCGAGATGGCCATGCCATGATGCCCAGGCCACGCCCTCCGGTTACACACATGTAGTTTCCAAAGTAAGCTATCAAATTCTGAGTTATAAGTTTTCACTTCTATCGGCAGTTCCTATGACTGTCAATTTTTGAAGTGAAAACTTCTTTAGGGGCGGCTAGACAAATTTTTCGTGGGGGGTAAATGGGATTCTACCGTCACGCTCTTGTATGATAAGAAATCTTCGGGAAAACTCGGGACCTTGGCGATTGGGCATCTAGAAATGCGTGAGCCATTGGGAAATGCTGACGCATTTCTAGATGGCCATGCCATTATGGCGAGGCCACGCCCTCCGGTTACACCCGTGTAGTTTCCAAATTAAGCTATCAAATTTTGAGTTATAAGTTTTCACTTCTATCGGCATTTCGTAATTCGTATGACTGCCAATTTTTTGAAGTGAAAACTTCTTTAGGCGCGCTATAGACAGAATTTTCGTGGGCTGTGAAATGGGTTCATCAATCGTCACGCTTGGATATGATAATGGATCGGATCGGATCGGATCGGATATGAAATCTTCGGGTAAACTCGGTAAAAAACAGCCAGGTAGGTACCAGGGTAACAGGTCCGTGAGATCAGAGTTGAGATTACACATCCCCGTCTCATTTTCTACAGAGATTCCTATAATGGACACTGGACTTCCTCTGTTATGCTGGATGCAAAGAGAAGACGGGTAAATTCATCTTCCTGTGAAGACATCCCTAATTCAGGAGAATTTATTCTCCCTGACCAAGCTTACAGGGACATATTACCGATCAGTAAAGCAAAATTCCTGGATATACAGTCTTTATCAAAATATTGTGGACCAACAGCAAAAAAGTTATTTTCCAACCTTAAATACAATAATTAGATTGCCTTGTGAAGTTGTGACATCAATTGTTTTTCCCCTGATGTTGGTGGACATAGGATGATTTTCACCTGATTATTCTGACTTAGTCACAATTTTTTATTATAACTCTTGGCTGATATAAAAGTCAAAATAAAAAAATATATAATTACATTAACAATAAACATCCTTTCAATAAAAAAAACTTTTCTTATTTATTTTGGGTATAAAACACTATTTTATTACGATCTTATCTTTTAATTAGTAATATCTCAGTTTGTTCATTATGTGACAAAAGCTGTTTTTCCCCTGACCCCTTCATTTTCTTTCAACATTTCTTCAGCGAGTAATGGGGACGAAGTCAGGTGTTTAGTTGTTTCTAAGGGAATATTAGCAAAATAGGTCCTGAAAGCATCCACCATGTCCGATTTCTTTGTAGTTACTCCCTCACCGACCCGGAGTGCGTTTATGTTTTCACGACTTTTAGATCTTCCAGTTTCGTTGTTTATTATTTTCCATGTGCTTTTTATCATGTCATTAGAGTTTTTAATTTGATTGCGGATAAATATTGTCTTTGCTTGAATGCATGAATTTCTGAAAATACTGGAATATCTCTTAACATAGCTTTTTGTTGCATTATCATTGCAGTATGTCTTTAGTTTATATAAATTATATAAATTATTTCGACTTTTAAATAGTCCTGGTGTTGCCCATTCAGCAAACTTCGGTTTTTCGTTAATATTTATTAATTTTGTTTGAAATATATTATTAAATTGTGAACTTAACATTTTAAAAAAATCTGTATAATTTTGATTAGGATTGACAACTGTCATTTCGAAAAAAATGTTGGAAAAATGGTTATCTATCACATTATTTAGAGCTGATATACGAGATAACGTAATAGGCCTAACAAGCGCCTTGTCGTCTGCCCTTTTTATACTAGCAGAAAGACAAATGCTCAGTCCCCTATGGTCCGAACGCAAACAATCCAGGACCTCAGAATGCAGATAGTCACAGTTGACAAAAACATTGTCAATACAGGTTGCAGAACTAACTTTCTTAGTTACTGCTACCCTTGTGGGTTCAGTGAACACTTTTATCAAATTAAAAGATTGACATAACAATAAGATGTTGCTCTTAGTACGAGATTCCGAAAGTATGTCTGTGTTGAAGTCTCCACACATCACTATCTGTTTATTTTTCTTTGATATTTTACTTAGCGCTTCTTCTAAAGTAGTCAGGAAGATCTCAATGTCAGCACTAGGCGGTTTATAAACACATAAAATAATGTAACTATCTAACTCTATACATGCCAGTTCACAATGACGTTCTACGGTTAATTTTTCTACATCTTTTCGAGACTTATGCTTTACACAATTATTTACAAAAATTATGCAACCACCGCCTAATGCTAATTTTCTATAAAATATACTACCTATTGTATAATTCTTAAGGCAAAAATTTAATTCATTTTTCGTTAGCCACGTCTCAGTAAAACAAATTACATCATAATTGTTTGAACATTGCAAGAATAATTCTATTTCTTCTAATTTACCTAACAGTCTATTTATATTCTGGTACAATAAGTTAAAAGTGGTATCTTGGACCTTCTCAATTATAGTTGCTTTGTTGCAAGGGGAGCCTATTATATTACGTCGCTTTGCTGTAACATAATAATGCCTCCCTGTTGTCTGGTTTGTCAGTTTAAACGGTTACTGTCAGTTATCACAATATTTGTTAGGTTTTGAAATTTCCCTTTTCGCTCGTTTATTAATGTGAAGACAATTAGCTTAGCTATTTTAATTTTTATATGACGAGCTAGGAATTGTTTTCCGTTAGATATTACAAAATTATTTATGAAATTATTTATGTCAAATAATGCAAAGTCTCTTTTGTTTGAAATTAGGTTGTGCAAAATTATATATAAAGAATATATTTTTTGATTTTGTCTTTCACTCAATGACGTCGAATAAGGAAATGTGCACAGTATTATTTTACCAACCGTTCCTGAACTGTGAAAATCTACTAATGCTTCTATACAATTTATAAGATGCTTTTTAGTAATACCCAATGAATTACCCATCATAATTACTACGTCTGACTTTTGCGTAAATTTACTGTCTACAACTTTGGCAATTAGCTGTTGGAAATTTAAGTTTGTAATACATGTGTTAGTAAATTGATTCTCATTGCTTACACTGTTGAAAATATTTCCTAAACCTACGCCAATTCCGTCAGAAAAAAGTTCAACTTTGTCGATTTTTAATGTTTTTTCAGTCGCACCAGCTTCTTGTTCAAATTGTTGAGAAGTACCTTGACTCACGTCAGCTGAGGTAGTCATCTCTGTCGTCGTATTTGCGTTTAATTTTCTGTTATTAGTTACTTGTGACAACGATGTAACCTGATCGGAACTTATCTTAATGGATAAGTCATTTGCGAGAGTTGTTGTTGTGTCCAACAATAGGTCTGTAACAGAGATCGAGTTCCGTTGCTTAGAGGGACTCGGACCTATTAGAATATTCATCGCAGCTATCAGTTGTTCAATTTCCTTTTGCGCTATGCTATATTTGTTATTTATATCTTTGAGTTGGTGTTCTAACCTTTTTATCGTAATAGCATTTTCATCGTAGTGTTGCTGAATAGTCATTATGGTTAATCTGTCTTCTCTAATTGCTTCCTTTAACTTGATCTTGTCTTTTATGAGTTCTATGTTAGATCTATTACTATATTTTAAGTGCTTCTTACATTTTATTATCATTCTTTTTACTTTCAAGTATTTCTTAAGTGTATTTCTTCCATTCATTAAATGCACATCATTATTCTTCAGGACCAAACTATCTTTTTCTACAGTTAGATCAATAGTTTCTATTATTTTAGGTTTATTATTGTCTTCCATTAATTTACTGTACAGACCTAATATGTTCTCTGTATCTTTTTCACTATTGTGTAATTCAAAACTCTTGATCAAAGTGTTTGCTTGGCACAGTTCACCTTGTAAGTTTTTTATTTTAATTTGCGCTTCTTCTAACTCAATATTTATATTTCCGTTGACATTAATCATATCTAGTAATCTTTCTTTTTCCTCTTGTAATTGAATATTCATCTCTTCAAGATTTCTCATCTCGTTTTTCAAGCGAGTGTTTTTGTCCAAAATAATTTTAATCTCAACCTCGCCTTCATCTCTTTCTTGTAATAGAGTTTTATTTTCACTCTTAGAACATTGTAAATCGAGCAAAGTTTCTTTTAGTTTTTGTTCCAATTCGCGTATGCTGTTCTGTCTAGTTTTCATGATAACGAATTAAATAATAACGAGTTCTGTGAAATAATTCTTCGTCGATTTAATACACCTTAACTTTTATACTTTATGACAATAAGTCACGAAACTCAATTTCAAAGCGTTTCGGAATTTTCTCTACCAATAAATAAAAATATTAATTGATGTTATTGGCGTCAAGCTATTATTTCAATCTTGTCAGTCCATCAAGCATTTATATATTTGTAATCTGTGCCGCTTGATTAGCTCAACTTTGGTTGTCAAAGTCACTTATCGGTGTTTCCTAATGTCAAACTGTCAAAGTTTATTAATTAATTTGGCAGCGCTTATTTGTATGCAGTTCGTTCATTCAATGCCTGCACAGATAATTAATTTATCGTTCATTCATTCGTTCAATGCTGCCATGCAAAACCTTCAATAAATAACACTAAAATAACAAATGTTATCAATTAAAAAGTCATGAATAGGGTCTTTATGGAATGATATGTAACTGTCATCTGTCATTGAGCAAAGCACAGCAGATGGCGTTTCTATTGAGGTTATTTCAGTGTTGCAAACTTAACAGATTTCCCATCACATCTAGCGCATTTGGGTACGTCAAGAAAGCGAAAATAACTTTCTAACGGCTAACGGAATATCTAACGGAAATCAAAACTACACATTTTCGTCCATAAATGTTTATTGCTTTTTTCAAACCGTAAGGTAGGCAAGTACCTAATAGGAACGAATTATGTTATATTATGATAATAGGGTCGATCAAAGACTTCTTTTGTAGTCCAGACACAAACTTATCTTTGTTTATGAGCGGGACTTACCTTTGCTACCAGCTAAGCAGTCAAACTTTCGCCGGTGGGGTGTCTATCGATAGGTCTTCAAAAATGATGTTGAGCGCGGGAGACACTTCCAAAGTGGTAAAATGTGTCCCCCCCCCCCTCTAACTTCTGAAGTAAAGAGAATGAAAAAACTAAAAAAATATTTGATGTACCATGCAAACTACCAACGAAAATTGGTTTGAACTAGTCCTGGACGTGCTCCACGTTAATGTGTTTGACTAATCTCAACAGAAAATTTAACTCGACAGCTTATTTAAGGACTTCAAGGTAGTTTTTCAAATGGAATGGTTCCAAAACATTAACTTTGTATTTGTAACAATAAATCTTATATCTCCTGTACAAGCGAATATTCCTTAAACCAAGTTTTCCAAATACAAAAATCTTTATTGCTGTTTACAGGTATGATAAGATGATACAAAACATTTAAAAAGTTGACTCATACAAATTGGTCTCTTCGAGAGGCGTGCAATATAGCTGGCGAACCAATTTGTTTTAGTCTTAATTTATACGATGAAAAAAAAATTGGCAGTCATAGGAACTGCCGCTAGAAGTGACAACTAACTTGAAACTCAGAATTTGATAGCTTACTTTGGAAACTACGCAGGTGAAACCGGAGGATGGAGCCTGGTCATCATGGCATGACCATCTAGAAATGCGTCGGCATTTTCCATTGGCAGATGCATTTCTAGATGGTCATGCCATGATGGCCAGACCACGCACTTTCAGCATTTCCCATTGGCTGACGCATCTCGTGATGGCCAATGGCTATGGTTCCGAGTTGACCCAAAGATTTCTTATCATACCCGAGCGTGACGCTAGAATTCAATTCATAGCCGACGAAAAATCTGTCTAGGCGCGCCTAAAGAAGTTTTCGCTTCAAAATCGACATCATTCTGGTCAAGGGTCGAGTCAACAAAGCGCTCGAAAAGGCCTTTGAAAATGAAATCAGCTTCCGCCCCCATGGCCATCCATGTCACAACCTTACAACCTCAAAGAGCTCAAATATACGACCACTTCCGAGAGTTGCATATTTTCACCGTTTAAGATTTTCAATTTTAGCCACTGCACCGACCCTACTATGTGACTCTGGAAGATGTTGTGGTGGTTGTGTTATCAATTGAGTAAAAGTTAACCAATTAAATAAATGTAACACTTTATATCGACAACTGTTAGATCTTTCTCATATAAAATTTCAGAAAGGAATGCTTTTCAACGGCTTAGCTCCATCTACTTATAGCGCCAGCCCCTCTAAAACTCTTGAGATGGTGGGTAGAAGTGAATGGATACCATTCACTTCTACCGCACCGCACCGGCGCCATCTACACTAAATTTTATCAGTCACACCCATTTTTTTAAATAATCAAATACTTGTTCTTTTATATGACACATATTTAGACTCAAATCCCAGTATTAAACATAATACTATAGTGAAATATACTACAAACAAATACAGGTGATAACAGTTGATACTCTGGTATCAAAGCAACTTGCGTCACACACTAGGGGCCGACCCAACTTCGTGGGCTGTGTATGAAGATCATCGTCGCGCTCGTAAATGAGAAAACATGTTCGGTTCAACTCGGGACCATGGACTCATAGATGGCGTTGTCGTATCGCTGTGTTTACTATATTCAATTTAAAGGTGTAAAGGGAGCAGTTAGAGGTGGGTTATTCGGAGATTAGTTTTTAGGGTTCCGTAAAACGTAAAAACGGAACCCTTATTGATTCGCCATGTCTGTCTGTCCGTTGGTTTATATTGGAAGTTCAGTATTATACTTTACTGTATTTAAAGGTAAACAAAAATATTTTTTTATTAAAATAAAAGTTTGGATAAGTACATATCTCTTATTTTAGTTTTCACTTCTGCCGTGTCCTAAGCATACACTTTTTATTTAAAACTGAATATAAATTATAATTATGGACATAAATGTGTAATTTAACTTGTACAATACCTATTGATAACGCAATGAAATATTGTCTCTAATCCCAATAATTTACAAGAATTTTATGAATACAAAAGTTACGAATAAAACATAATGTAACTATTTCCCACACTGGCCATCGTAAAAATGCAAACTGTGCATGTGCGTAAAGAGGATTTGTGGATGAAGGTGTAAGCAGATGTGATTGTGTTTTGTCTCACTCACTTCGGTGGCCACTTCTCCATAGGTGCGAGTGCTTTTGACAAATCGCGATCGTTACAACCATAAAGATAGGTCAACCTCAATCGGCTTCTTTAACGCTATTTGCACGCAGTACCACGTTGAGTAGTGCATGCATTTTGACCCTTTCTGTAAGAGAATAGAGCACACTTTCTCGTGCTTTACTGTAATTGTGCTTGGTAATCCTACTGCGTGAGCACTACATGTATATTTCTGAGAGCTTCTGTCATCTTCTGTGTAAAGACATAATATTTAACGTTCCATAATACGCGGAAATAGCCGTTTCGTTGCTATGATGTGTACGGTAATAGATATATACGGCGAAATGTGAAATTACTGAAATGGAACATGTGTTAGATATGAAATACCGATATTTCTGAAATTTCACTCTCAACTCCTCAAGTTGGAAATAAACGCCCCTGTGATAACTCTCTGGCTTTTTCAACTTTCAACGACAACATTGTATCATGACATGATGACTAGCGTGTGTCGCCAATCGCCATTATTGTCATCTACTGAAATCCTAATCAAAGAGAATGTAATATACTATCCTAATATTATGAGCCATAATTGCAGCAGTTGTTTCATCATGGATAAATATTGTGATTTCAAAAAACAGTAAGGTACTCGAAGCCTGACTTCGAATCGTCGCCATAATCAAATAGCACCAATACTACCGTCAAAATAAAGGACGAAAAAGATGTCTTGGAACATCACCGACGTGCCGCATCGTCAGTGTGGAAAAGGAGCTCCTCACGTCCTCAGGCCTTACTCTATGGTCGAAGACTGATTTGTAAAATCCACTTCATTCATTGTTCTTTGAAACACGATAGTGATAATAACTAACAACTACTCTAAGATATTTGCATTTGTGGTAAACAGTACCTATGTGGTCTTAGAAAAGAAACCAAACCTAAAAGTTTATTGCTCTAGTTAATTGTCAGCTTTGTCTCAGAGGTGCTAAATAATGATTGGAAATTATGGATTCCTGATCATTTTCAAGGTGAACACACAAATAATCTAGATTTACACAGAATAGTGTTGAAACTAGCTGCCTTGAAAATTGTTGATAACCTACGATTATCTACTACCTATCGACTATGAATTGAACTATCCCAACAAGTACTCAAACAGACCAGGAAGTACCGGGCTCATCCAATGAAACCTACACAACAAATAATTTAGTAAGAGATGAACTTCTTAGCATTCCATGGATTCACCGTGCAGGTGCAGGTCCATCGTGTGGCACAGAGAGAAATCTCGAGTAGACCCCAAGACTTGTGACTCGGGCGTAGGTTTAAAAGAGGCCCCTTTGTGATGTATGTCAACACTCACCTTCACTACTTGTATTTCTCCCTGTGCCCAGCCAAATCCGAAATGATCCTACTAGTGCAGCTTTAGATACTCGTTCAATTAACTTTTTTGGTGTTAATAGTTTAATTCATAATTGAGATAATGTCTCCAGAAATTATAATAACTGTTAAAATCAGGACATGCCTGTAGAATGTTAATTTAAAACAAGTACCTACTTATATATTTACATTATTAGTTTACTTACTATGTGGTTAGTATCAATTTATTATGTATGTTTACTGTTCCCACATACAGTATTTTTGATTTGGTATAGCAATATACTTTTGTTGTGTGAGGAATGTCAAACCATTTTTGTCAAAAGATAACAAGTTGTAGCAAGGTATCAGAATGGAATAAATAAAAATTAAGTTGGCATAAATAAAGAGTTTTATTAAAACATGTGTACTTAGCCGCTATTCACAGTTTCACACCGGCACAACATCATATCATGGGTAGGTATGAATTTGAGTTAGACAACTACTACTAGTTATTCTATTAGGGCATGACTACAATAGCTTCTCATCATTCGACCAGCAGCAAGTATGTTTGGATGGTTTTCTAGACGCTTTTGATATTTCGTTGCAGAGGCCAGAATTTCCTCCTGGATAATACTTAGATAGTTGAAATATTATTTTTATTGTGTTAAATACATACTTATTATGGTGGGTTCCCAACGAGTAACACCAAACGAGTCACACTGTTGGTGGGTTCCCAACGAGTAACACCAAACGAGTCACACTGTGACTCGTTGGGAATTTTTTTTCCCAACGAGTCACACTGTTACTCGTTGCAACTTTCTCTACTAGTTTACATTCCCATCGAGTCACACTGTTACGCGAGTGTGACTCGTTGGGAAAAAAATTCCCAACGAGTCACACTGTGACTTGTTGGGAATTGTTGAAGTAAGTAAGTAAAGATTTATTTGCGTAGTATGGGTACAATGGTAGATATAATGGTTTTGGAAGTAGCTCGCCATACACTGCCTTTCGGCATGCAAAATATACAAAAAACAATTTCAAGCTACATTACTTACACAATCAAATTATAAAATAAATAAATATAAATACCAACAATACAAACCTCGAGCCAAAATGATAGTTGCAGTACAACGATAATATTAAAATTTACACAAAAAATATTCAATAAATTTAACATATAAAATAAAAACAATGTCAGTTATAATATTATTATTATTATTAATATTTGATAAATTTAACATAAAGAATTACAATATTATATTTATAATGTCAATTTGGTAAATAGGTTATATAAACTTTATATATTATTATATAACTGAATATATTTACATACTTTATTATTTTCAAATTAAATATATAGTCTGTATTGTTATTTTGTGTATTTATATTTATATTTGTGACATTTTCATACTTATATACAAAACTGGCCTCGTGGGTTCGATTCCCACCCAGTGCAAATATTTGTATGATGAATTCGAATGTTTGCACTGTGTCTGAGTATTTCTATGTATAATAAGTATGTATTTAAAACTATATAATTATTAAATCAGCTATCTGGTCGCCATCATACAAGCTTTGCTTAGTTTGGGGTCAGATGGTGTTGTGTGTGAATTGTGAGACGTACTTCTTAGCATTCCATGGATTCACCGTGCGGGTGCCGGGTCCATCGTGTGGCAGAGAGAGAAATCTCGAATAGACCCCAAGACTTGTGACTCGGGCTGTAGGTTTAAAAGGGGCCCCTTACATTGACGTACGTCAACACTCACCTTCACTACTCGTATTTCTCTCCCTGCCCAGCCAAATCCGATATGATCCTACTAGTGCAGCTTTAGATACTCGTTCTAGTATAGAACTTACTGCACTTCTGGACAATCCAAGGTCTTTAAGCAGGTTATAGAGAGATTTTGCTGGTATACCTCTCGCTCCTACTTCTACAGCGTATAAATTAACTACATAGCCATTTTTTGTTAATTATATTCTTTTAAAAATTACGTAAAACAGACAAATGCAATAAAAAGTAAAAGAGCCAACAAAACTATGTTAAAGGACGAGCTTATCCAAGAAGCCCAGCTGGAATTAATTCAAGGTGAAGTAACAGTGGGACATGTTTAGAAATTTTTCGAAATTAGGCGAAAGGCTATTATGATATTTATTGAATTTTATAAATTAAGTACCTAAGTTTGATTGTGATGCAAAATGAGTGGTGAATAACCATAGGTGAATTTTGTATCCCATTAGCTCTGAAGTGGCACACCGTGCTATATGACTGGTCTCCTGCCTTTGTTATACTTGTGGTGAGGCGATATGTACAGCAAGGCACATATTGGTGGGATGCAAGGTGCTCCTTAATAGGGGGCATTACTCACAGCGCCATGGCAGAGTACTTGAAATCATACGTGAAACCGTAAGCGTTTCGGTAGCTAGAGCCCAAAAGGGATTGACGACAAACAAAAGACAAATTAACTTTGTAAAAGATGGCTCAACTTCAAACTCCAAGAACAAGCCTTACTCAATCCTGGGTTCAGCACCTGATTAGACTATTTAATGGACACGTATGAAAAGCACTTCAAAATCCCAGAGGATGTGGGTGTTTCGTCATCCAGACCGGACATTTTCCTTTTTTCTAGGGCTTAAACGCATAGTCCTTGTAGAACTTACCGTACCGTGGGAAACTAATGTACCTAAAGACCACGCGATGAAACGAAATAAGTATTACGAACTTCAAAACGAATTAACAAAAAATGGCTATGTAGTTAATTTATACGCTGTAGAAGTAGGAGCCAGAGGTATACCAGCAAAATCTCTTTATAACCTGCTTAAAGATCTTGGCTTGTTCAGAAGTGCAGTAAGTTCTATACTAGAACTAGTATCTAAAGCTGCACTAGTAGGATCATATCGGATTTGGCTGGGCAGGGAGAGAAGTACGAGTAGTGAAGGTGAGTGTTGACGTGCGTCACCAAAAGGGGCCCCTTTTAAACCTACGCCCGAGTCACAAGTCTTGGGGTCTATCTCTCTATGTTTCAAAAACAGTAACTCAGTTGATTGTGATCATTATTAGGCCTCAGAAGTTTAGTTTCTACTTTTGTTGATTGTGATAAATATGTAGTCTCTAAAATATAGTACCAAAGTTGTAAGTGATAATTATTAAGTCTCAGACGTTTAGTGACTGAGATGATTGTGATATTTATTTTGTCTCAGATAAATGTATTATAGGACGAACAATTCAAGTTCGAGGATAGGAAGTTAGTTACAATATTATGTGAGTTTCAGCCAAGATTGGGCCTTGCGCAGTTGTATAATTCGACCCAAGTTAATTATTATACTACACATATTTTTCATGATTTACATAAGCTAAAACCGATGTTGGTTTTCTTCCAAATGATAAATTATTACTGCGACTAAACATTTAAAATCGTAGACATAACCAAGTAGTAGCTAGATTGTAATATATCTTATTCTTTTGTTTGATCTCTAGTTGTATTTTACGTTGCTTTTATGACAATCATTACTGTCGAGTTTTGAGAAAAGAAGTGTGTGTGTACTTATATACGCACGTAAAAAGTTAATACTTCTTTTTATTCCTCGTGTGAAAAATTCTAATGGGCTACAGGCCCGTGAACAAAATTTACGGGTCAAATGAACCACCAGGAGACCTGTGTAGGATGATATAAGGGTATAAAGTAATAAGATTCAGCACTATGCCGTCACTTGTAAGCTGTCCAACTGAGTGTAATTGAAGAGGGGGGGTTGCAATTCTCGATCATTTCTCCTTGTCGCATTATTTTTGTACGGCGTTGCGGAATAGTAGATTAAAAGAGGTATTGAAACTATAAAAATTATAAATTTTAACTTTTTAATTATTAGTTTGCCGGAAAAATTTACAGAGTACGAGTAATTTACAGAGCAAATTTGGTCATTTGATTAAGTACGGCATTGGTTCCATACAGTTTCAATACCTCTTCTAATCCATTATTTCGCAATGCCGTACAAAAATCATGCGACAAGGAGAAATGGTAGAGGGTTGCAACCCCCCCTCTTCAATCACACTCAGTTGGACAGCTTACAAGTGACGGCATAGTGCTAAATCTTATACTTTACACCCTTCTGTCATCCTACATAGGTCTCCTGGTGGTTCATTTGACCCGTAAATTTTGTTCACGGGCCTGTAGTCTATAACTTCAATTATAGAAATATATTATCTTCAATGCAAAGAAGTATTAACTTGAAGTTATGTCTAATGTTTACTAGCCAACTACGGGGAATCAGTTTTTCGTGACAGTGTTTGCGCGTATCGTAAAAGATATTCTCATCATTTTACACTTACGCACCAAAAGAAGTACAATTTTAAAAAATATTAGATTCATCATGTTACTCCCTTTCATTTGTGTACAAATTGAAGGCAAAAACGATCTAAAAGTCTTAAATTGTAAATCGTAAAAGCAGAAATACTATTAAGAAAATAAGTACGTAAAGAAAGACTGTGAATTTTTATTGTTAAAAAAAATGTTTGGTTTTGTGATTTTAAAAGAATACAAGTGACTCATAACTCATTTTTAATTTATTTTACCAATTTCAATATGATCACTTACTTCTCCCGCATGATAAAGTCCCAACCAGTCACACTGTGACTCGATGGGACTTTTTTTCCCAACCAGTCACACTGTGACTCGTTGCAACTTTCTTTACTAGTTTATATTCCCATCGAGTCACACTGTTACGCTAGTGTGACTCGTTGGGAAAACAAATTCCCAACGAGTCACAGTGTGACTCGTTTGGTGTGACTCGTTGGGAACCCACCTCATTCAAATAATTTATTCTCATGTCATAACATCAGAGAATGTGGTGAATAAAATGAAAATAAAAAGCCTTTATTGTTTCCTTTTCTTTTTACATTTAACATATTATTTGTACTTAAATTAGTTTCTTAGTTTAAGTTAAGGACCCCTTTTGGGTATAGGCCTCTTCCCATTCTTGCCAATTTTTTCTGTCTTTAGCTCGGTTGAGCCAGTTTGATCCTGCTGTATCCCGGATATCATCAACCCATCTCATTTTAGGTCTCCCGACTTTCCTTTTTCCTCGTGGGCCTAACCATTTGAATGTGGTGATTAAAGACACAATTTACGGCTTCATTTGGTATATTTATTATTGAAGTTTTGAAGAATTAATAAAATTTACATTTTTATTGTGATATGTACATAGAATAGATGACAATAACATATCACATATGCTTACTATTTCACATAAACATTTCATATCTTCATTCTTAAATTATAACATAACTTATGCTTCACCCATGGAACATTTAACATTTACCTAGCCTATAGCACTCCGAAACTACATACATTTCCAAAGTTGAAATTAGTCCAGCAGTTCCTGAGTGTGTTCAGACATACTTTTTTCAATTTTTTAAAATTAGTATAGATTGAATGAACTCTGTAGGTATTTCACTTTCAATTACAAAACTTTTGATAGCAGTTTAATATGTTTTTCATTACTTTTAATTAACAATTGTATTGAATCATAAAGACACTATGATTGGGGATTTCTTTCATGTATATATTGTATATGGGCATTTCATTTACATTACAGTTATGGTGTAAATTAATCTTGCAAGAACTGGATCCTTGGATACTTTTGTGAGAGACACAAACAACATTGTTCCATTTTAATTAGCTTCCATCATAGATTCTGCAACTGCAATGCAGTTATAAAGAGAATGTCAATCAATGTTTTGTTTTACTGTATTGATTTTAGCACAGTTAGTAGAGGTTACTTTTCGCATTATTATTCCATTCCGGGACAGGATTTTCAGGCATCTTGCCGCCGAGCTCTTTCTCTTTTCTAATAATAAGACATGCTTCCATTTATTAAAAAATAAAGAAGTGAATTACGAATAATTACCACTAAAACAGATTTGCAATTAAAAACAAACAACAAACAAAATGCGCAGTGTTACCAACTCCTGAAAATATTTATCCCTAAGCCTAAATTTTTAACACAGGTTTAGGGAGAAAGATATATTTTTTATATTTGATATTTTATACTTATATATTGCTTTGAATATTTTACCCCTAAAATTGACACATTTACTTGAAAATCCATCTTAGTTTTTTTGCTAAATTGAAAACGAATACTTGTACTGAAAAAATATATACCATAAGGAAATCACAACAAATAGGAAAAACTAGTAGGTTATGTTCCTCAATTTAAAAAACAATGTTTTTTTTAAGTAATCTTGTAACAAATCAGAATTATACAGAAATTTTAATTATTCAAGAACAATGCAATTAATCTTAATCATTTATAGATAGATAGGTAAATAAACTCTTTATTACACTTAAATTAGAAAGAAACATCATAGTACAGAAAAAGATCTTAGAATAAAGTAGCGATTGGCGACCTTATCGCCAGGAGTGATTAATTCCAGGCAACCGTAGGATGGTAAAAAAGAAAGTAGTGATGGAAGACTGTACTCCCCCAGTTAGGAGTATATAGACGTACATGATACTAGGGATGTTCCGATTAGTCAGCGACTAGTCGGTCGGTTTATCGGGTTAGTATCACGTCTTGGCCACGCTTCCTTAGGAGCCTTCGTGATGACGCCGGCATACATAAATCGATTCTGTACCTATGGCTAAGAGGCAGTGGAGGTCGAGGCGCTCGCAGGTGGAATGGCCACGCCTCCCGCAGCTGCGTTCTTTACCTGAAGGCTGGCTAGGCGCGACGTCGCGCACTGTCCGGCCCCAGAACAAAAATGCTTCCTTCCCTCGTCCAACATTTTGTGACGCCAAAACGCTGCCGAGTCGCCATAAACAAGTCGTGCCGTGTCTTCGTTAGGAACTCAGATAATGTTACTCCCGAGTTCTTAAGAGAGCTCTTGGCTGACCAAATTCTATCAGGTAGGACAACATCTCGCAGTTTGACCAACATGGGCCTCGATTTGCCTTCTGCTGCACGCCCCATTCGATGGCATCTAGTTATTTGTGACGGAGAGAAACTTAGTATACGCTTTTTTTTCTTGTTCTTCAGGAAGGCCATGTATCAGCAAGATTTTACGCTGTGATCTATTCTCTTGTTGATCGATATGCTGTGCCAGAATAGCTATTTGCTCCTGCAACGCTCGGAAAGTGGCAACAACAAATGCCTTAAAGGAGATGATGTCAGCAGTCAAACTCTCTGAGCTGTGGGGAGATGATCTAGTACCAGGCAGCTTTACTTCTATTGTATCAAGTCTCTGATGGAAAGTGGCTATCAGCTCATGGAATGACTGTTGAATTGCGTCCATTTGGTTGTTGTTATGTGAAGGTTATATAAGCAGTGATAACGAAACAATTCAGAAAGCAAAACCTTCTTTCAAAATTTTCTTAGGGTCTTTTTTTGGGTTGCTTTTTTGTTTGCCGAGAGACGTCACCGAGACATTAAAATTGACGACGTGAAAAAATATTTTGAAGTGAAAACTTCTTTAGGCGCGCTATGGACAGAATTTTCGTGGGCTGTGAAATGGATTAATGATCACGTGATCATCACGCTCGGATATGATAAGAAATTTCGGGTAAACTCGGGATGCTAGAGCGAGAATGATAATGTGGTCAACAAACGTGCCAGACCGAGAAAGATAATTGTTAGAGAAGGACATGGGACAATAGATACTCTCTCTCTCTCTCGCTGCTCGCTACCGGCAACCAGTGTTGACACCTTAGCGACTTTGTCGCTGAAACTGGCGAATTTTTAAAACCTTTTAGCGGATTTAGACGACGTGTTACCGACAAAGGGGAATATACTAGTGTAGTGTAGAAGGTTGGAGAAGGAAATACACAAGGTCATTGGGAGTCCGATCATATTTATAAGGAAATTAACTCATTCTCTCAAACATAAACTACATAGAAGTCTACCTTCCAATTTCTATACATACAGATAAATATACGCACATTATAGCAGGAACTTTCCCAATTATATTATTAACATTTTATTCAATCATTTGTATTTTCGTTTGAATCTTACATGATAATAATGTTAATTATTGCCTTAAGTTATTCCTTTTCCCTTTTTTCCTTTTAATTTCAATTGCTTAAAATTGTAGGTACTTAGACCAGTGCCATTTTATATTCTTACTAGCAGCTATATTTCCGGGATAAAAATAGCTTATGTATTCTTCCAGACTGTTATTCCCTTAGTAATTCAATAAAAACCGGCGACTTTGTTTCATAACTATTTGGCGACAAGCTCAAAATCATAGTGGCAACACTGACGGCTACCAACTCCAAAAGACTTTGCTTTGGGCGGGAAAACACGACGGGTGCTTTAAAATTTTCACAATCAAATTAATTAGTTTTGCTGTGTAAATATTTCGTTTCTTTCGTGTAAATATTTAGTTTTGTATATAGTCAATAGTATAAATAAATATGAGCGTCGCTAGCGACGGGGGTGACCCCGTCGAACAGACCAGAAAAAGAAAACTATTGAAGCCAAATCCAAGTGAAAATGTTTCTTACAAACTATTTAGAAAACCCCTTTATAAGAGAAAGAGACTATTCCCAGAAAATCGTAGTGGAGACTGTGTAGTGTATGTGGAATCGACGGAACAGGAGAAAGTCGGTAACAAAAATCCTATTACACTCACCAACCTTTTTGCGGACAATGTTAGGGGCATCATAGGTTCATAGGGGTGCACCGTGTGAATGCATACAAAGTTGGAGTAACTTTTAAAAAGCCGGCCCCGGCCAACAACTTTTTGAACATGGACACTTTTTTTACTAACCATAAATGTGTATACAATCTGGGTATACAAATAAGTACGGCCTGAGTAACCTTAGTATTTATTTCGCGCGGACTAAGTCGCGGGTAACAGCTACCTTGTATTTAAATAAAATTTCAATAAATATTTCTTTAATTTCTGGCTTGTTTTACTCGTTTATTCAACTAATACGATCCATAATATTTTATTATAATACGACATACCTATCTAAATACAAAAATCAGCTAATGAAGTTTTCACTTCTGCCGTGTGGTCTTAAGCACACACCATTTTTGTGAAGTTTGAAAAGATATTTTTTTTTTTTTTTAGAATAGGAATTTTGTAAAAAAAAATTGGCAGTCACAGGAACTGCCGATAGAAGTGAAAACTTGTGACTCATATGTTTTCACATTTAATTGAAATATCTCATTTATTTATCACCTTGTCAGAAGACATATTATTTGTTAAACCATCGTAGGTCTATGTACATTCACATAATTTCAACACCGCCAGCTAAATCGATGGTTGCGCCATCTAGTTTTATATCATTGTAATTATACAGAATATTGCAACTCTTGACTGTTTTTGCTGCCCTGGTACTGGTACCTAGGGGCAAACACAACTCTTTATATATAAATATTTCTGTTGTCCTGGTATCTGGAGATAAACGCTGGGCTGTTGGAGGTAAGTAATCGAAACTCTTTACTGTTTCTGTTACCCTGGTACCTACCTGGCCGTTTTTACCGAGTTTACCTGAAGATTTCATATCCGATCCGATCCTATCCGATCCATTATCATATCGAAGCGTGACGATTGATGAATCTATTTCACAGCCCACGAAAATTCTGTCTATAGCGCGCCTAAAGAAGTTTTCACTTCAAAAAATGTGGAGCTTAAGCATAGTTGAGTGCTTTCAAGTTCGAGAAAAAATAATAGAACTCACGAAGAGAATGACTTCCGAGATATGAGCAATACTTGGAGGAACCTAGGTAAAAAGGTTGCCGCAACTGTCAGTTTAATTTACAAGATTTTATTACAGCTTTCAATTTGACCCGGAGGTTTGAATCGGATCCAGGTCTGTGTATTTCGAAGGAGAATCGGTAAGTTAATATTTAATGAAACAATTATTTTCTGAAGAGGGGATTATAAAATTCTTAGTTCTTCAGCTCTAGTGTTTTGGTCTGCAAGGTTTGGAAGTCAGTCTATGAGCAAGGCAGAGCAATGCTCGTCAGATATTTGTTACTTAAACCGAACAAGAATCTGGCTCAGAAACTTTTCTTCCGGACTTTCGGGGCAAAATCCTGATTTTATTACTGAGGACGCATCCGGACACAAGAGTTTTAGAAATCCACCAACACAGAACACTATGCTTGTCCACCAAGTTAGCTGTGTATTTCCATCAAAAATCCGTTAATATTTTTATTTTCCAATATTAACTGTCAAATTTCTAAAATTATACATCAGCTTTCAGTATCTTATAAACAACACAAAAACGACAATATTGACACAATCACGTTGTCACGTATATGCATGGAAAACAGACATCTTTTCCCCAGGAAAATAAAGGGAACGGGAACTACTCAAGTAAAACCATAGGGCGGTGCTAGTAATGTATATATTGGTGGACAATTCACACACAACACCATCTTACCCTAAACTAAGCAAAGCTTGTATGATGGCGGCCAGATAGCTGATATACTACTTATATAGTTTAAATACATACTTATTATACATATAAACACCCAGACACAGTGCAAACATTTGAATTCATCACACAAATATTTGCACTGGGTGGGGATCGAACCCACGACCCTCGGCTTCGCAGGCAGAGCTACTACCAACTGAGCCACGAGGGCAGTCGATATAAACATTGGTTTCCGATCATTTAGCAGCAGTGAAGTCATACCACGAGATTTTTTTGAGCCGCGTCTTACGGGCGCGACCCTAAACGTGACGTTAAAAATAACATGATTTCGCTTCACTGCTTAGCTGGTAGCAAAGGTAAGTCCCGCTCATAAACAAAGATAAGTTTGTGTCTGGACTACAAAAGAAGTCTTTGATCGACCCTATTATCATAATATAACATAATTCGTTCCTATTAGGTACTTGCCTACCTTACGGTTTGAAAAAAGCAATAAACATTTATGGACGAAAATGTGTAGTTTTGATTTCCGTTAGATATTCCGTTAGCCGTTAGAAAGTTATTTTCGCTTTCTTGACGTACCCAAATGCGCTAGATGTGATGGGAAATCTGTTAAGTTTGCAACACTGAAATAACCTCAATAGAAACGCCATCTGCTGTGCTTTGCTCAATGACAGATGACAGTTACATATCATTCCATAAAGACCCTATTCATGACTTTTTAATTGATAACATTTTTTTGTTATTTTAGTGTTATTTATTGAAGGTTTTGCATGGCAGCATTGAACGAATGAATGAACGATAAATTAATTATCTGTGCAGGCATTGAATGAACGAACTGCATACAAATAAGCGCTGCCAAATAATTTTCTCAATTGAATATTATTTGTTGTTAGCTTGTGAAGCTGCCTATAGCTATTTAGGTATACACACTGGCCCAGCGCAAGCCAACGCGAGTGTCGACGAAACGGCACGAGACAAAACGTAGCATCCACACACTGCCCCAGCCCAAGCCAACGCGAGGCACGCGAGCGCCGACAAAACGTAGCATCCACACACTGGCCCAGCGAACGCAAAAGCGAGGTAAGCCAATAGGAGAACACAGAACAGGACGCTACTCGCCGAGCGCCTTTGTTTTGTGCACAAAAACCGACACCGGTCACGAGAGACGAGTCGAGACAAAACAGCCCTATACACACTGGCCTTGGCCACTTGCCGTCACTCGGCCAGCGGCCAGCGAGGCAAGCGACGCGAGTCATCAGAAAAAGACCCTCCACGGCACCACACACAGGCGTTGGCCTCCACTCATCCACTCGGCCAGTACCTATGTATAGGCAGCTTTAGATGTTACGAAACTAACGAAAGTGGTCCTGAGGTTACAAGTGTAGCCACGGTCAGCATTGATCAAGGAGCTTCCTAACAGACGTGACCTATTGAAGAGAGTGAGAGATGACACCAAACATGTGAAATGTGAATAGTCCGTAAACATTTATGCCCCACAGTAAACACATAGTGAATCAATTCTCAAAAAAATGTAAGCCACCAAGTCGTAACCTATTTTCACCACATCCCTATCCTTAGCATGCAACAAGCAGTTTACACATTGTATTGTAGACGGCAGACTGGACTGAACTGAACTGGGGAACTGAAATACTGAACTAATTTATTATGTTTGTTATTAATAATGTATAACCTTCTGTTATTACAGAAAGCTGGGTGTCCCTGAGCTAATGGAAGCATAAAGAAAGGAGCATTGTCACCAAATAATACTTCCAGTAGCTTCGACGAGACCGTACCTATAGCTGTAAGTCCTCTGCCTTCACGAAAGGACCACAGACACATCATATGCGGCAGCACAACACCATCACCCAGTGATATAAACACATGTTTCCAACTACAGTCCGAAGGAAAAACTTTGCAATGCGATAATTTGTGTTATTATAAAGCACTTAAACAAGATCTTATATAGGAACAAAAAATGTCACTGGAGAAAATCAATATGTGTAGGTATTAAAATGTGTAGTAGAAAACCACATTGAAACTCACATACCTACAGGCTTGACAAACCATATTTGTACCAACCCATACTGGAGAAAAACCTTGTTTCTCCAGTTGTTCTCCACATTTGGTTGTGCAACTAATTTAAAAAAGCATTAATTAACCCATACTGGAGAAAAGCGATGTGAATGTGATTATAGGGCATCACATACAAACACTTTAAAATTTTGTTAGTTAAGATGTATACTGAAAGCTAAGCTATTTGAATATGATATGTGTGAATTTAGAACATCATAAATAAATATATAAATATTGGTGGACAATTCACACAACACCATCTGACCCCAAACTAAGCAAAGCTTGTATGATGGCAGCCAGATAGCTGATAAAATACTTATATAGTTTTTAAATACATACTTACTATACATAGAAACACCCAGACCACAGTGCAAACATTTGAATTCATCACACAAATATTTGCACTGGGTGGAAATCGAACCCACAACCCTCGACTTCGCTGGCAGAGCTACTACCCACTAAGCCACGAGGCCGTATATCATATATTATCAATGCCGCTTGAGAGTCCACATACTGACCCATACCAGAGAAAAACCATTTGAATGTGATGTGCAATTATAGAGCATTATGGGCAAACAGTTTATATAATTGCATAAATTAAAACATATTGAAGATAGGTAAACAATTTTAATGTGATTTGTGCGATTACAGAGCATCATATGCAAACAGTTTAAAATTGCATAAATTATAACATACTGGAGAAAAACCATTTGAATGAGATATGTGTGATTACAGAGCTTCACTAGTAAGTAATTTAAAACAGCAAATTTTAAAAACCATTTGAATGTAATATGTGTGAATATAGATCATCTCATGCAAGTAATTTAGAAAGGCATAAATTAACCCATACTGGGGAAAAACCATTTGAATGTGATATGTGTGATTATAGAGCATCATTGGCAAGTATTTTAAAACAGCATAAATTAACCCATACTGGGGAAAAACCATTTGAATTTAATATGTGTGATTATAGAGCATCATATGCAAGTCATTTAAAAAAGCATAAATTAACCCATACTGGGGAAAAACCATTTGAATGTGATATGTGTGATTATAGAGCATCATATGCAAGTAATTTAAAACAGCATAAATTAACCCATACTGGGGAAAAACCATTTGAATGTAATATGTGTGATTATAGAGCATCATATGCAAGTCATTTAAAACAGCATAAATTAACCCATACTGGGGAAAACCCATTTGAATGTAATATGTGTGATTATAGATCATCTCTGGCAAGTAATTTAAAAAGGCATAAATTAACCCATACTGGGGAAAAACCATTTGAATGTGATATGTGTGATTATAGAGCATCTCAGACAAGTATTTTAAAACAGCATAAATTAACCCATACTGGGGAAAAACCATTTGAATGTGATATGTGTGATTATAGATCATCTCGGACAAGTATTTTAAAACAGCATAAATTAACCCATACTGGGGAAAACCCATTTGAATGTAATATGTGTGATTATAGATCATCTCTGGCAAGTAATTTAGAAAGGCATAAATTAACCCATACTGGGGAAAAACCATTGGAATGTGATATGTGTGATTATAGAGCATCATATGCAAGTCATTTAAAAAGGCATAAATTAACCCATACTGGGGAAAAACCATTTGAATGTGATATGTGTGATTATAGATCATCTCGGACAAGTATTTTAAAACAGCATAAATTAACCCATACTGGGGTAAAACCATTTGAATGTAATATGTGTGATTATAGAGCATCATCTGCAAGTCATTTAAAAAGCCATAAATTAACCCATACTGGGGAAAAACCATTTGAATGTGATATGTGTGATTATAGAGCATCATTGGCAAGTTATTTAAAAAGGCATAAATTAACCCACACTGCGGAAAAACCATTTGAATGTGATATGTGTGATTATAGAGCATCTCAGACAAATAATTTAAAAAGGCATAAATTAACCCATACTGGGGAAAAACCACTTGAATGTGATATGTGTGATTATAGAGCATCATGTGCAAGTCATTTAAAACAGCATAAATTAACCCATACTGGGGAAAAACCATTTGAATGTGATATGTGTGATTATAGATCATCTCAGACAAGTCATTTAAAACAGCATAAATTAACCCATACTGGAGAAAAACCATTTGAATGTGATATGTGTGATTATAGAGCATCATATGCAAGTCATTTAAAACAGCATAAATTAACCCATACTGGGGAAAAACCATTTGAATGTAATATGTGTGACTATAGAGCATCTCAGGCAAGTTATTTAAAAAGGCATAAATTAACCCATACTGGGGAAAAACCATTTGAATGTAATATGTGTGACTATAGAGCATCTCAGGCAAGTTATTTAAAAAGGCATAAATTAACCCATACTGGGGAAAAACCATTTGAATGTGATATGTGTGATTATAGAGCATCATTGGCAAGTATTTTAAAACAGCATAAATTAACCCATACTGGGGAAAAACCATTTGAATGTAATATGTGTGATTATAGAGCATCACAGGCAAGTCATTTAAAACAGCATAAATTAACCCATACTGGGGAAAAACCATTTGTATGTAATATGTGTGATTATAGAGCATCACAGGCAAGTCATTTAAAAAAGCATAATTTAAAACATACTGGGGAAAAACCATTTTGATTGTGATGTGTCATTATAGAGCATCATTGACAAGTAATTTTAAACAGCATAAATATACCCAAACTGGGGAAAACCATTTGAATGTGATATGTGCGATTATAGAGCATCACATGCAAACAGTTTAAAATTGCATAAATTTAAACATACTGGTGGAAAACCATTTGAATGTGATAGGTATGTCTGATTATAGAGCATCACATCTCATAAATTAACTCATGCTAGAGAAAAACTATTTTAAAATGATTATAGATAGGATTGCCATCTCTAAAGTTTGGCAACCATGATAAGACTTGTCAAAACCCCAGATTGTAGAGCCCAAAACCCGGACATGGCAACAGGTTTTTAAACATGTTTTAATTTAATTTATCTTTTTGTATGTAGAGTATATATATATATACCTTTGCAAAATAAATAATGTTTAAAATGAAAATATATATATATGTTTTGTAACTTTTATAGGTTTACACTTGACCGCCATCTCGCCTGATGTAAAGCGACGATGCGGTCTATGATGGAGCGTGTTTACCTAGAAGAAACCGATTCACTCTCGATTTGAAGACACCAAGATTATAACCATCAGGAAAAACCCACTCAGGCAACTCATTCCACAGCCTAGAAGTTCTTATCACAAAAGTAGAGTCAAATCTCTTTGTTTGTGTCTTTGGAACATCAACCATGAATCTGTGCCGTCCCTTAGAGCTACGAGAACGAGAAGTCCGATAGAAAAAAGGGCAAGGTGGAATTAGATCATGCAGATCAGCCGCACACTTTCCGAAGTTTATCCGTCTTAGAGTATATATAAGTACTATAGAGCGCGCACAACGAAGTGGGAACAGTAGGCACAGGTGAGAACAAAACGACGTTCCCGCCGCGAGCGCCTGTAGTCGTACTTGATTACTAGGAAAGAGCGTTCGTCGAGAGATTTTTATCAAATATTATTATTAAAATGGTGAAATGTGCAGTTCGACCTTGTAAAAACGATACTAGAAAACACACAAAATTGAAATCCAGTATCACATTTCATCGGTAAGTCGCTTATTATACTTATTTTCATGAAAACTAGTCCGGAATCGCGGGGGTGAAGGAGGCGTGGGAGGCGGGCACGCGCAGGATCGCCAGCGCTCCGCGCTCCCGCCGCGCCGCGTGATTTAGAGATGGGACGTAACCAACTCTGTAGTTGATATTATTATAATGTTGGCCAGAAGAACTACATATTATTACAGATTTTTGTAACTTTAAGGGCTTTAGTACACCAACGCGTTCGTATGCGGCTGCGAATCTTTGGACGCATTGCGATGCGAAACTCCCTTAGCGAAACGGCTGCGTCTGTGTAACGGCCATTTCGCAGTTACTTGCGAAACAATACCGACAAGGACGCAACTATTTCATCTAGCTATATAGTAGAGCGAGACATAACACATGCGAAACGTTGCCATACAACTTACAGTTTTTTCGTGGTTTCGCTGCCGCATGCGATTGCGTTGGTGTACTAAGGCCCTAATGCCCAAAATGTTATAGTAATAGTGTGTTTTGTACGATATACTTTTTTTCTTTTTTTTTAATGCGAAAGTGTTATAACTTAAACTGAAAGTTCATAATATTATGTAATGTTGCGATATCACGTCTTAACAGTTTAATTGATTTTGAAGATTTTAGTAGGTAATGGAGTAAAATTAAATTTAAAAAAAAATACAGTGAGGGATAAATTTTTGTAAGGAACATACAGGGTCTTACAAATTTAGTACAAAATATTTTAAGGACAAACCTACTCAAAATACTGAACATTTTTTCTAAAAAGGGTTGAAATATAAAAAAAAAAAAATCGATTGTTTTCTTATTTTTCGGATTTCCAAAAGACCGAAATTTGATGAACGAGTGGATAATCGCTTTAAAACAAGAAAATTTTGAGCGAAACATCTATATATATAAAAGCGAAAGGTCACTCATCAAGGAATCTCAGAAACTACAAATCCTAGGAATCTGAAATTTTGCATGTAGGTCCCTCTTAGCACGTAGGCGCTCGCTAAGATTGGGTTTTGCGAAATTCAACCCCTAAGAGGGTGAAACAAGGGATGAACGGTTTTATGAAAATTCGTCATTTTTAAAGTTATCAAATTTTGTATCTAGACACTTGACACGAAGTAATTAAATGTTTGTTCTATCAATTTTGTAATTTCAAACTGTACGGGGGTGAAATTGGGGTTGAAGTGGGGGATGAATGTCAATATGGAAGTTCCCAACCGTTGAAGATAAAACCATGAAACTCTGTATATATGCAATTGACACGAAGCAAACGAATGTTTGTTCTAGCAATTTTGTAATTTCGAACTGTACAGGGATGAAATTGGAGTTGAAATGGGGCATAATTGTCAATATGGAAGTTCCCAATCGTTGAAGATAAAACCATGAAACTCGGTATATAGACACTTGACACGAAGCAAACAAATGTTTGTTCTTGCAATTTTGTGATTTTAAACTGTATCTAGATGAAATAAGAGTTGAAATGGGGGCCGAATGTCTCTTACGCTTTGAGATCTAAACAACTGAACCGATTTTGATGAAATTATTGATATTATATTGATATTGATTAATGATACAATTGTTTTATTACAAGCTGATTTAAGTAACCGTAATGTTGGGGGGGGGGGTATACAAATAGGTACTGCCCGAGTTACCTTAGTATTTATTTCGCGCGGACGAAGTCGCGGGTAACAGCTAGTATGGAATAAAGTTTGTTCAATACACTTTCTTGATTCCAGTTTATATCCTAAGCTCCTTTTATATTTTAAGCAAAAATAAAATAATTTAAAAAGTACCAGCTTTTTATTGACATACAGATCCAATCATACACATTTTATGTAAAATATCGTAAGTTACATGTAGAAAAACTTAAACCTGCACAGGTACTAACTCTATAAAACTAAAATACCTACTTACTTATATTTTTAGATGTTATCGCACGAAATAATTAACTATATTTGTAGTTCTTTGTACCGCGCTGAACCTGCATCTATTGACCACAAAATGAGTTTGCGTTGCCCGCGTGCCCATCCCTAGTAATCGCCAATGTACCTACATATCACAATATCTATGTAGCTATACATCATCTGCCTACACCGCGCACTGGGCGTCTAGTGCGGCGCTAGCGCTCTATACTTAAGTTATTTATTCTCTAAGGTATTCGTGTATGAAGGTGTATTTATATTGTGGATCTTCCACACTAGCAACTAGCAAGTTTATTTGACGTATGTGACATTGACAGTTGTATGTCTTTGATTTACTTTTTTATTTTATTTATGTGGTAAAATTTTTGGTTTTTTTTTTTCTTTTAATATTGTAAGAATAATTTTAACATTTTATCACTGTTTTTTCCCAATTGCTTATAATTAGCTAATAATTATTTGCTTAGTTCAATGTAAGTTGGCTGTCTAATAATAGTTTAAGTGCGCTATACTGGGCTATCTTGCATTATTTCGTTTGTATGTTTTTTTTTGTTATGTTATTCTTTCTTATTTATTCAGCGTATCCCGGCAGGTGATATTGCAATTTGTTTAGTGAAACAATTTTTTTATATTATAATTTTATTATAGTAGGTAGGTATATACAAGTACCAAATGTTAGACATTCTTAGTGATGACTCTGTCGATGGTGACAACTTAGTTTCCGAGACGTCCTCGGTCCACAGTAGTGCAGATAATAGTTATATTAATATTCCAACCCTTTCGGAACTACTAGAGACTCAATTTTCTGATGTACCGCTGTATAATATCCTATCCGTACACGGTTGCCTGGAAGAGATCGCTCTAAGCGATAAGGCCGCCAATTAAAATGTCTAGCATAAGTTATCTTTAAGTTTCTTCTGTTTTTTTTGTATGTATGTGTGTGGCTTTTTAAAAGAGTTTTATATTATATTCTATCCGATAAAAAACCGATAAGCTAGCAATTTTGCGGCGATGTTCAAGACTTTGAAGTCTTTTCCGCACTAGGGTGTCTGTGCCTATGAGCCTTTGGCACGCCTTTCAATCGATTCCAGAGCCTCAAGCTGATACTTAGCCGACCCATCCCAAAGGTGCGAACAGTACTCCATACAGAGGCGAAATCATCAGAAAAAGCTGACAGATTACTTCTTACAATAATACTTATTATTTAATATAAGTCTAACCATGATTACAAAATTCGTTAATTTATTTAATTTTTGATGTTCATACTAAAAAAACAAACAAGAAAAATATTGGTGCTGCTTTGCCATCAGAAAAGCTTTGCTAGATTTTAAAATACTATTTTGTCAGTCTTTTTTCTTCAGAAAATCGTTTAAGTGTATTATTTTTAGTAAAAATTAAATTAAAATAAATGTATAATTAATATTCATGATGTATTATATGGAATAAAAATTGTGTAAATTTTAATCTATACTAAGAGAGTAGATTAAAATTACCTATAGACTACGTATAGTACATAATATTTACATGTTATTCATGGTCAAGGTCACGGAGTCACGACCACCCAACCGTGACTCATAACGTGACATCATACAGGCGAAGCGTCGCCACGCCAAAAATCAGGTTTACCCTCCGCCTAAAGATGTTTCACCGCAAAAGTTATAAAGGAATGGATTCTTGGTTTGGGCATCCACAAGCTAGAAAGCAAAATATAAAAACAGAAAGTTGAATGTGTTTTCAGAAATTCAGATAGGAATAAATAATGTCTATGTATTATTATTATTATATATTGTTCAAAAGCATGCTTGTTACTGGTAGAGAATAACTAGGTATAATTGTTGATTGTCATTATTGCACAGTGTTTTTATGACAAGCAAAGATTTGGTATCTCTTTTCTTTAGCATTTATAATTGTGGTGTGTTTTGAGTTGGTGTTATGTATGGTACCTATTGTGTTCAATATTGTAGTATAATGTTGTTCCAATTTTGTTTTTTTTTTTAATTTTCTTTTCTTGTAACTGCATACATTATAGAATTAAGTGTGACCTGCATTGTGTTTCGCTCGGTCTTGCGGCTTGAGGCGTGCTGCAACAGTCTTTAAGACGGGACATCCTAGTAAAGACTGTTACGTACCTGGGTAGCGATTCTGAAACCATTCGGTTGCATCCGACACGGAATCTCATCTCTCGGTCTTTGTCTTATCTTTAGCATGATAAAGACCGAGAGATGAGATTCCGTGTCGGATGCAACCGAATGGTTTCAGAATCGCTACCCTGAGCTATGAACTTACTTCTCTTTTCTTGTTTTACAAATATTGTATTTATTGTTACAACTATTGTCCATTGAAACATTTGCACGCTTAGAATTAAATATTATGTACCTATTAATTAAGGAGTGTAACAATTAATATAAATAAATAAATATTCTAATAGTCAAGCCCTTTCATTTGATACCCATACCTATTGAGGTAGGTGTTAAGTATAACACCCCTTTTTTGGTAGGGGGTTAAAAACAATATTATTTAGGTATGTACTAACAACAGTCTACAGCAGCTGCGCTCGCTAAGTAGGTATCAACCAGGCACGACTGAGATGGGCAGAGCGATGCAGGGCGTCGTGTGCGTACGCCCAGCAGAAAAGTATCGCCTTTCAAGAATTGAATAATGCAGATAATTAGTGCCCTATCTCGTGTAAATGTGCCCGAAATTTTAAATGTGTGCCCCCTAAGGCTTCAGATTTATTTAAGAAAAAGAGATTCTGTTGCACGAACGTTCGCCCTGCAAAAAAAAAATTAAATGTTGGGTTTAGCTGGATATTAAATATGCAAAAAGGCATATATAAGCTTATATACGAGTATAAATTGTGACATAATTTCGTCACATATGCAATTTTTTCGTTTTTAGGTCAAAAATATCTTAGAATTCCGACTCGGACGCTATAATACGTATTTTGTTTCGGAACTGTGATTTGACGGGTGACGTTGACAACAGTAACTATTTCGAATGGATCGGAAATGTCACTGTCAGACTGGTTTGATCTATGGTAAAATTGAAGAGTTCTGTCATTAGCCCGTCGGCGTTCGCGCCGACGGAGCACGGCATTTTTTCCCCAACTTGGAAGAAGTCGGTTTTCGTGTTCTTAAATCCGGAGATATCGGCGCTCATCTGTTGGATTTTCCCATAGTAATTTGGGAAAAGGAATTCTTATAAAAGTACGTGAGTTTATCGAACCCATATTTTAGATTTTTTTTGGTGAAAGTGTGTTCTTGGATTTTTTCGAACAAGAGTCGTTTTAATTGTTTCAGCAAGAAGCCCTTATCTCTAAAAAGGCGAAGTCCTCATTGCTTTTGAAGCAAAATAGGACGCGTCGTCATCTTTTTCTCCAGGAAACGGTGAGTTTCAAATTTTTGTAAAAAAGCACGCGTCCGTGACGCCATATTTTTTCCGATCAGAATGTTAAGGACAATTATTGTTGTCCCCAGCCTAATATGAAAGGCGATTCCTGTCTGGACCCCCGTCTGGATACCTGACTGGTTTTGCTGTTTTTCCCGGTTCTTCTCGTCTTGTCTGCTGAGATCACGTACCGCGTGCAAGAATTAGCGTTTTATTTATACCGCGTGGAATAGTCCCGTAGGGTTTTACCCGTTTATTTTCCCCTATGTAGTATTCATTTCTAATTACTACATAGATCATATTAATATTTTTTCTATGGACCTATATTAAAAAGGCCATAAGTACTTATAATATGGTAACCTAATTACCAATTAGTTTTTTTGAACATATACATTCAACACATATATTTCCCTTCAGGAAGGATATTTTGGTGTTCACTTTGGTGTCTAATATGACTTAATTCCTCGGCCCCGCCCGCCTTCTTCAACTTTCTTCGTGATAGCGGCTGGCTTAAGGATGATAAAAGGTCAGACAAGAAACACTTTATGCTTCCAATAGGTAAATTATAACCTATTGGATTATGTAAAACAATTTTATTGCAACTTGAATTAATAGTTTGAATAGATAGACCAATTTCTAATAATAACTAACATACTTACTAATTGAAATAAGAAATTACTTGTACAACTACATGGACTTTAGAAACTAAATTATTAATTAATTATAGTACAGCGTTAAGCGATAACACACCTTTGGCCATTACATATAATCTTTAACAATAAATATTATTAAACTTATATATGGTTTTACTTCATAGATTAATATATGGTACGGCGTTAAAACGCGTCGCGCATCCTACCCGTACGTGTCGCTGTGCACATTACTCGGAACAAAATGTCTAAATGTAATGCATGTAATGTTGTTATAAACGAACTGCTAGCGTTCGTCCAGAATAAAATAGAAGTGATGGACGATGAAAGTATGGTGATGATCTGCAGTCGAAGCTTCAGCGCACCTGAGATCTCGGCAGCTAAAACCCTTCTGTATGAAGTTGTACCGACCGAACAACGCCTGCGGACGAGAAGGAACGAAGGAAGGTCGCAGCGTGATATGGAAGACATCATAGGGCTAATGAAATCAACGGAACCCAAGGAAATTCCCGTGTTTGTCGCTCGCGACCTCAGCCGCCTACCCCCTATCACCTGGGACCATATAGACGTAACACGTCTTCTCAAAGATATCGTTGCGTTGAAAAAAGATATCGCAACACTTCGTCACTGTTCAGCTACGAAGGAAGAACTCGAGGCAGTCCAGCAGGAAGTAGCGAAGCATACGCAGCCGCGCCTACCTTCAATACTACAAACCACAATTAGCGGAACACGATTTACGGATGACAGTGGTCCCATGGGTCTCGGTGGTGTTATGAGTGCTCAAAAGGATAACCCGGTAACGCATCCCCCAATAGTTAAGTCTCACACCTTTTCGCCCACGCCGAGTACTAACAGTAAAAAACTAGATAACGGGATTCCTCGGAAAGAAAGAACTAAATCCACCCTCATAATTAGCGATAGTGTGTCAAAAGAGGGCGATTTCAAACTCGTGACTTACAAAAAACGTCGTCGTACAAATCGAAACATAATAGGTACTTCAACAAACAACAGCAGCAGCAAAATTAAAGCTGCCCCGCGCACTGCATATATCTACGTAGCTAATTTAGACAGCTCGGTAACTACACAGGACCTATCTGACCATATGAAAGATATCGGAGAGACCGCTTTTGATGTCCACAAACTCCCACAGAGTAGTAAAGTATCTTATAGTGAGTACAAAATATCGATGCATTGGGATAGACTACCTGTAGTTTTAAATAAAGATCTATGGCCTCCCGGAGTTATAGTGGGTCGCTACCACCAAAACAGTGCCCGTAACGGCACCTCTAATAACAAAAGTCAGTAATGGTAATGGACAACCTTAGAATAACATCAGTAAATTGTAAAAATGTACGGAAAAAGGTTAAATTCATTCATGACCTATGTGCGACAAATGATGTAATACTACTCCAAGAAACTTGGCTTTTGCCGACTGACCTGCATTTTCTGAATACAATACATAACGGTTTTGATTCTATCGGAAAATCTGCAATAGATGTTTCTAAGACCTTAGTGGGCCGACCTCACGGTGGTACTGCGATTTTATTTCGAAAAACCATGAAATGTATACCGGTTGAGTGCGACACGCCGCGTCTATGCTCTGTGGAGATAAGTACTCACAATAGCTCTTTACTAGTTGTAAATATATACATGCCCTGCGACTCCACTGATAACATTAACTTGCCGGAATATTGCGAATTATTGGGTAAAATTCACTCGATAGTTGAAGACCGGGAGGTAGCGGATTGTCTTATAATCGGAGATTTTAACGCAGATCCTAATCGACGATTTGGTATAGAACTTGATCAATTCTGTAACGAATATAATTATAAATACGTAGATAAGTTGAAGCTACCGAATACGACATATACGTTTGTAAGCGACGCACATCACACAACGAGCTGGCTCGATCACTGTCTCGCCACTGACACTGTCTACCGCGCTATTCGTGACGTCACCGTGGACTTTTCCGCAGACTGGACAGATCATAGACCACTCTCATTAGTACTGCAAACTCAACACTTATCTATTACTACAAATGTGCCTTTGCCGTCTAGACCTCCGTGGACTTGGAGGGACACATCATGGGTTGAAGTTGAAAAATACACATCACTGGTGACGCAGCAATTAAATATCATCTTGTCTCAAAATACGGAACTATGTAATTCTTCAACGATAGATAACTTATACAATTCGCTAGTTGAGATTATGCAAAAATGTGGAACGCAATGTTTTTCTGCAAAAAAGCATGAAAGCGTCAAAAAATTTTCGATTCCCGGTTGGAACAAATATGTTTCGGACAGATATGCCGCATCTCGCCGCTCACTAATTCTGTGGAATCAAGCGGGTCGCCCCACCACCGGACCACTCGTTGAGGAGCGCAAGCGATGCCGAGCGGTGTTTAAGCGAGCGCTAAATAATTGTTTACAAAACCACGAGCAGCTGACTATGGATAGAATTGCTATAGAAATGAAACATAAAAACTTTGCGAAGTTCTGGCATGGTATTAATAAAATAACGAAGCCGTCTAATACCTATCCCTCGCATATTGACGGACTAACTAATAATCAAAATATTGCAGATAATTTTAATGCAAAGTTTTGCCAGCCAGCGCCGGCGATTCGGCATGTATTCGAGTTACCGCAACCACGAACTGATAGCGATCTATTTATATCTCCGCAGGACATCGCAGAGGTGGTGAAGAAAACTACCGGGGGGAAATCGCCTGGATTGGATGGTTTAACTATCGAACATATTAAGTATGGAGGCATGAGCTTGTACTATGTGTTAGCACTATTATTTACTGCGATTATAAGGACTGGGCATCTGCCGACTGCGCTTACAGATACGGTGATAGTTCCTATATGTAAGAATCGTAGAAAAAACATCTCAAGCTCCGACAACTATCGCCCGATAGCGCTCGCTAATATGGTGGCCAGGCTATTAGAGAAAGTACTACATAAATACTCCGCCCCGTTTATTGAATCTTCGGACCATCAGTACGGGTTCAAGAGTGGAGCGTCGACCAGCACCGCTATATATGTGCTCAAGCAGGTGGTGGGTTACTACAGAAGCAGGAAAACGTCAGTTATAGCATGCTATCTAGACCTCAGTAAGGCCTTCGACAGGGTAAGTCACGAAATGCTGTGGCAGAAGATGTGCGACCGTGGTGTCCCGAGTCACATAGTGCGAGTTTTGAAAAACTGGTACCTCCAGCAAAGAAACCGAGTAAGATGGAAAAATGACTACTCTGCCCCTTCCGAGCTTAAATGCGGTGTGAGGCAAGGGGGGAGTATGTCCCCCCCTCTGTTCAACCTGTACATGGACAAACTATCTGAAAAGCTGTCGCAATCAGGGCTAGGCTGCTCGGTCAACGGGGTGATGACGAACCACATAGCATATGCTGACGATATGGTTCTGTTGGCACCATCGATATCCGCGATGCGCAAGCTGTTGGGTATTTGTGAGACTTACGCGGCTGAACACAATATGATGTACAATTCCGAAAAATCAGTGTACATGATATTCTCCAAAGGCTGTAACGAATTACCCCCGCTGGCCCTCGGTGGGACGTCGTTGAAGAAGGTAAAGGAAGTACGGTACCTAGGTCATATGATCACCTCGAACTTATCGGATCACGCAGACATCGAAAGGCAGAGACGAGCTATCGCTGTGCGGAGCAATATGTTGGCTAGGAGGTTCAACCGCTGCAGTGACGAAGTAAAGACCCAGTTATTTCTCAGCTACTGCACGAGTGTCTACACGGTTGAGCTCTGGACCAAATACACGAAGGCCACCATGAGCGAGATGCGCGTGCAGTACAACGACGCGTGGCGCGCGATGTTCCGGCTGCCGCGGTGGTGCAGCGCCAGCGGCATGTTCTGCGCGGGCCGCGCGCCCGGCTGGCCGGCGCTGCTGCGGAGCCGCGCGGCGACCGCGCGCACCGCCCTGCACCGCTCCCACAACACTCTGGTGGCGGCCGTCAGAGACTGGGACAACAGCCCACTTCACCATACGTGGAGGGCGTATCATGCGCCTATTACCTAAGTTTTAACATTTATATAATTTGATTGAAAATTTATATTTATTAATCTTAATTATTTAATTTATATTTTTATTCACTAATTTTTCAATTCAATTTAAATTTAAATTCATATTTTAATTTTTCTTTTTTCATCACTGTTTCATTGAATTTAATGTTATATGGATTTTAATCTGGAATAAATTACTTTCATTTCATTTCATTTCATTTCATTTCATTTCATTTCATTTCATTTCATTTCATTTCATTTCATTCATAAAGTTTGGCAACCATGATAAGACTTGTCAAAACCCCAGATTGTAGAGCCCAAAACCCGGACATGGCAACAGGTTTTTAAACATGTTTTAATTTAATTTATCTTTTTGTATGTAGAGTATATATATATATACCTTTGCAAAATAAATAATGTTTAAAATGAAAATATATATATATGTTTTGTAACTTTTATAGGTTTACACTTGACCGCCATCTCGCCTGATGTAAAGCGACGATGCGGTCTATGATGGAGCGTGTTTACCTAGAAGAAACCGATTCACTCTCGATTTGAAGACACCAAGATTATAACCATCAGGAAAAACCCACTCAGGCAACTCATTCCACAGCCTAGAAGTTCTTATCACAAAAGTAGAGTCAAATCTCTTTGTTTGTGTCTTTGGAACATCAACCATGAATCTGTGCCGTCCCTTAGAGCTACGAGAACGAGAAGTCCGATAGAAAAAAGGGCAAGGTGGAATTAGATCATGCAGATCAGCCGCACACTTTCCGAAGTTTATCCGTCTTAGAGTATATATAAGTACTATAGAGCGCGCACAACGAAGTGGGAACAGTAGGCACAGGTGAGAACAAAACGACGTTCCCGCCGCGAGCGCCTGTAGTCGTACTTGATTACTAGGAAAGAGCGTTCGTCGAGAGATTTTTATCAAATATTATTATTAAAATGGTGAAATGTGCAGTTCGACCTTGTAAAAACGATACTAGAAAACACACAAAATTGAAATCCAGTATCACATTTCATCGGTAAGTCGCTTATTATACTTATTTTCATGAAAACTAGTCCGGAATCGCGGGGGTGAAGGAGGCGTGGGAGGCGGGCACGCGCAGGATCGCCAGCGCTCCGCGCTCCCGCCGCGCCGCGTGATTTAGAGATGGGACGTAACCAACTCTGTAGTTGATATTATTATAATGTTGGCCAGAAGAACTACATATTATTACAGATTTTTGTAACTTTAAGGGCTTTAGTACACCAACGCGTTCGTATGCGGCTGCGAATCTTTGGACGCATTGCGATGCGAAACTCCCTTAGCGAAACGGCTGCGTCTGTGTAACGGCCATTTCGCAGTTACTTGCGAAACAATACCGACAAGGACGCAACTATTTCATCTAGCTATATAGTAGAGCGAGACATAACACATGCGAAACGTTGCCATACAACTTACAGTTTTTTCGTGGTTTCGCTGCCGCATGCGATTGCGTTGGTGTACTAAGGCCCTAATGCCCAAAATGTTATAGTAATAGTGTGTTTTGTACGATATACTTTTTTTCTTTTTTTTTAATGCGAAAGTGTTATAACTTAAACTGAAAGTTCATAATATTATGTAATGTTGCGATATCACGTCTTAACAGTTTAATTGATTTTGAAGATTTTAGTAGGTAATGGAGTAAAATTAAATTTAAAAAAAAATACAGTGAGGGATAAATTTTTGTAAGGAACATACAGGGTCTTACAAATTTAGTACAAAATATTTTAAGGACAAACCTACTCAAAATACTGAACATTTTTTCTAAAAAGGGTTGAAATATAAAAAAAAAAAATCGATTGTTTTCTTATTTTTCGGATTTCCAAAAGACCGAAATTTGATGAACGAGTGGATAATCGCTTTAAAACAAGAAAATTTTGAGCGAAACATCTATATATATAAAAGCGAAAGGTCACTCATCAAGGAATCTCAGAAACTACAAATCCTAGGAATCTGAAATTTTGCATGTAGGTCCCTCTTAGCACGTAGGCGCTCGCTAAGATTGGGTTTTGCGAAATTCAACCCCTAAGAGGGTGAAACAAGGGATGAACGGTTTTATGAAAATTCGTCATTTTTAAAGTTATCAAATTTTGTATCTAGACACTTGACACGAAGTAATTAAATGTTTGTTCTATCAATTTTGTAATTTCAAACTGTACGGGGGTGAAATTGGGGTTGAAGTGGGGGATGAATGTCAATATGGAAGTTCCCAACCGTTGAAGATAAAACCATGAAACTCTGTATATATGCAATTGACACGAAGCAAACGAATGTTTGTTCTAGCAATTTTGTAATTTCGAACTGTACAGGGATGAAATTGGAGTTGAAATGGGGCATAATTGTCAATATGGAAGTTCCCAATCGTTGAAGATAAAACCATGAAACTCGGTATATAGACACTTGACACGAAGCAAACAAATGTTTGTTCTTGCAATTTTGTGATTTTAAACTGTATCTAGATGAAATAAGAGTTGAAATGGGGGCCGAATGTCTCTTACGCTTTGAGATCTAAACAACTGAACCGATTTTGATGAAATTATTGATATTATATTGATATTGATTAATGATACAATTGTTTTATTACAAGCTGATTTAAGTAACCGTAATGTTGGGGGGGGGGTATACAAATAGGTACTGCCCGAGTTACCTTAGTATTTATTTCGCGCGGACGAAGTCGCGGGTAACAGCTAGTATGGAATAAAGTTTGTTCAATACACTTTCTTGATTCCAGTTTATATCCTAAGCTCCTTTTATATTTTAAGCAAAAATAAAATAATTTAAAAAGTACCAGCTTTTTATTGACATACAGATCCACATACACATTTTATGTAAAATATCGTAAGTTACATGTAGAAAAACTTAAACCTGCACAGGTACTAACTCTATAAAACTAAAATACCTACTTACTTATATTTTTAGATGTTATCGCACGAAATAATTAACTATATTTGTAGTTCTTTGTACCGCGCTGAACCTGCATCTATTGACCACAAAATGAGTTTGCGTTGCCCGCGTGCCCATCCCTAGTAATCGCCAATGTACCTACATATCACAATATCTATGTAGCTATACATCATCTGCCTACACCGCGCACTGGGCGTCTAGTGCGGCGCTAGCGCTCTATACTTAAGTTATTTATTCTCTAAGGTATTCGTGTATGAAGGTGTATTTATATTGTGGATCTTCCACACTAGCAACTAGCAAGTTTATTTGACGTATGTGACATTGACAGTTGTATGTCTTTGATTTACTTTTTTATTTTATTTATGTGGTAAAATTTTTGGTTTTTTTTTTTCTTTTAATATTGTAAGAATAATTTTAACATTTTATCACTGTTTTTTCCCAATTGCTTATAATTAGCTAATAATTATTTGCTTAGTTCAATGTAAGTTGGCTGTCTAATAATAGTTTAAGTGCGCTATACTGGGCTTATCTTGCATTATTTCGTTTGTATGTTTTTTTTTGTTATGTTATTCTTTCTTATTTATTCAGCGTATCCCGGCAGGTGATATTGCAATTTGTTTAGTGAAACAATTTTTTTATATTATAATTTTATTATAGTAGGTATATACAAGTACCAAATGTTAGACATTCTTAGTGATGACTCTGTCGATGGTGACAACTTAGTTTCCGAGACGTCCTCGGTCCACAGTAGTGCAGATAATAGTTATATTAATATTCCAACCCTTTCGGAACTACTAGAGACTCAATTTTCTGATGTACCGCTGTATAATATCCTATCCGTACACGGTTGCCTGGAAGAGATCGCTCTAAGCGATAAGGCCGCCAATTAAAATGTCTAGCATAAGTTATCTTTAAGTTTCTTCTGTTTTTTTTGTATGTATGTGTGTGGCTTTTTAAAAGAGTTTTATATTATATTCTATCCGATAAAAAACCGATAAGCTAGCAATTTTGCGGCGATGTTCAAGACTTTGAAGTCTTTTCCGCACTAGGGTGTCTGTGCCTATGAGCCTTTGGCACGCCTTTCAATCGATTCCAGAGCCTCAAGCTGATACTTAGCCGACCCATCCCAAAGGTGCGAACAGTACTCCATACAGAGGCGAAATCATCAGAAAAAGCTGACAGATTACTTCTTACAATAATACTTATTATTTAATATAAGTCTAACCATGATTACAAAATTCGTTAATTTATTTAATTTTTGATGTTCATACTAAAAAAACAAACAAGAAAAATATTGGTGCTGCTTTGCCATCAGAAAAGCTTTGCTAGATTTTAAAATACTATTTTGTCAGTCTTTTTTCTTCAGAAAATCGTTTAAGTGTATTATTTTTAGTAAACATTAAATTAAAATAAATGTATAATTAATATTCATGATGTATTATATGGAATAAAAATTGTGTAAATTTTAATCTATACTAAGAGAGTAGATTAAAATTACCTATAGACTACGTATAGTACATAATATTTACATGTTATTCATGGTCAAGGTCACGGAGTCACGACCACCCAACCGTGACTCATAACGTGACATCATACAGGCGAAGCGTCGCCACGCCAAAAATCAGGTTTACCCTCCGCCTAAAGATGTTTCACCGCAAAAGTTATAAAGGAATGGATTCTTGGTTTGGGCATCCACAAGCTAGAAAGCAAAATATAAAAACAGAAAGTTGAATGTGTTTTCAGAAATTCAGATAGGAATAAATAATGTCTATGTATTATTATTATTATATATTGTTCAAAAGCATGCTTGTTACTGGTAGAGAATAACTAGGTATAATTGTTGATTGTCATTATTGCACAGTGTTTTTATGACAAGCAAAGATTTGGTATCTCTTTTCTTTAGCATTTATAATTGTGGTGTGTTTTGAGTTGGTGTTATGTATGGTACCTATTGTGTTCAATATTGTAGTATAATGTTGTTCCAATTTTGTTTTTTTTTTTAATTTTCTTTTCTTGTAACTGCATACATTATAGAATTAAGTGTGACCTGCATTGTGTTTCGCTCGGTCTTGCGGCTTGAGGCGTGCTGCAACAGTCTTTAAGACGGGACATCCTAGTAAAGACTGTTACGTACCTGGGTAGCGATTCTGAAACCATTCGGTTGCATCCGACACGGAATCTCATCTCTCGGTCTTTGTCTTATCTTTAGCATGATAAAGACCGAGAGATGAGATTCCGTGTCGGATGCAACCGAATGGTTTCAGAATCGCTACCCTGAGCTATGAACTTACTTCTCTTTTCTTGTTTTACAAATATTGTATTTATTGTTACAACTATTGTCCATTGAAACATTTGCACGCTTAGAATTAAATATTATGTACCTATTAATTAAGGAGTGTAACAATTAATATAAATAAATAAATATTCTAATAGTCAAGCCCTTTCATTTGATACCCATACCTATTGAGGTAGGTGTTAAGTATAACACCCCTTTTTTGGTAGGGGGTTAAAAACAATATTATTTAGGTATGTACTAACAACAGTCTACAGCAGCTGCGCTCGCTAAGTAGGTATCAACCAGGCACGACTGAGATGGGCAGAGCGATGCAGGGCGTCGTGTGCGTACGCCCAGCAGAAAAGTATCGCCTTTCAAGAATTGAATAATGCAGATAATTAGTGCCCTATCTCGTGTAAATGTGCCCGAAATTTTAAATGTGTGCCCCCTAAGGCTTCAGATTTATTTAAGAAAAAGAGATTCTGTTGCACGAACGTTCGCCCTGCAAAAAAAAAATTAAATGTTGGGTTTAGCTGGATATTAAATATGCAAAAAGGCATATATAAGCTTATATACGAGTATAAATTGTGACATAATTTCGTCACATATGCAATTTTTTCGTTTTTAGGTCAAAAATATCTTAGAATTCCGACTCGGACGCTATAATACGTATTTTGTTTCGGAACTGTGATTTGACGGGTGACGTTGACAACAGTAACTATTTCGAATGGATCGGAAATGTCACTGTCAGACTGGTTTGATCTATGGTAAAATTGAAGAGTTCTGTCATTAGCCCGTCGGCGTTCGCGCCGACGGAGCACGGCATTTTTTCCCCAACTTGGAAGAAGTCGGTTTTCGTGTTCTTAAATCCGGAGATATCGGCGCTCATCTGTTGGATTTTCCCATAGTAATTTGGGAAAAGGAATTCTTATAAAAGTACGTGAGTTTATCGAACCCATATTTTAGATTTTTTTTGGTGAAAGTGTGTTCTTGGATTTTTTCGAACAAGAGTCGTTTTAATTGTTTCAGCAAGAAGCCCTTATCTCTAAAAAGGCGAAGTCCTCATTGCTTTTGAAGCAAAATAGGACGCGTCGTCATCTTTTTCTCCAGGAAACGGTGAGTTTCAAATTTTTGTAAAAAAGCACGCGTCCGTGACGCCATATTTTTTCCGATCAGAATGTTAAGGACAATTATTGTTGTCCCCAGCCTAATATGAAAGGCGATTCCTGTCTGGACCCCCGTCTGGATACCTGACTGGTTTTGCTGTTTTTCCCGGTTCTTCTCGTCTTGTCTGCTGAGATCACGTACCGCGTGCAAGAATTAGCGTTTTATTTATACCGCGTGGAATAGTCCCGTAGGGTTTTACCCGTTTATTTTCCCCTATGTAGTATTCATTTCTAATTACTACATAGATCATATTAATATTTTTTCTATGGACCTATATTAAAAAGGCCATAAGTACTTATAATATGGTAACCTAATTACCAATTAGTTTTTTTGAACATATACATTCAACACATATATTTCCCTTCAGGAAGGATATTTTGGTGTTCACTTTGGTGTCTAATATGACTTAATTCCTCGGCCCCGCCCGCCTTCTTCAACTTTCTTCGTGATAGCGGCTGGCTTAAGGATGATAAAAGGTCAGACAAGAAACACTTTATGCTTCCAATAGGTAAATTATAACCTATTGGATTATGTAAAACAATTTTATTGCAACTTGAATTAATAGTTTGAATAGATAGACCAATTTCTAATAATAACTAACATACTTACTAATTGAAATAAGAAATTACTTGTACAACTACATGGACTTTAGAAACTAAATTATTAATTAATTATAGTACAGCGTTAAGCGATAACACACCTTTGGCCATTACATATAATCTTTAACAATAAATATTATTAAACTTATATATGGTTTTACTTCATAGATTAATATAGCCCCCAAGGCCCCGATTAGAAGTTCAAACATTGCTCTCCAATTTTTATCTATCCGTAAGCAAATTTTCTATTAATAGAAGGAAGACTGGCGCTCGTTAAACATAAATTCGTTTTCCTAGAACATTTCTATACATGGTAAGTATTTCTCTTCACCATTGGCATGTAACAACCACTTTTATTTTAACAAGATATAATCTTCGTTACAATTGGCACCCGTTCAAAGGGACCACTTATATTTATACCCATTGTAAATCTTTCTTACAAAATGTGCCCTGAAACTGAAATTTGTGCCTCTTCAGGTTTCAGAGAAATTTCGTGTTTTGCTGGGCGACCGTTTTGGAAATTGCTATATATCAGAAACGGTTGGACGCACAGTCATGAGTTTTTTTATACAGATACATTAAATTTGTGCATATTTGTGCCGAAATTTTCATTAACATGACTAGCATAGTTTAGGAGTTATTATTTTATTTCCTGAAAAATTGAAAAAAGCTCTGGATCTCGAACGAACAAGACTAAGGACTTCGCGTTTGTGCCGACTGGTACCTATCATATATACACACGATCCTGTAAAGTTTTGCCGATCTACTATATATCATTGGCGAGTTTGTCTGTTTTTTTGAGGTTATCTTGAATGAAAGTATTTAGCATACGAAAACACTACTTTTATGTGAGCTGGCTTATTACAAGCTATAACACTAATTAGAGCGCTATTTTAAGAATACGTGTGCAAAAATTCAGTTATGTACCTATACCCGTTAGTCTATACAACGTGTGGCGGAAAGGTCCAAGTTTGATGTAAAATGTAGCAGCTTCAACCCTAATGCACGTACAGCCACAGATCAGAAAATAGTTACTTCGTACAGCTGACACGTTTGTCAGCTGTTGACCTTTCCTGTCAAAGATTAAAGGACAATGCCCACGTCCCATACATTGAAAACCCTGTCAAACTTTTTTTGATACTGAAAGTGCATAGAGATGAATAGTGTCTAATTAGGATTGTTCATGCTTCTTTTAAAACGTCTGCTGTTGGTGTTTTTTATTTCCCAAATACCAAAAATGAGTTACAGTTAAACCAAAAGTAAGGTTATGTTTACTGTCAAAATACATTAGAATTATGTTTTCTTTCGGATTAGAAGAGAAAAGAAAAGAAAGAACTATGGTATTATCTTTCAAAACATATTTCTTATCAGAATAAATAGGAATAATAGTACTGCTCAATACCAACTGATTACCATACGTATGAACACTTCATTTGCATATAAATATTGTCACAGAAGGGAATATCTTAATTGTGATATAAATATCTCATTATTTTGATATTCGAGTTAGAGGTTTCCATCAGACAACACAAGCATATATGGTTTTATGTAATTATTACCACAATTATGTACTTAAGTAATAAGGAGCACTGAATCACATTCCCAGTTTTGTTAAAACCAATATAAATTCCGTCACAAAAACTGGATGAGTTGTCGTTGACGTCCGATTAGGAATTAATAATATTCTTCTTGGCTTCTTGCACAGTTCTCGAACGACCTAGGTCAAAAGAGCGCTCCCACAGACGAACTACGCGACCTAGTTCCTTCATTCGCCGCTCCGCAGTTCGTTAGTTCTTGTGGAACAGACGAGGTATACGTCAACTGAACGAAGATCGTCACGCCCACGGGACACTGGACAGCACTTTACATTCAAGAGCATGTAAAGTTCGCTCACCAATGTTATTTATTAACTTTTGTTTGCTTTATGTCAGGTGTTATTCTGTCAAGGAACAGAATCTGTGTATGTATTTTGTAGTAGTAGGACTCTTGGCAGAGTCCACCTGAGGAAGTACCACACCTATGCCAGTTATTCTACCGCCAAGCAGTAATGTGCAAACATTACTGTGTTCCGGTTTTAAAGGACAATGTTTCCAGAGAAATTACAGGGCTTAGAGATATAATATCTTAGATCTCTAGGTGACGAGCGCAGGGTAGTGCTAGGTAATAATTTGGACTTTCATGTTCCAATAGCTGCGTGTTACTATGCTGTTATATGGCAGACATGTTGCTTACCATCAGTCACATCTCCTGTTTGTCTCGTCACTCTATACTATAAAAAAAAATGGTTGTTTGTAAAGTCGGTTTACTGACGATAGTTGAACGTGACAACGTCTTAAGAAAATACTGATGGAATGGTACTGACGACGTCATGCAGCGAGGTGCGCCATCTAGGTAAAACATTCTGAAGCTTTTTGAAAAGCTGTTCAAAGCGCCATCTCTGGGTACATCATTGTACTAGCACAAGTTCTTAACTTCATATCGTCGCTTTTCTAAAACAAATGTGTATGTTAAAAAAAAATGAAATGTGTATTACGTTCAAGGAGTCTGTCCAGACTCCTTGAACGTAATACACATTTCACTCACTAGATGGTGCGAAAAGTAATAAGGCGAGGTAACGGCGGAACGTTACATGACGTCATGTTTTGCGGGCGTGCAGCCGGCTTCATCGAATTATAAGACGTTATTACGTCAAAATGTATAGGTACGTTGTGGTTGATTATTTTCTAAACTTAATACAAATATAAAAAGTTGAAAAAGATATGTATAAATATACAATATACATATTTATATATAGGATTACTTTTATTGTGCAAATAACCTTGGGTATTTACAATCAATATTTTGTATTACTTGGTGCTTTGTTTTTTATGTTTAGAAGTTAAAAACACATAGAATTTCATAAATACATACATATATTGTTTCATGCACCAGAAGCATATTACAAAATAACTACAAGAACGACCTATGCAACAGGAGCAGTAGTATATAACGAGCGAACGATGGGGTCGGCTGATCGGTCTTATCCGAACTGCGAACTAGAAGAACGACCTAGTTCGTTTAGGAGCGGCGAACTAAACTGACCGATCTCAGTTGCGACCTATTATGCCCAAGACTATAATTTGACAACTTGTCAATTTGACATTAATCTTTGACCACAAAGATTGTTTTACCTCTTTGTTTGACCAATTTTGTTTGGTGAAAACGTTTCGTTTCACAATTGCATGCCAACTTCTTTCTCGTTTACATTGCTATAAAATGCAATGATAATTTCTTTGTCGCCGTAATTACATAATATTGTTATTTAAATATGTAAAAGTAGTACTTAAGTAAACGACATTGTGAAAGAAATTGACATACTTACATAACATCTATATTCAATCTCAATCTAACGCGGATCAATAAAACGAAACGCAAGTACCGTTTCGTTATTGCAATATTTTCCAAATCAGCTTTGTTGGAAAATGGTAGGTTTAATTTAAAGAAATGCAAATTATTTTATTTTGCAATGTTAGAAAGTTATATAACTTCGCACACGAGTACCTACAACAAAAAAGCACCGATTTTTTAATATATAACATTATATGTCTACACGACAAATATTTTGGCGAGTCAAAAATGGACATTGTCCTTTGTGCAGAAAAGGTATTTTTTTTTGCCTACTCCGAAGCTGTGAATGGAATAAACATAAATTAAATGATTAACTGTGAATTTAATCCTTTAATACAATAGGTAATGGCTAGAACTGTTGTCCAGTTGGAGTGTCTTGGATGGTCCACAACTACGATAGAATAGAATAGAATAGAATTTTTTATTAACATACTTAAACAATCCATTAACATTATTTACTCTAAGATATTGTTAAACAATGAATAACAGCGCTTAAGATATGTCTCGTCATGAAGTATTAACAATAAAAATAATACAAAATAATTATCACAAGATTGCTGTAAAGGGGCAATATTATAAATAGCTAGCAGCAACACATAAAAATTATAAATGAATGTATGAATATATTAACAAAATCATTATAGGCATAGTCATTTCAAAATATTAAGCTTGGATGTCATATTCATCATAATTAAAATTTAAATACTCTTTTATGCTGTACAGTGTTCTCTCTAATAGAAGTTTCTTGACTTTAATAATAAACGATGTTTCATTGGTGATAAGTTTGAAACTCTCGGGCAGTTTATTATATAAACTTTAAAACGTTACTTTACGTTTTTTAAACGTTACTTCGGAAACTACACGGGTGTAACCGGAGGGCGTGGTCTAGCCATCATGGCATGACCATCTAGAAATGTGTCAGCATTTCCCATTGGCTCACGCATTTCTGGATGGCCAGGCCACGCCCTTTGAGCATTTTCCATTGGCTGATGCATTTCTAGATGGCCAATGGCCATGGTCCCGAGTTTACCCGAAGATTTCTTATCATACCCGAGCGTGACGATAGAATTCAATTCACAGCCCACGAAAAATCTGTCTAGGCGCGCCTAAAGAAGTTCTCACTTCAATAATGTGTGTTACCAATCCAAGCTCTATGTTACTATGTCACTAATGAATCATGCTTGTCATGAATAAGCACAAAAGGTATGAATAATGAACTACGAGTGGAGTTTTATCTCATGATATACTTGGGTTCAAAAATAAATACTTATCAGCAATCAAATCCATAGTTCAATGGCACAAAAGGAACTCAAAATAGACGTTGTACTTTAGTTTTATGTTACCTATGTGTATGTATTTAGTTGTAGGTACCTACTCAATAATAATATATTATCAATTGTCTGTAGAAATCTCTGATAGCGTTTCAATCTATACTAATATTATAAAGCTGAAGAGTTTGTTTGTTTGTTTGTTTGAACGCAAGGATCTCTGGAACTACTGGTCTGAATTGAAAGATTATTTCTTTGTAGGATAGTCAAAGTCAAAGTCAAAGTTCTTTATTGTTAAATGTACATGAGTCAATTTATCGAGGAAGGCTATAGGCTATTTAACATTACGCTACTATCAACAGGAACCGAGCAGGAATGAAAAGTGTAACAAAAACGGGAAAAAATATTGCTCTGTGAGAGCTTTCGTTGCGTGACAGCTGATGTCATATTTTAAAGGTTGCGTCATTAGAACCTAAAGTACCAACCAAATTAGTTCAAAATTTGAATTGGTACGACCAATTTTCGATAGATGGCGTTCCAACGCGCGCGCGTTCAGCTAGTACATTGATCATTTAGTTATGAAGTTACAGCTGGGGTTCTACCGCCTAACGAAAAACGCTTTGACGCTTTGGCATTGCCGTCTCTTTCATTTCAAGCGAGAAGAAAAGAGACAGCAATGTCAAAGCATCAAAGCGTCAAAGCGTTTTTCGTTAGGCGGTAGACGCCCTGGTCTAGTCACGAGAACGGCGACTGCCGATTTGAAGCCCCTGATTCGAATGCCAATCGTACCAAAATATTATTACGCCTCGTATAAGCAACCCACTAATTTTGTTCCCTCTGCTGGGACTCGAAGAACTTCTCTCGAAGTCGGGAGAACAGCGACTGTCGATCCGGAGCCCTGAGTTCAAATACCACGCGCGCACCACTGTCTTTTCGAAGTCATGAGCGTAATGCCGCTAATTTAAAACGGTGAAGGAGGACATCTCGAGGAAACGGACATGTACGTAGAGTCTTTCGACGTCATGTGTCATCCACCAACCCGCACTTGGCCAGCATGGTGTATTATGACCTTGACTGTCTCCTTGCGAAACAAGACTCCGTGGCTCAGCAGGGGGAACATTTAGTGGGCTGTTTAATGTATCATTCATCTCTAAATGTATTTTGTTAAATGTTATCAAGGTAAAAGTTAATATGCTCTATTTATATACGACCTTGACAACTCTCCTAAACACTGGTGCATAATACCATTAAACAGAAGCAAATAGTAATAGATTAGAGAGACATTTGCACGGTATTAGATATAAATATGTAAGCTTCAAATAACAATTATTATATTTAGGTAATATATATTGTTCAGTCATTTATTTTATTAATTATTCTTAAGTTTAAGTTTTTACATTAGAAACATTATAAAAACCTAAACCTAGATTGCCGGCAGCAGCGGGGCAGAACCCAAGCTAGGTAGGTAATTATTATTCTTTGTGAATATAGTAGAATTTTATCGAAATCGGTGTGGCGATTTTAAAAATATAAACAAAAAACTAAAATTTGCTTATTTAGAAGACATAGATTCTTTCGAAATTTTGTAGAGTGTCTGAATTTAATTGGGAAATTTTGTCGGTTTATTCTATTGTTTGTGTTATAAAGTCCTAGCTGTTGAACCCTGCGCGCGTTGCTACGCCACCTATCGAAATTTGGTAGTATCAACTCAGATTTAGAACAAAGGGGTTTGGGTAAAGTTGGCGTCGTTTTTTTTTTAGCGGCCAGAGATCTGTTATCACTTTCTTGTAACAATAAAATACCCTGATGCTATCTGTGCAATCGGATTTGCTCTAAGTCATATCGGAGCTGAGTTATAGCCTGTCAAAGTTATTTATTTTTTGGAATTTTTGTATGGGCAAGTGGCGTCGTTTTTTCATTTTAGCGGCCAGAGATCTGTTATCACTTTCTTGTAACAATAAAATACCCTGATGCTATCTGTGCAATCGGATTTGCTCTAAGTCATATCGGAGCTGAGTTATAGCCTGTCGAAGTTATTTATTTTTTGGATTTTTTGTATGGGCAAGTGGCGTCGTTTTTTCATTTTAGCGGCCAGAGATCTGTTATCACTTTCTTGTAACAATAAAATACCCTGATGCTATCTGTGCAATCAGATTTGCTGTAAGTAATATCGGAGCTGAGTTATGGCCCCTCAAAGTTTTTTTTTTTGGTTTTCTTTGTATGTACTAGTGGCGCCATTTCCTATAGCGGCCAAACATCCGTTAGCCCTTTTGTGAAACATTATTTTTACCCTAAGGTACCTATGTAATCAGATTTGTTGCAAACTATATCGGAGCTGAGTTATGGCCACTCAAAGTTTTTTTTTTGGTTTTCTTTGTATGTACTAGTGGCGCCATTTCCTACAGCGGCCAAACATTCGTTAGCACTTTTATGAAACATTATTTTTACTTAAAGGTACCTGTATAATCAGATTTGCTGCAAACTATATCGGAGCTGAGTTATGGCCCCTCAAAGTTTTTTTTTTGGTTTTCTTTGTATGTACTAGTGGCGCCATTTCCTACAGCGGCCAAACATTCGTTAGCACTTTTATGAAACATTACTTTTACCTTAGGGTACCTGTCCAATCAGATTTGCTCCAAACTATATCGGAGCTGAGTAATGGCCCCTCAAAGTTGTTTTTTTGGTTTTCTTTGTATGTACTAGTGGCGCCATTTCCTACAGCGGCCAAACATCCGTTAGCACTTTTATGAAACATTATTTTTACCTTAGGGTACCTGTGTAATCAGATTTGCTCCAAACTATATCGGAGCTGAGTAATGGCCCCTCAAAGTTTTTTTTTTGGTTTTCTTTTAGGGCCCATAACTCAGCTCCGATATAGTTTGCAACAAATCTGATTACACAGGTACCTTAAGGTAAAAATAATGTTTCATAAAAATGCTAACGGATGATTGGCCGCTGTAGGAAATGGCGCCACTAGTACATACAAAGAAAACCAAAAAAAAAACTTTGAGGGGCCATAACTCAGCTCCGATATAGTTTGCAGCAAATCTGATTACACAGGTACCTTTAAGTAAAAATAATGTTTCATAAAAGTGCTAACGGATGTTTGGCCGCTGTAGGAAATGGCGCCACTAGTACATACAAAGAAAACCAAAAAAAAAACTTTGAGTGGCCATAACTTAGCTCCGATATAGTTTGCAACAAATCTGATTACACAGGTACCTTAAGATAAAAATTATGTGTCATAAAAGTGCTAATGGATGTTTGGCCGCTGTAGGAAATGGCGCCACTAGTCCATACAAAGAAAACCAAAAAAAATCTTTAAGTGGCCATAACTCAGCTCCGATATAGTTTGCAACAAATCTGATTACACAGGTACCTTAGGGTAAAAATAATGTTTCACAAAAGTGCTAACGGATGTTTGGCCGCTATAGGAAATGGCGCCACTAGTACATACAAAGAAAACCAAAAAAAAAAACTTTGAGGGGCCATAACTCAGCTCCGATATAGTTTGCAGCAAATCTGATTACACAGGTACCTTTAAGTAAAAATAATGTTTCATAAAAGTGCTAACGGATGTTTGGCCGCTGTAGGAAATGGCGCCACTAGTACATACAAAGAAAACCAAAAAAAAACTTTGAGGGGCCATAACTTAGCTCCGATATAGTTTGCAACAAATCTGATTACACAGGTACCTTAGGGTAAAAATAATGTTTCACAAAAGTGCTAACGGATGTTTGGCCGCTATAGGAAATGGCGCCACTAGTACATACAAAGAAAACCAAAAAAAAAACTTTGAGGGGCCATAACTCAGCTCCGATATTACTTACAGCAAATCTGATTGCACAGATAGCATCAGCGTATTTTATTGTTACAAGAAAGTGATAACTGATCGATGGCCGCTAAAATAAAAAAACGACGCCACCTTGCCCATACAAAAAATCAAAAAAATAAATAACTTTGACAGGCTATAACTCAGCTCCGATATGACTTAGAGCAAATCCGATTGCACAGATAGCATCGGGGTATTTTATTGTTACAAGAAAATGATAACAGATCTCTGGCCGCTAAAAAAAAAAACGACGCCACGGGCCCATACAAAAGTACCCAAACCCCTTTGGTTTGCTTAAGTTATAATGACGCAACCTTAAAAGATAGACACATGCTGTCACGGAGTCAGTTATTATTACATTCTTCATTCCTGCTCCGCTCCTATTGATAGTAGCGTAATGTTATAATAAACTAGCGACCCGCCCCGGCTTCGCACGGGTGCAATGCTGATACTAAATATACTACTAAAATGTTTATTGTGGGTTATCCCTAAGAGACAGACAGATAGACTTATAGGTACCATAATGAACTATTTTGTAAACTTTTTTTAAGGTGTACCTACAATAAATACTGCAATACATTACCTACTTTGATCTGTCTCGTAGGGTTCGGCCACCGTTTGCAATTTAAGCGTAAAAATTGTGTTTATTCATGACTTCGTTTTAGAAATCCTTAAAATGATCAGTGTCTCTCTACTGTACTATGCATGTATTCTACATAAAAACCTTCCTCTTGAATCACTCTATCTATTAAAAAACCCCGCATCAAAATCTGTTTGGTAGTTTTAAAGATCTAAGCATACATATTAGGGACATAGAGACGTGGGAAGTGACTTTGTTTTGTACTATGTAGTGATTATAGCCTTCGCCGATAAATGGACTATCCAACAGACAAATAATCTTTCAATTCGGCCCGGTAGTTCCCGAGATCAAACTCTTCAGCTTTATAATATTAGTATCGATTCGGTATTTGATTGTTTCAGCTCTTAGTCACAGAAAGGACGCTCCACACAAAAGGGGCGGTGAAACCGAAGAAACAAGCAGTGCGATGGTACAAGGAGTATTTATTCGGGTTCCTGTTAAACCTCATAGCTGTCCAGGGCTTAAAGATGATCGTTGGAGCGCCGAGACCGCACTTCTTTGACACATGCGGCCCGCAGGAGGCACTGACCTGCCAAGGGTAAGATATAGCATAACCATAAACAGACCACTAAATGTTCCCACTGCTGGGACTCGCGGCCTTCTCTCGCAAGTAGAGAGTCAAGACCATCATCCACCACGCTGGTCGAGTGCGGGTTGGTGGATGACACATTACTGCGAAAGATTCTAGGTACATGTCGGTTTCCTCACAATGTTTTCCTTCACCGTTTTAAGTTAGCGCCATTACGCACATGACTTCGAAAAGACAGTGGTGCGCGTGGTTTTGAACCCGGGGTCTCCGGATCGGCAGTCGCCGTTCTCCCGACTAGACCAGCCGTAACTTTATATGTATAATTAAGGGTAAGATATATAAACCCTTTAATATTGCAGTCAATCCTACTAATGTTATAAAATAGCTGATCCGGCCAACTTCGTACCACCATACTTTTTTTTCGTCAACATTTTCTAAATTATCTGGTATAGGTACAAACCTTGTCCCGACAAGTGTTAATATTTATTTAAAAAAAATTACTTATGCATAAAAATACATCAAATCAATAAAAAAACATTACACACACTACCATGTATTTGACACACACGTATGAATACTTTCGCAATTCGGTCGTATATTTTTTTATCTACAATTTCCTCGTCTTTTTAGGGTTCCGTAAAACGTAAAAACGGAACCCTTATAGATTCGTCATGTCTGTCTGTCTGTCCGTCCGTATGTCACAGCCATTTTTTGCCGAAACTATAAGAACTACACTGTTGAAACTTGGTAAGTAGATGTAATGTGTGAACCGCATTAAGATTTAAACAAAAAAAAATAAAAAAAATAAAAATTAGGGTTGCCCCCCATACTGAGAACTGAAACTCAAAAAAAATTTTTTCATCAAACCTACACGTGTGGGTTATCTATCGATAGGTCTTCAAAAATGATGTTGAGATTTCTAAAATCATTTTCGTCTACACTGAATAATTTGCGTGAGAGACACTTCCAAAGTGGTAAAATGTGTCCCCCCCCCCTCTAACTTCTAAAGTAAGAAAACGAAAAATCTAAAAAATATATATGATGTACATTACCATGTAAACTGCCAACGAAAATTAGTTTGAACTCGATCTGATGAGTACTTTTTTTGTAATACGTCATAAATACACTATTATTAAAACTTCGATCAAAGTTACAACGAACTACAAGAACTATGTGTACTATGTATATTATGTTACTTGCTGCAACGGAACCCTTCATGGGCGAGTCCAACTCGCACTTGGCTACTTTATTGAATCTCTTTTCAAATTGAAATTATCAGAAATAGATCATTATATCAGATATTGGCAAGCAACGAAACCCTATTTTTAATTTTCACTTAATTGTTTATAACTATTGCAATATTTGCGAGCGGGCTTAGCATTTTCTCAAAAAACTACTTAACTAGTAGGGTAGTAGGGTAAGGCACTGCCTGCGAAGCCGAGGGTCGTGGGTTCGATTCCCACCCAGTGCAAAAATTTGTGTGATGAATGCAAATGTTTGGACTGTGTCTGGGTGTTTCTATGTATAATAAGTATGTATTTCTATACTAATATTATAAAGAGGAAATATTTGTTTGTTTGTTTGTAATGAATAGGCTCCGAAACTACTGGACCGATTTCAAAAATTCTTTCACCTTTGGAAAGCTACATTATTCCCGAGTAACATAGGCTACGGCAGATGGCGCTGCAGTTGATATCTAGGTTATTATTCGAGCGAAGCCGGAGCGGGCCGCTAGTAAAACTATAAAAGTATTATATCAGCTATCTGGCCGCCATCGTACAAGCTTTGCTTAGTTTGGGGTCAGATGGTGTTGTGTGAATTGTCCATCAATATTTATTTATTTATTTCAGGTCGGAGTTCGTCGCTCGCTACACGTGCTTGAAAGCGAGTCATTGGTCGAGCCAGTCCAGCACGAGCTTCCCTTCAGGACACACGTCGCTGGCAGTACATTCCGGCATCTTCTTAGCCGTAAGTTTGACATAAAGGTCTCGGTAATTCATTACGTAGGTAGATGTATATCGCAAATCGCACACTGTCTATGAGTGGAGGAGCGATCTTATGCAAGATTTACTTAAAACGGGTTTTTTTATAATTAAAATTTTAGCGACCGATAATACTAATTGAACATCGAGTTTAAGATAGTTTTTAGTAAACTACGAGTACCTATTTATAAAAATATTTGAACAAACACACAGGCAACAATTGTAAAAAGAAAATATCTACCACACATACAAGTATATGTATCTTGTTCATATGCGTCTAGTAAAAACCGGTTATTTTAATTTTTACAAACAGACACTACAATTTATAAAGCCCGACCAAAAGAAAAAAAGTGTCATAAGTTTGAAGTCGTTCTCAAAAGGAAGGACCGATTTCGACGCGGTTTTTTTATTTGAAGGTTAGTTACCGTGCGGTGGTTCTTAGCTTCTTAGGTATGTTTGGTTAATATCGATTCAAGATGGCCACCTCCACAAAATGGCGGACAAAATATGCTATAAATTATATAAATAAGCACGGGCAGTCCAACGTCTTCTCTAAACTATGTCCACGGCTAAACCACGTTCACGATGCATGAAACCGCATCAACATATCGGGACACGTTCGACTATATAACTAGAGTATATATCCTGCAATTTTAATGATCCTAGTGCGGTGACCAACCGTGATGACTTAAAACAACAATTAATATCTTCTCCAGTATTACCTGTATCGACGAGCGAGCAAATCGAGCGTAGTGTACGCGACTCAAGCGATGCTACTACTCAGCACGGTGTACTGCGGCGTGTCTCGCATGATAGACCACAGGTAGGACACATACACGTACTATTTTCTTCTTTTAAAGTGAAAAATTCAGGCACCTCAGACAGATTTTTCGTGGGCTGTGAATCGAATTCTAGCGTCACGCTCGGGAATGATAGATATCTTCGGGTAAACTCGGGACCATGGCCACACCCTCCGTCTTCGCCAGCGTCGTTTCCAAAGTGAGCTGTCAAATTCTGAGTTAAAAGCTTTCACCGGATTCACCCGCGTCGTCTCCAAAGTAAGCTATCAAATTCTGAGTCATAAGTCTTCACTTCTATGGGCAGTGGATTCGGAGTTGATTAGTATGACTTCCAATCTTTTTAAAGGGGTTCTTCTGCAGGTCTACTACGAAAACAAACTCCGAATAATCGGATCCGACCGACAGCTGAATCGGATTATAGCCTACCACGAAAAACATTCGGATCGATACATCTCGGTCGGAAGTTATAGACTTAGGTCGGATGAGGGTCGGATCGAACGAAACGGCCGATACTATAAACCGACAGATTGTCTTTCGAGGTATGAAACGTCCATAAGCTCGGCCGATGTATCGGTTATCGGACTTCGTAGTAGGCCCGCTGATTCTGATGCATATTTTAATAACGCCTAGATCGATAATCTTCAAATAAACGCTTCATCTTAAGTGAGGCACAAAGCAGATTGATATCGGCGTAAGCAGTACGTAAGCAGTACGTACTGAAGTGCGCCAAACAAAACTTGAATGTAGTGGAGTGTGTACAGTGAAGGACCACACACACCATCATAATATACGTACGTGCATGCACTAGCGTTGGATTCAATTAGAGTTTTGTTTTAAAATAAAGAGTGACGAGACGAGCAGTACATGTATTTGATGGTAAGCAACATGCCTGCGACATAATAGCACAGTGACACACAGCTATTGGAACATGAAGAGTCCAAATCATTACCTAGCACTGCACTGCGCTCGTCACCCAGAGATCTAAGACCTCTGAGCCCAGTAATTTCTCTGGAAACATTGCCCTTCAAGCCGGAACACAACGATGTTTGCACATTACAGCTTGGCGGTAGAATAACTGGCAAAGGTGTGGTACTTCCCCAGGCGGACTCTGCCAAGAGTCCTACCACTACAAAGACTTTTGTTGGCAGGATTTCTGGACATTGACATCTGATGGTAGTTTCGAACGGACTAAGCCAATACGGCTCACTATAATTTGCCTCACTTTCCTTTTTTTTTTAGAACCTGACATATTGTAACTGGCATTGTGAGCCTCTACTACCAATCTGACTATTGAGTTAGCGCGGGAGCGCAGGACTCAAAATAACCTCACCTGACAACCTAACATACATACTTAAAAGCATACTAATATAAGATCTGATACCTGTAAAAGAAAAATCGAATTGGCTAGGAGAGAACTATCTGACTCATATATACATACATATAGATAGTGCAATCCACGAAGACGCGCCCCACCCAATTTTTTTCTCCACCAATCGCGTTTGCTCTGAGCGTCAGTCGCGAACCATTCACCAGTCATTGTAGTGTGCGTGTGCATTCATAGGTAATTAGTGTGTACCGATAACACTCAAACATTGACGGAAGCTTGCACACATATACTATAAACGGTTAGGAGGAATAGTGGGGCGCGTCTTCGTGGATTGAACTATCTGTACCTGCGCCTCACTTTACTTGCGCGGATCCGGTTTTTAGGCGTTATTATTCTATGGTTCTATGTTAGTTGGTCTCAAGTGGCCTCGACAGACGGTTGAGCTAGCTTTTTTAATTATGGACAGCGTCACTTTTGTGGTTGATTCAAACCGTGTGGCATTTTCAACTGAGCTTCGTATTTCAAAATCGACTTCATTTTATTTTGAAGTGAAATCTTCTTTTCGCGCACCGCAGACACATTTTTCGCGGGCTGTGAATTGAATTCTACCGTCACGCGCGAGAATGATAAGAAATTGTCGGGTGAACTCGGGACCATCGTTAGAAATGCGTTAGTACTCGTATTTCCCATTGGCTATTTAGAAATGTGTCAGCATTTCCGGATGACCATGCTCATGGCCACGACCTCCGGTTTCACCCGCGTAGTTCCCAAAGTGATATCAAATTCTGAGTTATAAGTTTTTACTTCTATCGGCAGTTCCTGTGACTGCCAATTTTTTTTTAAAGGATTCTATGAAAGTTTGTCTACAGAATGTTGCTGGCTAGCTTATTTAATTATGGAGCGTCAGCTCTGTAAACATTGGTGGACAATTCACACACAACACCATCTGACCCCAAACTAAGCAGAGCGTATGATGGCGGCCAGATAGCTGATATAATACTTATATAGTTTTAAATACATACTTATTATACATAGAAACACCCAGACACAGTGCAAACATTTGAATTCATCACACAAATTTTTGCACTGGGTGGGAATCGAACCCACGATCCTCGGCTTCGCAGGCAGAGCTACTATCAATTAAGCCACGAGGCCAGTCATTCTGTGGTTCATCTGAGTCAACTGTGGTTGATTCAAACCATATATGCCATTTTCAAGTGAGCTTTGAATGTCAAAATCGACTTGTATTTTGGTTTTGAATTATGTTTTTATCCTCAGGCACCACTGGTGGAATGTGTTAGCGGGCGCCATCCTTGCGGTACCCATACTGTTCTACACTGTAAGTATACTCATTTACTCTATCGAATTTTAGTGTCAAGGAATGCCCACCGACGAATATTAATGTAACTATTTAGTAGTGGTAGGACTCTTGGCAGAGACCGCCTGGGGAAGTACCACACATTTGCCAGTTATTCTACCGCCAAACAGGAATGTGAAAACATTACTGTGGTCCGGTTTGAAGGGCAATGTTTCCGGAGAAATTACAGGTCCTAGAGATATAACATCTTAAATCTTTGGGTGACGAGCGCAGCGCAGTGCTAGGTAATGATTTGGACTCTTCGTGATCCAATAGCTGCGTGTCACTGTGCTGTTATGTGGCAGGCATGTTGCTTACCATCAGGCACATGTCATGCTCGTCTCGCCACTCTTAATTAAAAAATATATTCATTTCGAGATGGTTTCGCTTGTAAAATACGATTCACGCAAATAAATTATTTCATTAATATCCCACGGCAACTACTACTAACTTTAATATTTTATGAAATGTTCTGTGTTTAATAAAACATATTTGTTTACTTATACCTACTCATTTGTTTAAAAAAATATATAAAATTTAATTTTCACTCTTCCACCATACATTTGAAATAGCTATTTAATATTAGAACTATTTATTTTCATAACTTATATGGCCAGGTCAGCTAGTAGTCATATAGTCTTAATAGGATATTAATATATCATCATCATCAACATCAACAGCCCACTAAACGTTCCCACTGCTGGGACTCGAGGCCTTCTCTCGCAAGGAGAGAGTTAAGGCCATAATCCACCACGCTGGCCCAGTGCGGGTTGGCGGATGACACATGACTTCGAAAGATTCTAGGTACATGTCGGTTTCCTCACGATGTTTTCCTTCACCGTTTTAAGTTAGCGGCATTACGCACATGACTTCGAAAAGACAGTGGTGCGTGTGGGGTTTGAACCCGGGGTCTCCGGATCGGCAGCCGCCGTTCTCCCGACTAGACCAGCGTAACTTGTACCGTAAATATTAAAATATACTTATAATTCTATTTTTTCTAGATTTTCTACCTGTGCAGAAATTTCGAGTCTACGAAAGAAATACAAGCCCAGGATAGTAAGTCAAATAACATAGATTTAAGCAGCAACATTCCATTGACAAAAGAAGAAACGCAGGACGATAAGTGATATAAAATTAATGTAACAACCTCTTATTTTTAAGTCGCTTTAAACTTTACACCAAAATTTTAATTTTTATGTGATATGGTATCCAAAATCTGAAACGGCCCAACACTGACTAGTGTTGAATAGTATTAATAATATGGGATTGCTAGCAGATATCGACTCCATAAACGTGGTATACCGGGATAATCGGGTTCATAAATACAAAATGTGTTAGGACCCGACACTGATCAGTCTTGAATAGTTTAAAAACACAGGACAGCTATCAGACCAATACATGCAAAATGTGTTAGGACCCGACACTGATTCGTTTTAAATAGTTATTATAACACATTTGCTCGTAAAGGGTCAAACTTGCACCAATTTCTGTATCGTAATGTAATGAGATGCGTACTTGTGCGGTAATGTATAATGTAAAACGCACGGTTTCAAAAGGCTCCGTCTAAAACAACGGTACCTTTTAAAATCTTAGTAAAGAGTTTTTATGTCAGAAAAATGGTCAACATTTTATGAATAAAGTTAACTTTGAGAGGTGAAATATAATAAAGAATTATTTAATTCGTTAATTTAATTAATATTGACCATCTATTACAACAATTTATCTGTATCAATACACAAAAATATTAATTTACTTTATTACTGCAACTGGCATACTGGCTGGATCTGTGCCGTTGCTTAAAAAAAAAGTCGCCAATGCGCGCGCATTGCTAATCTGTGAACAAGTAAATATAATTCCGCGCCCTTTTTTTCGCTGTATTGTTTTTATTTGAAAATGTCGTAGAGTTTTATTTATTTCCTCGCAAATATGTTATAAAACGTCGTATGACATACGTGCGCTTTGATAATTACAGCCTTTGTTAATTATAGCAATATCGCCTCAGCTGTAATTATCAACTTAGCTCACTTATATATCAATGTACTATTATGGACCTGGAAGTCTACTCTAATTCAACGAAAACGTAATTTCGAAATAAACTCGCGATTTTCCAACTCCGTTTCTGCTTCGATCCGTCGTTTTGTCCGTTTAAATGTTTTAAGCCTACTTTAATTAGAGTATGCTTAGAACATTTAAAATTTAAACGTCAAACAATGTTGTATCGGACGAAACGGAGTAGAACGAGAGTAGGAAAGTCGCGACTTTTTTTTCGAAATTTCGTTTTCGTAGAAACAGAGTAGACGTCCTGATAGTAGTCCATAATCCGTCATAAATAAGTCCGTTTTTTGTTAATATTTCGTTTTCAGATTTGTTCCAATGTTTTTCATCAAGTTATAATGCGCGTATAGTGTTAGACGGAAATGGTGGACTGCTTCGAAAGGGTATAAATGGATATCTATAGATACCCATATTTGTATACCCGTGTAGATTATTTTTAGATACTCTTGTCTTAGGTATTTATTTCTTTGGCGGAACGGTTAATTATTTACATATTTAGGTAAATAATTAACCGTTACTACTTTTGTATTATTTGGTGTAGGATTTTTTTGATAAACATTTAAGAAACTTTAGAAATATTTTTAAGGTTTTTCAAAACCCGGAACATTAATGTTTTTAAACGTAGCTTTTAAAAGTTTATGATTAAGAGAGATTTATTTATGTACTTTAAGTATACCGATTAATAACATACAGTAGAAACATGCGACTTACTAATGATACCAACGGACAATCCTTATGAACTTAACCCTCGCTGGCCGTCAAATTTTGGTGTTTCAAATACCTACATAGTTTTTTCCGACGACTTTATATTCGAACAAAAAATACCTTTGTAATAAGTATTAGTACGTTTGTGTATTGTATTACTTACCAAAGAAGAATACTTTATTCTGAAATTACGAGTATATTATTCACTCCTTTAATATAATTCAAGATATCTTATATATATAATATACATGTATAATATCACTAGCAGCCCATTCCGGCTGCGCTCGGATATTGTCCTTTAAAGACTATTAATCGAAATAAAAACTATCCTATCTCTCAAGTTGGACCAGACTGCTCACGCTGTGCCAATTTAATTTAAAATCGGTTAAGTAGTTTAGGAATCCGTTGCGGACAAACATCGTGACAAGAGATTTATATACATTAAGCTTAGAAAACGTACATCATTAAACTACTACAACATAAGATCAGTAAATAAATAGATATACTCGTTCCTATAGCTATACCTATAGCTTTATGTTTTTTTTCACATAAGTATAATCTTACTAGTTTATTCCATGTGCTGTGATCTTTTTTATTCCTTAAACGCATTCCAGCTAGTCATAATATTGTAAATCTACGAGCTACGAGCAAATAACAATAGGGTACAATCCTTAAAAAAACTAATTAGTCAGTTAGATTGCTAAAAAATATTGTTCACGCATTTTTTCTTGTTTCACAAACAAAAATTGATCAAGATATAGTGCTTAGAAGCGTGCGTAACATCACTCGTGGGCACGATTTTTACCCACAAGTGACGTCACGACCCCACTCTGAAAGTTTGAAGATCTATGTATCTGCCGATTTTTTATAATTTGATAAAACAAAAAATACGTGTCCCATATTTTTCCATGATCTAGCTGACGAACTAATTAGAATGGTGTTTTTTTGACCCAGTGCTATATACATATATACCCTATTTATTGAGTTTGCCTAATGGCGAGGTTATGGCTTCCTTTCCAATTTCGTCCCTTTTCACGAAATTACTATTACAAAGAATATCCAGGATCAGAGAGATGTAACACATTAAAAACAATCATCTAATTAAATACGATCAAATATAGGTTATATTCAAGTTACGGCAGGTCTAGTCGGCAGAACGGCGACTGCCGATCCGGAGACCCCGGGTCCAAATCCCATGAGCACCATTGTCTTTTTGAATCAATGTGCGTAATGCCGCTAACATGAAGTACAGCGACGGAAAACATCGTGAGGAAACCGACATGTACCTTGAATCTAACGAGGTCATATGCCAACCATCAACCCGCATGGGCCAGCGTGGTGAATTATGGTCTTAAGAGGACGCCTTGAACCAAGCAGCACGAATACGAGTACTTTTGATTGCATAGTATGAGACTATCCAATGATATAATTCAAATATTAAAAATATGGTAGGTAAGGAAAAAACTTGTATAATTTTATAAACCGAACACAATTTTTGAAAATTGTCTGAAATTTTTAAACAAAAATATACAAACTTCACACCAAAAAAGTTGAAATGCTCGGAATTATCAGCGACAACACCCTACTTTTTTTTACGAATAAAATAGCCAGACTGCTATTTTATTTCATAGACCGAGAAGTTATTTCATGTCATGTTTACATTATCAGTAATTAAATAAAAACCGAGTCAAAAATTACGCCTGCATTTCACTGCTTTCATTATCATCCGCCGTGCCAGGCGATTATCAACTTTTAACAGGGCCGCTAAGACCTAAAATAAATGCGGCGCGGAGCTCAGTCAGCGAGCCGCGCTCGCAGTGAATGCATGTGACCCGGCTGCTCTGAGCAACGATAGATTATTTAATATTTATTTCCTTGTGAATAAGTTAGGCTTTAGGTGTACGAGTTTTAGAACGTTATATTATAGTAGTTAGTAAGTGTTATAATATATTATTTATTTGGACGTGTATATATGTTTAGTACTTATTTTAGTGTTACTCATAGAAAATGGGAAGAAAAGATAAGAGGAAAGAATTATTTTTAAGGAAACGAAAACCAAAAACTAAAAAAAATGATGGAATGTTTGGGTAAGTTGAATAATATTTTTATTTTGTTTATAATTTTATCGAAGTATGAATGTATAGGTACATAGGTTGTAGGCAATAATTACAAATTATAAAGTAAACTTGCCATATAAATGCAGTAAGAAATTGCATTCTAATAATAGGTATACTTATACTATACTGTGAAGGAACAGAAAAACAAATCAGAATAAAAAGCTATGGAGTCGTCATTTGATATTTTAGAATTACCTAACCATTTAAAATTAATATATTATGCAATCGAAATTAGCAGTATTTAAAAAAAATGGTTATTCTTATCAGACTTCAAAAAAGATAAATTCAACTATATTTGAATAAGGGTACTGTATCTTATTTTGCAGCCAACCAGAAATATCATTGATGTACGCAGAGTTTTCATTATTACTTATTGATGACTCATAAATAAAAATATTTGTTATTGTAAATGTAAAATACTTATGTATCTTACGGATAATATCTTTTTCAGGACAATTGAGAAGAACAAAACGCTTTCAAATGACCATGAACGTTCACCTAGATCTACAGTGAGTTAATAGTACAGTATTCTTAATTAAACAATTTCGGAATACAGAATGTAAAAGTAGTAACCTGACAACTATACTTTTCTTTTTATTTCAGGCGAACAAGGAATATGACGTCAGCGACGACATTGAAAAACCGAATGAAGAAAAAAATGAGACATCTGAAGTTTCGGCGGCAACGGTAAACTTGTTGTTTATTTATTATTTTTTTGATTATAAATATTAGAAAACAAAACTTGTCTAATTACTTACTTACTTAGGCAATAATGCCTTCAAAAAAGTTTTAGTTTTCTAATTTCTTTAATAAATAGTAATGTAAGTAATTTTATTTCAGATAGAAAAATCACTTTCTGAAAATAATGAGCGTTCATACGAAGTTGAAAGTACCTGTAAAACTACTGTAAGTATGCAATTTGTTATTTCTGAGTAATATTTATCTAAGATATTTTATACTTAATATATATATATATTTAAATAAAGAGTGACGAGACGAGCAGGACATGTGCCTGATGGTAAGCAACATGCCTTCCACATAACAGCACAGTGACACGCAGCTATTGGAATATCACTCCAGGAGTCCAAATCATTACCTAGCACTGCACTGCGCTCGTCACCCAGAGATCTAAGATGTTATATATAATAACATATGTATACCTCTACTTATGTTTCAGATTCAAACAGAAACACACGACTTGGAGCATCGAGTTATAGATGTTAATCATTTTACATCACAACTTGTCAGCAAAAAACAGCAGGCCTTACTTGGGATATGGTACGGTAACAACAAAATAAAAACAGAAGTCATAGAAAAGGACGATACATTTTGGTCAGATGTCATGGAGCCGAAACTGCTGAAATTTTATTATGATTGTCTTCTTCCCGAGTTGATCGACCCTAGACACATAAGGAATAGGCCAATTCGTGTTCCAAAACCCGTTATTCCAAAGGACAAAGAAAATGAAATTAGTACCGTTTCAAAAGAAATAAATAATTTCGAAGTTGATGATGGTTCTGTCTTAGATTTCGTGATGTCTTTTGTAGAATATTAAGTACAATATCTTAACGAATCCGTTGTTTTATTTCTTTATGTATATAGGAGCCTAAAATGCAAAGATAAAATATATATAACTCAGGCAAAGTAACAGACTTCAGAATATTAAAATTAATTAATGAGAGAGAAATGATTTCTTTATTTATATTTAACTTTATTCCTATCAAAATTCTTTGATATATACATACACGTTCAAAAAAATGTTTCTTAAAAGCAAAATTGTTGTCACACATTTGTACTATTTTTAACCACCTTACTGTATGTGACGTTAATACCATGTGTATCAATAAAAAAACACATTTCGTAATATTATTTATCTGTGTTTCTCTCTTGAATGCAGATTTATTATTCAACCAAATATTATCTCAAGAAACTTACTATCACTCAATTCAGGGAACAAATAATTGTAGTTTTACTAAAACGATCTGCTCAGTTAGCCGGATATGAAGTGCCATCAGCCACTATTATGACAAGAAGACCGTCTAATAGAAAACATTATCGCATAAGTAACAAAGTTGGAGAGAAAATTGTACGCTGAAGATGTGCAGAGGTGCTATAAAAAGTATGACAGGAAAGTAATTGGTGGCAAGACTTTCAGAGCAGCTCAAACAACTACATAATGCTCTGTAAGTGAAAGTTTTCTGTGTCAAAAATGTTTCAATAATATTCGCTGATTTATTTTGAACTTATTAAATTGATTATTTAGTTTCTAAGTAACTTTCTTTTTTTGAATAAAATTATTTCAAGGTGATTTTTATTTTTCTCTTCATATCTCCTTAACTGATTGTCCGATTCCCAACCCAAAACCACTGGGAAAATGTGTAGAAAGCGTGCGCATTTCGGATACATACTGCTTTAACTGAAATGGGGAGTGTGTATCATAAACTATACACACTCCTTATGACATTGTGTATCCTAAACGATACACAAGGCGCTGAGCGTGTTATAGTGTTTGTGGTATTAATCTAGAAAACCCATGATTCTCACATGGTCAATTGTATGTTGCATATTCCCTCCCGTGTTCGAAAACCATCAGATTTGTTTGTCCATGTGCCAGGTAATCAAACAAAAAACATCGTATATCGTACAAAGCACTATAATGAAAATATAACTAATTTTTGATAATAACTTGATAAACAATAAAGGGATTCATCATCATTATCGGCCTATTTAATATTCGTCCACTGTTGGACGTAGGCCTCTCCTAATGAACGCCACAAGGTGCGGTCTTCTGTATTCTGCATAAAGGGATTACTTACTTGCTTTTAAATGCTTATATACGTTGAAGTAAAATGTTATTAACTGTATCAAGTTTCAACAGTATAATTCTTATATGTAGTTTCGAAAAAAATGGTTGTGACATACGGATGGACAGACAGACAGACATGACAAACCCATAAAGGTCCAGTTAGTACGTTTTACGGAACCGTTAAAATGGATCTTTGAAATGTATGTACGCTCAGAACTTTTGAATGACTGCACCAAATAGGATGATTCTTTGTTTGTTATTGTCGGGACAAGATTTGTACAGTAGAAAGTCTAGAAAATGTAGACGAAAAAATACATGGTGGTACGAAGTTCACCGGGTCAGCTAGTATATGTATAAATATGATGTGTATTGTGTTTGTGTAATATAATAATATTTAAATATAAAATATGTAGTTGATATGGATATACTTATGTAAATAACATTATGTATGATTATTTATGTGTATAAATAATGAAATATTGGAGGGACGCCCACAAAACTTTCTTTTAGCGCGCCTAGACAGATTTTTTGTGGGGTGTGAATTGAATTCTAGCGTCACGCTCGGGTATGATAAGAAATCTTCGGGTAAACTCGGGACCATGGCTATTAGTATTTAGAAATGCGTCAGCCAGTGGGAAATGCTGAAAGGGCGTGGTCTGGCCGTGGCCATCATAGCATGGCCATCTAGAAATGCGTGAGCCAATGGGAAATGCTGACGCATTTCTAGATGGTCATGCCATGATGGCCAGGCCACGCCCTCCGGTTACACCCGTGTAGTTTCCAAAGTAAGCTATCAAATTCTAAGTTTTCACTTCTATCGGCAGTTCCTATGACTGCCAATTTTTTTTTTATAGTATTGAGTGACGAGACATGTAGGACATATGCCTGATGGTAAGCAACAAGACACCTGCCCATTTAGAAGGAAACCTTAGGTCTAAGTTCTGATTTCTATGTATCTATTATCTATGCCAATGCTTGTGCTAGCAGACCAACTTTTCAAGTTCAGGCTTACGACGCATGGACATGGGTCAGAATTTTTTGACGGAAGAATTTATTTTATATTAGCATCACCACGCAGTTTCACTTAACTCAGAATTAAAATAGCCGGAATCCACTGTGAAGTTTGTGTACGCCTTCCGGCACAGCATGATGTGACAGCTTAATTTATTATGTACCTATGCACATCTTTTGTACAATACTTACTCCTATTGTATACATAATCATATCTTTATCTCGTAGGTATTTTTGTATTCCAGCAATACATGGACCCCATACGTCGCGCTATCTATAAGAAAATCGAACCCGAGAAAGGAAAGCACCAGTTCTACGATCTCAATGATGGCGTCGAAAGGATTCGACGGGTTAGTGCTTGTTTTCGAAGTGAAAACTTATTAAATGGAGTTTTTTTATAATATAGGTAGAGCGATAAGATGCTCAAGAAATGCTGAAAAACTTTTTTTTTTAATAAATAGTGACGAGACGAGCAGTTCATGTGCTTGATGGTAAGCTACATGCCTGCCACATAACAGCACAGTGACACGTAACTACTGGAACATGAAGAGTCCAAATCATTACCTAGCACTGCACTGCGCTCGTCACCCAGAGATCTAAGATGTTATATCTCTAAGGCCTGTAATTTTCTCTGGAAACATTGCCCTTCAAACCGGTACACAGTAATGTTTGCACATTACTGCTTGGCGGATTTCCAGTCTCCCACTATAACAAGACAAACAGTTCTTCAAGCCGATGTAAAAGGTTTCCTTTATTTATTTCCCATTCACTAAGTTAGCTTTCAACGAATACTTTCCCCATTAATTTTGAAACATTTTCAGGGTCTTTTCGCATTCCATTCCATCGAAGAGCAAATCTACAGGCGAATCGAAGAGACGTTCCAAGCGCACGAGAAATGCGACCTTATGGACATAGACTTTATGAACGCTTTTAATCCGTACGCGCCAATGAAGAAGGACTCGCCTTATTTGGAACTCATTCGTGTGGCGTAAGTATTGCAAATATCACACTTACAATTTTAAAACATCCCAATAAAAATAATATTATAAATGTCAAAAGTCGAAACGGCTGAACGAATCGGGTCGAAATTTGGAACATAGAATATTATGCCTGGAATACATAGAGACAATAGGCTTGTTTTTATCCCGGGAAACTGACGGGAACGGCAAATGGGCAAATAGGTACACAGATAAAACCGAGAACCCTTCCAGTTTTACAATCGCCTTAAGACTTTTTGTGTGATCTTTTTATTTTATAATTATTTTTCAAACAAACGTCAGATTCAAACGTATTCGCGAGACGGGTGTCCAGTCCGCCCTGAGCCGCCGGTTCCGCGTCCCGAAGCCCGAATGCGGCACCAAGGGAGCGGCTTTCAGCAGCGTCGGGGTGTCAGACCTGACGCCTGTCCTGTGTCTCATGGTCATCGGCGCTGGTGCCAGCGTAGCGGTGCTGATTGTGGAGATAGCTGTGTTTCATTAGTGAGTTGTTCATTTTAGAAATACTTTTCAAACGAACGCGTTGATAGGTTCAAACCAGGGCCTGTTTTATCCATAGGGTATTAGGCTGCAGAGCGCAAGAATCGGGGGGCTAAAATGATTTCTTCTAGCATCTATCCTACCCTACGTATTTCAATTAGCGAGCGATGCGAGCGCAATTAGCCTAGCAGCCTAGGGTGACCAGAATTCTTGATCAGTCGCTGGTTCCAACGTACAAGGGAGCCAGTCTTTAGTAGCGTCGCGTCGGGGTGTCAGACCTGACGCCTGTGCTGGTCATAGCCATCATGGCGCTGGTGCCAGCGTAGCTGTGCTAATTGTGGACATAGCTGTGTTTCATTAGTGAGTTCTTCACAATATAAATGCTTTTCAAACACACATGTTGATAGGTTTAAACCTACAAATCTACAAAGGAGCAGATTCGGGATATCAGACTTTACGCCTGTGCTGTGTCTCATGCCCATAGGCGCTGGGACCAGCGTAGCGGTGCTGATTGTAGAGATAGCTGTGTTTCATTACTGAGTTGTTCACATTATAAATGCTTTTCAAACAAACAAGTTGACAGGTTCAAACGCACGTATCTACTGTCTACTCTATGGTTGATATAATCTATTTTCAAAAAAAAAAAAACCGACTTTATTTTCAAATTAAATTCAGACACTCAACCAAATTTCTTGACAATCACTATATTGTCTCAATACCTTAAACAAATTTTAGTTTTTTGTTCATAATTTCATATTTCCAAAACCCGATTTCGATAAAATGTATACGGGACCATTAAGCTTTGATCTACGAAATAAATAAATAAAAACTTCAAAATCGATCCATATTCGGCGGCGCTTTCGTGTAACATACATGAAAAAACATACTTACAACCGAATTAATAATTATTTTTTTGGAAGTCGGTTAAATAGACTACATAGCACGAAGAATAAAGAGAAGTATTAACTTTTTGCGT